>OX457039.1:67386346-67393846 GCA_949752735.1 Lumbricus terrestris
GGAGAGATAAAGACAAAAGACGAGAGGACAAATAGAGATAGGAGGAATGGGGAAGAGAGAGAGAGAGAGAGAGATAGGGAGAGAGAGAGGGACAAAGAGAGACACACAGAGACAGAGAGACAGAGACAAGGACAGACACAGACACCAGAAGAAAATGAAAGATAGAAACAGAAGATATAGATGAGTGACAAGGAAGAGAGACAGATATTCAGAAAGAGACAGACAGACAAACAGACAGACAAACAGACAGACAAACAGACAGACAAACAGACAAACAAACAGACAAGTCAGACAGAAAGACAGAATAAGTGAGAATAAGAGAGTGCATGGATAGCAGCTTATAATGAAGAGACAGAGTAGAAATGGTAAAGAGACTGAATAGTTAAGGCAGGAAAACGGAAGATTAAGAAAATCTTTGGAAATGACGAATGAAACAGAATACAACGAGGAATAAAATGCAATTTGGGATGACAGAAAGCACAGAGAAAAAATGGACCATTAGAGATACAGAGAGCAGTGTTTAGTCTAAACGTTCCCCCCAGGAACGAGAATTCTCCCCCCCCCCCAATCGAGAGGTTCTGCTCACATGTAGGCCTATATACGTATAATTTCCCCACCCCAAAAAGTATAATACAAATATTACCCTTCTCCAGAAAAATTCTACAGGTCAGTGCAAGTGAAGTTTATAAATCGGTCAGCAGATGAATTCTATTGTTGCGGAGCATTGAAGTAGGCCTACGAAAAAAAGGTCGTCAGGAAATTTTCGGACAATGGCTGTCTTCAATGTTGAGCGGTTGCCATGCTTACCGCCGTCCCCCAGAAACCTAATTCCCCCCCTCCCCTTCCCCAAAGAAGGGGAACTAGATTAAAACTGTACAGAGAGCTGCAGGAACATAGAGTACAAAGCAGAAGGAAAATGAAAAAATACCGTGAATAGGACCTCAAAGCATCGTCCTCATGAAGCGCAATTTATGCAAATACTGTCAACGTCTGTGTCGCAGAATCGGCTCGTTTGGGTGACACTCCAGACAGGGGATGGACGGCTCCTTTTACGGCGTATGTACATACTCAATCATTGCATTGTTCCGAACTCAACGCTAGTCGGCTCTCCCAATTACACTGCCACTCCACAGCCAAACAGTATTGTCCGTGGAACGTCACGTGCCGTCAAGTCTCGCCGCGGTTATCAGAAACCTCGCGAAATCTCGTTTAATTCTGAACAGCAGACGAGAGCAACATGGCGACGATTCGAGGAGAAATTCTGTAGAATTTTGTGTTTGCACATTTTGACACAAAATATTCAACGGTTTCGCTGCAGTACCAGTAAAACTAGTAGTTTGAAAGTAAACTAGGAGATGAGGGAATTGATAGATGGTAGGATGAATGGATGGATGGATGGATGGATGGATGGATGGATGGATGGATGGATGGATGGATGGATGGATGGATGGACGGACGGATGGAGTGATGGATGGATGAATGGATGGTTGGAAGGTAGGATGGATGGATGGATGGATGGATGGATGGATGGATGGATGGATGGATGGATGAATGGATGGATGGATGGATGGATAGATGGATGGATGGATGGATGTATGGATGGATGGATGGATGGATGGATGGATGGATGGATGCATAGATGCATGGATGCATGGATGGATGGATGGATGGATGGATGGATGGATGGATGGATGGATGGATGGATGGATGGATGAATGGATGTATGGACGGACAATTAAATGGATAGAATAGATCCTGCTATATAATAGCATCTCTATGTTGTGATGCAGAGCAGGGCTAATTCGTATAGTAAATATTTTCGGTAGTTGATTTACCGATACTCACTGACACAGATTAATTATTGATAACAGGATAGGCCTACAATCCTACATGTGAGTTGAAACATTTGATGACTGGCTTTGATTGAGAAAAGTTAATAGAAATAATGATGACTCAACGGAATGTCATGGAATTTCTATATAGGCCTAAGAGGGGGATTTTCCATCGCGTCATCAGATCGTCTCTTATCTAAGGTCAGATGATTAGCGGTTGAGACGTATGGACATCTTTTAACCTCATTCCTTCGAAGGGTCGCATACATCTCTCAGTTTCTCAATTCAAAGATTCGAATCCAAAATTAAGTTGATTATGAAAAAATTGAGGCGGCAGTGGCGCCGATCTCTGAGAATATGAATCACTATGAATCACTATGAATCACTATGAATCACTATGAATCACTATGAATCACGTGTTGATTGGCGTTGAGCTGGTGGCGCACATGACCGCAATTGCTATTATTGACAGATGCTGTAGGCTGACACAAGAATCGTGTTGACGCTGTATATATTATGTTGATGGTAGATAATGTGTGTTGACTGTAGATGTGTTGATAGATGGGAAGTGACAGGCGATGTGTTGATTGATGAGGTTTCTGTGTCGGTGGTCATTCAAGGATGATGTTGTGTTGACGAATGATTCCTGGGATCACGTCTGATTTCCCACAAGACCTCCGACTTCATACGGTGGTCGAGGACAGGAGTTCTCGGGGGCGCCAGGGCAAGGGATTCCTCTGGGGATGGGTGGGTGTGGGTGGGTGGCTGGCCTCATACATGGAACTGATATTGGTTGCGATAATTCGCTAAAATCAGGTGTTGACATTCCAATGCTTTTTACATCAGCTGCGTCAGCTACATATTTGGTGCATCATCCGATCTAAAAATCGAGTAGTTCTTATGCAACTGGGTGTGTATCGGTGCATTAATGCTTTTGCAGGGAAGGCCGTTCGCGTATTAAATCATCACGGGAACATACGAACTGTTGCTGAAGATTCATCAGATAAAGTGGTAGACCAACAATTTATCATCCAGAATGACCGACGGTCGGATTCGTCATCAGTCTGTCAGTCGGCTGACGATCGATATTTCAACACGCGGCGAAAATAATTGGAGACATTTTTCGTTGCCACACGCCGCAGTCGGCTATCCTTGGATCCTGATCATTAAAAACACAGGGCTAATTACAACTAACGAGGACCATCTTCCGGCATGTCAGTCAGTCATTCGATCCGTCGTTCGAATTAGTCGATTTACACGCAGTCGCGAAATGGCAGAGGTGGAAGGAGGAAGGGCCAGGCTGCGGGTCCGAATGCTGACCGGAATGCTCGAGTATAGCTGCTGCCGGGAATATCGCGTTTCCTGACGGTGCCGCTTCTTATCTGGTGAAGCCGGGTTTTAGTCCGTCACCCAGTCTGTCACTGATCACCCGGAGAGCCAACAAATCCGATAAGATCAACGTCTGGGATTAAACAGACAGACAGACAGACAGACGGACAGACCAGAAGACAAGTAGATGCTTCCGTGTATTTGCCTGTCTGTATAGTGTCTACCTGACTGAGGCAGGTCGACAGAAATGATCAGCAAATAAACTGGCTTTAAACTGACCTTACGACTGACTGACTGAAAGATTGACTGACTAACTTATTGACTGACTCACCAGTTGACTGAATGAGCGACTTTCTTACTGTTGCCTTCTCACTCACTGAAATTATAGGCGTTTGCCATTATTGACCCGATTTGACCGATTAGTACAATACTAACTGATTAAGCGAACGTCTGACTGTCAGCTATACTGACTGACCAACTGAGGATGCTTCTGGCCAAATAATTGATCAACCAAGGAATTGACTGGCTAACTAATTAACTGACCGACTGACTGACTAATTCTCTGATCTTAGATCTATTCATTGACCTTAAAAAATAAATGTCCTGTCGCTTTCGGTGGTGCAATAAATCAATCAATCAGTCAATCAATCAATCAGTCAGTCAGTCAATCACTAACTCACTCACTTACTTACTCACTCACTTACTCACTCACTTGCTTGCTCAATCAATCAATCAATCAATTCGTTTATTTGAACCAATCAAACTGACACAGATGCATTGAAACGCTGCTTTTCCTTTCATTTTGTCTACAGTTGCATCAAAGTGTTATCCTGTCCAGTGTGGATATCCATCTACGCAAGTCTGTCGATAATACTATAGTTAGAGTGTCTTATCATTATTTCTGGTTGTTTTCAGGTGTCGTGGAAGGACGCTACAGTTCCTGGAGAGCAATCCGCTGCAAGTGGCTCTCTATGTTATGGTTCTACTCGATGCAATCGTCGTCATCTCCGAAATACTTCTCGACCTGCACGCCATGCGAAGTTCGTATATACATCTTTTGCGATCGTCATCTTTTGAAAGATTTATCCATTGAAAGACTTTATGGTTTCAGTTTAATAAAGACACAGTGCACTAACAAAGATCAATAGCACCCCATTCTTCCTAATTCGTCTGGGTTTGGTCCATTTTGCTGCATAGAAAACAGATAAAGACTGTTTCAATACAATGTACACATGACCAAATCCCTTCTCTCGGAATAGCTGCAGTTTTAGTAAAAGAAGAGTGCAATAAAAGACCATTACAGTCTCGCTCGTTATCCTTGGCTGGCGAGCCAGACTGTCGGCCCTTGACGCTAGATAATCATCCCTCAGAGGGAGATGAACGATAGTCAATAAATTCTTTATTCGCTGTACAATCATTACAATGTACAATGTACATACAACGGAGACAGATCTCGCTGTCTCTCTGGTATTATCATCGGACATTTACATCGGTTTTGTCCATGATACATGATCGGTCATACACTACATAACGAAGGAATTTGTATGAGTTATTTGGCCGGGTACAAAAGTGTACAAGAGTTGAATATAATGTGCTCTTGTAATGGCTATACTGACGTATATAGTCTTGGCTTCAGACAGCAATCCAACTACATTGCACACGCACTCTCGTCTGCCTGTCTCCTTCTGTCTCTGTCTCTGTCTGTCTCTCTGACTCTGATTCTCTCTGTCTCTTTGTATATCTGTCTCTGTCTGTCTGTCTGTCTGTCTCTGTCTCTTTTCCGCTATCTCTCTGTCTTTTTCTTTCTCTATGCCTATTGGCTGTCGTCTGTGGTAGGGATGTGACAGTGCCTGTCTGTGTACGTGTGGATGTACGTGTCAGTATGCGCGACAGCCTGCCTGCGTTTTTGCTTTGATAAATAACAGTATCGACGCGACAGAGTCTATGTATATACCATGCATAGCGGAATGCCGTTCGTACAATCTAATGGCATCGGATGATCGGACAGTGGCACTGCAGTGCACGGCTGACACAGTGCACGGCTGACACAGTGCACGGCTGGCACTGCAGTGCACGGCTGACACAGTGCACGGCTGGCACTGCAGTGCACGGCTGGCACAGTGCACGGCTGGCACTGCAGTGCACGGCTGACACTGCAGTGCACGGCTGGCACATTGCACGGCTGTCTCAGTGCACGGCTGGCACAGTGCACGGGTGGCACGCACAGTGCACGGCTGGCACAGTGCACGGCTGGCACAGTGCACGGCTGGCACGCACAGTGCACGGCTGGCACAGTGCACGGCTGGCATCGAGTGACGTCATCGTGCACTGTCTATATCCAGAGATTAACATAAATTTAATACGATGTGGTTGAAAGCCATCGTTAAACTTCTCTGCCATTAATGTTGTTTTCCTATAATAGCACACATCGATTATTCAAATGGTCGTAGACTACACAGTCCACTGCTTCGCTTTCATGAGTCCACCTATGTTTATTTTTATTATATATATTTGTTTAATGAAAGAAACCAGGTGACACAACGCACATGGAAACGTAAAGAAATTGTAGTGATAATGAAATCTTTAGTACCGGTCATTCAGTTAACCATAAGGATGAGGGGATGATATTTCTTTAGGTCCCAACGCTGATAGCGACCTTGCTGTCTTTATTTATATAGGCCTATACAGAGTTACATTCTTACAAATTGGCCTATAATTATACAGGCCTATAATTATACAGGCCTTAACTACATCTCCTTTTTTTACTAGGCTAGGTACTGCACCTGTGTTTCAATTTAATTTTGTTTTATAATTTTGTACTGATTGTGTTGCTATTTTGCTGTAGGCCTATAATATTGGTCAGTGCTAATTTTCATTTGGTCTCAACAGAACTTTTTTGTTTACAACTGTGTGACATGTATCGTTGACTGAAATGTAAATGTAATTTAGGGGCCAGGTTGATATAAGCTTTTAGCTTTTTCCGGGCTTCCTGTTGCTCAGAGACCGTTTCTGTATCTATTACTTGTACACATGTTCTTTTTGTTTCTTTGGCAATAAATAAATAAATTAAATAAAATAAATAAATAAATAAAAAATAGCCTACAATACAAAGTTACGAGTACATTCAAGTACACTGCCAATATATTGAGGTTTCCTGAACACTGCAGGGCCCAGGTGACTTTGAGGGGTCCTGGCTAGGTAGTAACTTAGTATTTTTAGCTACAGCATGTGAGAATGTTAACGTCAAACTTGCAGTAGATCTATTTGTTGCTTGACCTAATTTTATGTTATGCAGATTCATAATAGCCTAACCTAACATAAAAATCCACCGGCCACCAGTTAGGAACTGGGTTTCAGTTAGATTAAACTAGTGCACTATTATACACATAGCATAGGATATAAAACACGCAGGCTTGGATCCGCTGGCACTATTCTCAACGACCCAAACACGACAGGTTATGCTTTATAGATTCTAAGGCCAATTAACGTAAGGGGCCTAGGCCTATAGTCTATCTGCTTGTTCGCCCGCCCGCCGATGTAATTTGCATGATCGGACGTTTAATAGCCCACAGTTTGCACAGGCGTAAAAAGTTGGAAGTAAAATTGTCGTAAAAGAACCTGCGACCATTTTCTTCGCATGATATAAACACATTAAAGCAACGTGAAATCTTCACGGTTAGATATATGACCTGTAGGCCAATGATTATAAACATGCATATACCAAGTCCGGCAATATCGAAGCGGCTGCAATATTGGCTCAGGACGTCGTTATAGTCTTCAAATAAATCTCCCGGTTTTCTGACGTTTATCGAGCAGTTTACAGCATTACCAAGCGCCACTAAATCTGGACGTGGTTGGAGCGCTGCGCAAATATTTCCTCACTGCATTACAACTCGAAATCGTTGTGTTTAGTGCGCTATTATACACATAGCATATTATACACATAGCATAGGGCAACAGCATATTCACGAGCGCTGTCGAATGTTCAGTGATGTTAAGTGAAGGCATGAGTTCGGGTATACCTTTGAGCAAAGAAAAACAGAGAGAGGCGGAGATGGCGAAACAGTGTGCAGGTCAACACAAAAATGGCTGTTCCAGATGAATTAATCTAGATTCTAGAAGCTTACTATAAATCCGAAACTTTTCTGTGGCTGTGTTTGTGTGTATGTGTATGTCCGTCCCAAGAAAAGCTCCGAAACGGCTTCATTTCGCACGACGAAACTTTTTTTAGCTTCTCATGCGAATTTGTAGGTCAGCGCGACTATTTTCAGGTCACGGGCGGGGAGGGACGGGGTGATGCGAAATATGGTTGCTGGCGGAGTAGGGTCACGGCGGGGTA
>OX457039.1:67398846-67403846 GCA_949752735.1 Lumbricus terrestris
AGTTGCTGATTTGATCCGAAGTTCATGATTTTGCATCGATTCTGTTTTAGGTGTCGCTAAAGGTTTTCGGAATGGGGTCTGATTTCTTCAAGAAGAAATTCGAGGTAGACGTTTGTGCAGATCTTTTTAATATGGGAGCATGCGTGTACATGTATGTATGATTGTGTGTATCTATGTATGTATGCATACACTGTGTCCGGATAAAAAGTAGACCCCACAAAAGTGTAATAACTCGGTCAAAACTTTTAGGATTTGTGTGAAATTTGAACAGAGCAACAGTGACCATATTTACACGAGATCCTAAAACCGATTAGAAATATTCGTGAGTTTGTCAAAGTTATGAGCGTTTAAAATGCAGCACCAAAAAATTGAACTTTCCAACATGGAAAACCTGAAAGGAAGTGAAATTCAGCTATATATGGTGCTCAAAATGTCCTTCTTGTTCACGAACACACAACCATAGACGTAGCAGTTGTCCAGGGATACACTCGGCTTCTAAAACACGCAGCTGTGGTCACCCAGCAGTCCAGGCCTCGATCCGGAGTAGCAGGTGCATTTACTGGAGGAGCGCGTTTTTCGTTCACGCGTATTCATGGCATCGATAACCGTATAGGGCGTAGGGCGCGACTGATTGAAGAGTGGCAGATGTTTGACCAAGTGATCATCGACCGGACCATCAAACAGTAGCGTCTACGTCTACGGTCGTGTGTCCGTGAACAAGAAGGACATTTTTAACACATTTTGATCCTTTAGGATCTCGTGTAAATATGGTCACTGTTGCTCTGTTTAAAATTTCAGACAAATCCTACGAGTTTTGACCGAGTTATTACACTTTTTTGTGTGGTCTACTTTTTATCCGGACACAGTGTATGTGTGCATGTATGTACGCAAGGGCGGATACAGGAATTTTCGAAGGGGGGGCCAAAATTTTTGGTCTTGTGAGACAGGAGAAAAAAAATTTGTCATCGACCAAATTATTTTCCGGGAAAAAATACCATTTCATCCGCCGAAAAAACTTATGACTTTTTTTTTTTTTTAGTCATCGACCAATTTTTTGGGAAACATCCGCCGCTGAATCGACGGGGGGGCCAAGTCCCGTGCGATTTTGTAATAGGGGTGGCCTGATGTCCTGTTTTTCTCTCCCACTGCATTTATTTAATGGCTTGTTGAAACCAAATGGGGGGCCACGTCCCATGCAATTTTCAAATGGGGGGAGCATGGCCGGATTGGCCCCCCTGGATCCGCCCCTGTATGTACGTATGTACGTATGCATGTATGTATGTATGTATGTATGTATGTATGTATGTATGTATGTATGTATGTATGTATGTATGTATGTATGTATGTATGTATGTATGTATGTATGTATGTATGTATGTATGTATGTATGTATGTATGTATGTATGTATGTATGTATGTATGTATGTATGTATGTATGTATGTATGTATGTATGTATGTACATGTATGTATGTTAGGGTGCCAATGAAAAACAAAGTTTGAGTTTTTTTAGGTCTCACCCCTTAGTTTTGTTCATTTAGCCATAAAACTGAAACATATAAAGTTTTGTACCAATCAGATAACATTTACTGGTTGCACCGACCTGTGAAGTTTTGAAAATCTGCAATATGGACTCTCGTAAGCCGCTATGTATAGCAGAATGCTCTGCATTGTGCAGAATACAAATGCAGTGTTCCACGTTGCTTCAGTGTTATTGGTTGTCCAGTCTTTGACTGAGCAAACGTTTTTGGGTGCTTGAAAGTGCTGGTGATGGCTTTCAACCACCTAAAGCAGATATTGCTTTTGCTCCTCCTGGTTTGCGATGGCAGACTTGAACATCTGTTTCAATGCGACGCCCCATTCAGTTGTGTCGTTTTGTACCACCTTAAGCTCTTATGCCCTGCACTCTGCTGAGATTATATGTTTTAATGGGGTTCCAGAAGCTTGGATCTTGCAAAAGGAAATCTTGTGGGATATCCATGGAAGTAAAAAAATTGCTTTGTGTTTCGTGACACAAAACGAGACAGCTGTTTTTCAGAGATGTTGTCACTCGAACTGGAGAATCTTCTTCACCAAACTTACTCATGGCTGCAACCATATAAACTTTCCAGAACAGAAAGTTCAGAATAAAAAAAAGACAAGACCAAGAAATGACTCACTCAAGTGCCGCACATGTCACATGAAAGTTTTTATGGATACATCATTACACCTGCATCGGGTTTGCTTGCACTCCGGTAGACTACAAGATCTTACAATAATTATGTGTAAGACGTAACGTGGAACAGAAGTTGCTGATGTGCATGTGTGCCATGCTTTGAGATAATTGTAGTCTAACCACAAAATAATATGTTAAACTGTTAAGCCCAGGCAATTAAGAAGCTGTCAAACGAAACTGTGGGTGAAACAAGTAAATTTTTAGACTGTTTAAAAAAATTTCCCGTCCATTGTGCCCTGTGGTAGGCTTCAGGTGTGATGATAAGGATGTCTGAATTGCTGGCAAAATGTTCATTTCCTACAGAAATCAGCGACAACTGCATCAACTCCTTGTAGTCATCTCTTGGATGATACTGTTGCAGCTACTAACGAAGAAATAGCATGCAATTGTCTTTCAGCGGTTTGAGTTCATAGGATGAAAGTAATATCAATGTGAATCCATGCAGCAGAAAACCTTACAAAGAGACCGTCATTTGGGCCATTAGAACATCCCATAAGCGTGTCAAATACTTTTGCGACAATTGGTTCGTGTAAATGATCCCTGCCTGCATGCCACGTTAACGAGCTGCTTGTGAAGTTTCTGCTACAGTATGTGACACAAGCTCCCGCTTTGTTGTCTTGGATACTAGTACTTGTGTCAAAACACATCAGCTGAACACATTCACTGAGTTTCCATTTGTCAATCATTTAAAAGACTGTGCCTCACCAGAACCACTGCATAACTTTGAGACCCTGAGAAGCTTCATCTCACCATCTCCATGGTAGCACCTTGATTGACTAGCAGATCAATGCTGTCTCTACCTGTTAAAGCAGTCATTCTCTTACCATCCCAGTGTAACATCAGAGGACCAGGAATACCATCAGAGTAAAATGCATCCTTTTTAAAGGCAGTAGATGCACGATGCTGCCTGCATGCCAATCGTACGGATTCCTTGTTAAGAATTTATTCAAATGGACTAGAGATGAGGCCGTAGCTGCCAAGAAAGATGCTGCATTAAATTTTCTCTCCAATGCCTATGTTCTATCCTGCAGTGGTGATACTGCATCATGATTAATTATATGTACTTTTGGGTTTGCTGTCTTCCTTTCCTTTACCGCAGGAATTTTCACATCACTGCCTTCATCTCCAGCTGTATTGCTTCCATCACAATCTGTATTGTTATCTGGATTTTCAATAAAACTGTCATCTAGCTATAGGCCTACCTTACTCCCTTGTTATCTTTTTCCTTCTGTTTATGGTAACCTGTTTTCTCTTACAATGACGGTCTTCAACCCGCGCAAATTTCAAATCGATGGGTCCCGGATTTTCACGTTTTCCTTTCCCCCTATGTGCTAGTGATGTTATGGAATAGAGATTTAATATAAAGCATACATGTAGATATAGTATAGAACTGATATAAAGCACAGATATAACCAGAACTGTTAGTAATCCACAGAGTTAACAACTTTTCAATATTGAGACAGACCAATATGTCAGAATTAACTAGCAGTATACCGCACATATAACTATATGCAACTTCAGGAGCATGGTGCATCCTCTAAATGTTCATATATTTTATTCATTTTTTCCTTGATTAACTTCCATATATAAAGGAACATTCTCAGAGGGTGAGACCACAGAAATTCAAAACTTTATTTTTTCCTGTATATTTCATTGGCACCCTAATGTATGTATGTATGTATGTATGTATGTATGTATGTATGTATGTATGTATGTATGTATGTATGTATGTATGTATGTATGTATGTATGTATGTATGTATGTATGTATGTATGTATGTATGTATGTATGTATGTATGTATGTATGTATGTATGTATGTATGTATGTATGTATGTATGTATGTATGTATGTATGTATGTATGTATGTATGTATGTATGTATGTATGTATGTATGTATGTATGTATGTATGTATGTATGTATGTATGTATGTATGTATGTATGTATGTATGTATGTATGTATGTATGTATGTATGTATGTATGTATGTATGTATGTATGTATGTATGTATGTATGTATGTATGTATGTATGTATGTATGTATGTATGTATGTATGTATGTATGTATGTATGTATGTATGTATGTATGTATGTATGTATGTATGTATGTATGTATGTATGTATGTATGTATGTATGTATGTATGTATGTATGTATGTATGTATGTATGTATGTATGTATGTATGTATGTATGTATGTATGTATGTATGTATGTATGTATGTATGTATGTATGTATGTATGTATGTATGTATGTATGTATGTATGTATGTATGTATGTATGTATGTATGTATGTATGTATGTATGTATGTATGTATGTATGTATGTATGTATGTATGTATGTATGTATGTATGTATGTATGTATGTATGTATGTATGTATGTATGTATGTATGTATGTATGTATGTATGTATGTATGTATGTATGTATGTATGTATGTATGTATGTATGTATGTATGTATGTATGTATGTATGTATGTATGTATGTATGTATGTATGTATGTATGTATGTATGTATGTATGTATGTATGTATGTATGTATGTATGTATGTATGTATGTATGTATGTATGTATGTATGTATGTATGTATGTATGTATGTATGTATGTATGTATGTATGTATGTATGTATGTATGTATGTATGTATGTATGTATGTACATGTATGTCTTTTGGTAGGTGTGCAATGAAGTATATATGTTGAATCGTAGATGCTGCTATTTCGTTTCCTATCACCATCTTATTATTACTACAAATACGATTATTATTATAATTGATTATTACAAATACGATT
>OX457039.1:67408846-67566346 GCA_949752735.1 Lumbricus terrestris
TGGTTTCCAAATTATGATTGCTTACATGTATCACATTCATTCGGAAGCCGACAAACTGTTGGATCAGTACACCCAAACATACATCCAAGCAAACATACATGCATATAAATTATAGTACGGCATACATACATACACACATACATACATGCATGCATAGTTGCATACATACACGTACATACATACATACATACATACATACATACATACATACATACATACATACATACATACATACATACATACATCCATGCATACATACATCCATGCATACATACATACATACATACATACATACATACATACATACATACATACATACATACATACATACATACATACATACTAGAGTGTTCAGAAAAAAATTATTTTGTATAAATCACATGCATAGGGTATTAAAATGTGACATTTATGCACACAATTAACCTACCAAATTTCTACATCCATATCTCAATGGCAAATAACCTCTCAACAGGGTGTAACTTCTTCAAATAGTGTGAAGAAAAGCGATATTTGTGAAAAAATTATGCTATTCTTTAGAAAATAGCTATCTGCTATTTCTTAGTTTTTCCAATCCATGTTACTGTTATTCCATAAATACTTATCCTACTTTAGTTACTTATATTATTTATTTATTGTTCTAGTAGGCCTAGGCATTATCTATAATTTATATTCAATGCTGATTGATGACGCTATTTATTGGGTTACTTGAACAGAAAACATCGCACATCAGGCAATGCACAAAGTTGCCCCGGCCAAAAGGCAGTGGGTAGGCCGATCAATGTCAATGATCCTACAAACTGTTGGATCAGTACACACACTTACATCCAAGCAAACATACATGCATATAAATTATAGTGCGACATACATACATACATACATACATACATACATACATACATACATACATACATACATACATACATACATACATACATACATACATACATACATACATACATACATACATACATACATACATACATACATACATACATACATACATACATACATACATACATACATACATACATACGTACAAAAGAGCATAGTCTATAGCCTATGCAATGTATTGGCTACATACATAAAAAATTCAGGTTTACATACCGGTACATGCAAGCATACATGATATTATACGTATATGTACGCATTACTGCATACATACAGTGGTGTGAAAAAGTTTTGCATCACCCATATATTTTCTGTATA
This sequence comes from Lumbricus terrestris, assembly GCA_949752735.1. NCBI lineage: Eukaryota > Metazoa > Annelida > Clitellata > Crassiclitellata > Lumbricidae > Lumbricus > Lumbricus terrestris. The sequence continues at coordinate 67,410,053 of OX457039.1, forward strand.
TCTTCTGTATTAAGTTGAATAATGTACTGGTAAACATGTGGGCGTTAATTAAAGGTTTTCTTATGGTTTGGTTCGAGTTTATATGCATATTTCTTTAAATTTGACATGATGAAAGTTCGTTTACCACCTCGTGGCTATACCAGCATGAGTAAGGCCATACAGGCTTGCAACCCACTAATGCTTGTTCTGTGCATAGTGCAGTGTGTTGGGATGAAATAATCGGTTATGTGTGGTCGTAGGCCTTCCTTATGATTTAGAGGTCTGGAAAAGGCCATTTCTGTGTGTCAGTGATGCACCAATATTTTTGGGCCAGCCCATGTTCTTCACCACTTGTCTGCAACGTTTCGGCATCAAGTGGACCAGCTTGATGAGGTGGCCGTGTGACACAACGCGGTTCCAGGCGGCGATGAGCTATTCGATGAGCTCGCACTTGAAAGTTGGATATCTCTTGCATATCTCCAAGGCTACTTTATGCCACAGATTCTCAATTGGATTGAGATCCGGGGACCGAGCGGGCCAGTCCTGCGTTGTTTTCTTTCGTTATGGTTTGGATCGCATGGGTGCCAGTGGCGTCGGACGTCTGCATATCGTCGATGGAATGGCCAACGCAACCAAGTGCATCGACATACTGCAGAAGTGCATGGTGCCATCAGTTCAGCAACTCTTCCCAGGTCAGTTCCCCTTTCAGGATGACAATGCACCATGCAATCGTGCCAAACTGGTGACCAACTGGAACAAACAGAACAATGTTAAGACCCTGGACTGGCCCGCTCGGTCCCCGGATCTCAATCCAATTGAGAAGCATAAAGTAGCCTTGGAGATATGCAAGAGATATCCAACTTCCAAGTGCGAGCTCATCGAATAGCTCATCGCCGCCTGGAACCGCGTTGTGTCACACGGCCACCTCATCAAGCTGGTCCACTTGATGCCGAAACGTTGCAGACAAGTGGTGAAGAACAAGGGCTGGCTCAAAAATATTGGTGCATCACTGACACGCAGAAACGGCCTTTTCCAGGCCTCTAAATCATAAAGAAGGCCTACGACCACACATAACCGGTTATTTCATCCCAACACATTGCACTATGCACAGAACAAGCATTAGCGCGTAGCAAGCCTTTATGGCCTTATTCATGCCGGTATAGTCACGAGGTGGTAAACGAACTTTCGTCATGTCAAATTTAAAGAAATATGCTTATAAACTCGAACCAAACAATAAGAAAACCTTTAATTAACGCCCACATGCTTACCAGTACATTATTCATCTTAATACAGAAGAAATGATGCATAGAAACGCAAAATATATGGGTGATGCAAAACTTTTTCACACCACTGTACATATAGGCACATGTAACATAGTGCATTCATACATGTAACATAGTACACTCATACATGTAACATAGTACATTCGTACATGTTTTGAACTGACAGAGAGAAATCACGAACCTTCGCCGGTTGTGTTCAGAGAGAGGCGCTCACGACGACGACATCGCTGCCTGTAAGCCTCGCCGTCGAAGTGAGTAAAAAAACCGTCGAGTGCAATATCGTGTTTAGCCCTAAATCCACAGAATTAGAGATCTAGTATTTCAGGTTCGAAAGCATAGTGGAACATATCTGATCCTATTATGTGCATCAGATACGCTGTGTGCATTTTATGCAACAACAACTGCTGGCAGAGTTTGTCCAAAGCCAGACACGGCACTCATTTCAAAGGGTGGGGTGGGGTGAGGTGGGGTTGGGGAATGGACGATGTTGAGGACTCCATCTGATCGATGTACACTGAGAAATGAACATGTCGATGCCAGGCGGTCGTGACACAAAACGTTTACATTTTGCATTTCTGAGAAAATCTGGGAAGTTTGTGTTTTATGAAAAATGATTTCCTGCATTGTCTCCTATGAAAACTTCTATGGCGCCATTATGTTGAAACAGAGGACATCAGTCGATGGCCGCTTATGAAAATCTGCTTTCTAAACATTCGAAATTCGTTGGCCAGAAGCATTTAAGAGCCTTGGGGTTTACATGAAGAAGTCTACTGAAGAAGGACAATCCATTAACAGAGCCATTCAGCGGTTCAGCTTCTAACCACTAGTCTTCGTTTCATGAGTCACATAGACTTGCTTTTCGCTCCTCATTGTCGCATTTCGGCTTGACCGTGCGCGATACAAAATTTTAAAGATGTGGGACGACAACGAAAAAGATACAAAAGTGAGAAAATTAAAAAGAAAACACAGAGCATATATCCAAGTGAGATCAGTCTCACTGTACGTAAGTCAAGAAACAGTTGAGCGATGACATTGTTTCTTCGTGAATACCAAGGCAAGGCAATGCAAGGCAAGGCAGGGCAAGGCAAGGCAGCTCGGGGCAAGGCGAGGCAAGGCAAGGCAAGGCAGGGCAAGGCAGGACAATAATAATTATCTGATGAGCATGTCCACAGCAGATTATTATTAATAGCAACATTTTCTTTTGCACCGCCGTATTTGCGCCACAAAGTGACATTCATCCTATTCATCCCTGAAAAGTCTATTGATGAAATTTATAACACCTTCTCACTTCTAAAACCCGAATAAAAGATGACATCATTCCAGTATAGTCTACACTCTAATTTATTAGATTAAGCTTATCTCGTTGATAAAGTCAAGACAGAGAGGGCCCAGGCCACAAGAGGCGAGGTGTAGGTCGCTTGTAAGTGAAGACATAAATTTCAATCTAAACTGAAGGCGTGAGATGAATTAGAATTGCATGCCAGATGTAACGAACACCTCAAGGTCGCAATCAATGTCAAAAGTAACATGTCTAATTGGCAATGGCCACTCGTTAAATGTACACCTAAATACTTAAGAGAATCAACCGAGGAAATTGAGTTATCACCCAAAGACATCGAATCAATTAACTTGGAAGACCTGTTACCAAATAAGAATGACATGCAGTGCATGCGACTTAGAGCAATTATCCTAAACTGTAGCGAAAGTGAACTTCTGCATGTCGCACAGCAAATAAGCTTAGGTTATACTACAGGGTGATCTGCAGGAAATCGTGTACTGAGAGGAAAGTAAAATGAGGTCATTAACATTGAGAAACGACTATTTATAGAAGTGATTCTTTGTATGTCAATCCGTGTAACTGTACGCCTTAAATTTGAAAGAATGCACGTATGTACACCAATGAGTGCAGATCTCTTATAATTGTATACCGTATAATTATACCTATAGCGCATCATTCTTGCAGAATGACTATTGTATTCAAAGTCGCTCTCAGAACTGAAACTCTGGGGGTACACACTTTAGGGAATGAGAGAGTGATAAGGGGAAAAGAGTCATTAGTTTTGCCCTTATCAAGGGAGAAGGGTCATTCCAAATGGAGGACAGCAAACAGCCAATGTTGGACAAGAGCATGGTTGGTCTCCCATGTAATTCTGAACATGTTGAAGGAATGCAACATCAAATACCGTTGTCTATTGTGTTGCATTGTTGATACGCTAATTAAGCTAATTATTAATTATTATCATTTCCTGATACACAGCGGTCTTTACTGCGTTTCTTTAACGACGTTGTCTTTGCAGCGATATTTCAAAAGATGGACACGTCAGTGGGTCTGTCGACGATCGCTTCTCTCTCGCTCGGGGTCTCGATGTCGATGACGGGAACAGGCCGCACCCTCATCAAGACCCTCGGAGCAGGGGTTGCTGCCGCCGCCGCAGCCGGTTCCTCCTCCCTCGGGCCACGGATGACCACAGACCGGCGACGCAGCTTCAACCAACTCTTCCCTCTGCTCCCTGGGGCGCAGGGGGGAGCCTCAGGGGATCGGTCGAGACGGGCCAGCTTCGTCGATATCCTTCAGTACAGTCGGACCGTTGACCTTCGGGCTGCCACTGAAAAAGAAGGTCATACTCCGCACGATCGGAGGTCGCTGAGGGCAGTCTTTCTAGACGGAGACCCAGGCAGACGCCACGCCGACGACGCCGGGAAGTTGAACGGCTACTCTTGCTCGTCCTCCTCCTCCTCATCGTCGAAAAGACGGAATTCAGCCGTTGATAAAACTGACGAGAAAGGGAAATTGGACGCGACTGACCAAGGAGAAAGATCACTTTTTGGAAAAGCACAGCGTACAGGTATTTGAGACTAAATCATCGCTTTTCTTATAAGCAGCTTTTCTCACCACCTCTGACCGAAAGTGTTTTCTGTATAACTTTTGTCCTGTCCTAAGACGCAATCTTGACTTACCAAACCTCTTCTATTTTATGTAGTATAGTTTCAGTGTAACAACGTTTGCGATAACATATTGATCGCTAGCGTTACCCTCCTCGTTCATTCAATCTTGGGACTGGCGCTGTGAGAGCAGCAACCGTGGCGGAGTTAAATATGTTTTAAGAAAAGCATTAGGAATTCTCAAGGACTTTGGAAACGTTGCTCTTCGTACGTTCCTGTAATTAATAAATGGATTAACTGGGTCCGACTAGCGCTTCAACTTCTGGACACAACCTCGTATGTTTGAAATCCTGGCCGTCACCGTCCTGTAAGGCTGAATGACCCAGAGGGCAGTCAACCCATAGCCTTTCATTTAAGAGCTTTCGGGATTGTTGACTAAGTACATTATATTTTATGAATGCACTCGACTACAGGCAAAAATAATATGAATAGTCTGCACTTAGGTCTAGATAGCTTTCACTAACATATACCGCAATATTCAATATTGCTCTTAATAGATCTATGTTCAGAGAGCAGTGCACTAATATGCGTTTAATAATGCACCAGTTTGCCATTTGTCTGCTCTGGGAGACATAATTTCTGTAGCAGAGACCGATTTCTGAAAGGCCAAGCGCGACATCAAGAGTTGCAGGACATGTGACATGTGTAGCCTGTCACTGAGAGTCGGCATACTAGGGTTGACTAACCAAGTATGCTACTATTCTATCAACTTACTATCCTCATTTCTACGCAGAATTATTTATCAAGAACCACTTTACAATGACCATGCGACAACAACAATTGATGATGCATTTCAGCGTTGCAAGCCATTATTCTCTATGATCTCCGCGTTACTGGCCGGGAATTCTAACCAGGATGCATTTTCCACTTCTGATTTTCGCATTTCACTCTCGTCTTCCCCTCCATTCATATCGCCACAGACTTTTTGAATTGCTTTGTCGATTATTTTTCGTCGTTTCGTTCGGACGATCCCAAGACTACGTTGTCTTCTAGCTCGATGCTGCTGCTTATGAGCTTTGTTCGTATTCAAAACACCACGAGGATTATTCGAGCGTAGGAAACCGGCCGCGTGGTTGAGAATGGTCTTTGTTCCATATAGAAATGAATGGATGAATGGATGGATGAATGATGGATTGGAAACCGGTTTTCCCATGTCCGTTGCAGTACATCTCAATGGACTGATCTGACTGAAACCCGTTGGATTGTTTTCTACTCTTCGTCGCCACAGATCTGATTAGGCGAGGAGCGTTGTTGTTAGTGGCAAGGGATTCGGAGATTCGTTTCAAAAGAGGTTCGTTCGGTGGTCACCGCAGAGCAGCGTGCCTTGCTTCTGCATGCAAATGAGCTTGATTGAAGGTATTGATCGCCACGACAGAAATCAATTGTTGGAGTATAGTTCAGGGTGCTCGTGTGGCCTCAAGGGTTAGAGACAGACAAAGTAAAACACACAGACAGACACACAGATAGACAGACACACAGATAGATGCAGAGCCAACAACATGGGGGAAGAAGAACAGTCATAAAGGAAGTCCCGGGAATTTGAAAAAAAATACTGGATAGTCTTTCAGACTGGATCTATGGGGGGGGCGGGGGCGGTACGGTAATCCAATAGACCGACTGAGTACAATAGCATATACAGACAATGGCATCAATGCGCAGCTTTATTTTCAGTGTATAAATGAAGTCTACCGTATCAGATAGGCCTATGCACGATCACTATGCGCGGTCAACAAAGAAATGCCATCAATGAAAGATAGCCTACGAACCACTGCTAGTCAACACGGTATTAAAAGCTATGGACCACTGCTACGGAAACTCTTCACTTAATGGTCTAAAAAATTACCTACAGTATATCAGTCAGTATTTTACAGGCTCCTTAAAACTTTCTTGTGTCACCGTAGTTGGACTGGGAGCGCCTCTGAGCGGATTTCTTGAGGGGTGCTATATAAATTCATTTAATGAACGAATGAAATGTATTCGCTGCACTTACTTAAATTACCTTATTGTTGCCTGTATAACGTACTCTGTGCAAGTACTGCTGTTTCCACGCTGCATGAATGTTTATGATTGTTTAGGATTGTTTATGATTTTTATGATGGTTTGCGATTGCTTAGGCCCTACTTTAGTGTACTTTTAACAGTTTTAAGTTCCCAGTAAAGTCGACCATTGACACTTTATCATAATTATGTCTGTCGGAGATTATGTTGTATTAAATGATTACCAATATAAATATCAATACAATATTGTTAATTGAGTAATTACTGATGGAAATAGGGCGGCCTTGCTTAGAGGAACTGTTATGGCTCCTCTAAACAAAACACATTATGTTTTCTCGCTTTTACTATTGACATCCTGCATACGATTTTTTTGTGAAATGCGCATGAGCGGAGTTTGGTTTCCGTTCTTGGAGGGGCTAAAGCCTTCTTGGGGGGGGCTAAGCCCAGGAAAAGATACCATTTACACGGTGAAAAAATTGAATTTGGGTCTTCTTGGGAGGGGGATTAGTCCCCCCTGATAAACTCCGCCCATGGAAATGCGTGGAATATCGTGGTGGACAATGCAGATTAATTGAATCCCTTCGCCGAGAAACTGACAATTGACAATAAATTTATTTGCGATAAACTGCACTCTGCCAACTCTATATTATAGGCCTACAGGTTGCGGAAATCTGTAGAAAAACAAGAGTCTTTTTATTATTGCTAATAAACCTGCTGCAGATAATACTCGATCATGACTAATCTGAAGCACAAATGAGCGTGCACATTTCTCTTCCGCAATAATGTCCAATACTAGAATTATATTATCTCAGGTTCGCCACCAGCTCCTTAAATAATTTACGATGCAATGTTTGCTGCTGAATGACGATAACCTGCCGCGTGCTTAATAATATTATTCATAAATGTATTTCCATAATTTGCTTTATCTGACGCAGAAACATTCTTTTATTGACTTACAGATGAGGTCTCTGGACAATCATTCCGATCGCAGATTCCTGAGGTAACAATTCACGCGCCGGACGATAGCTGCAGAGCCCCGCTGGAGCAGACGACGACGACGACGATGACGTCACCAAACGCCGAAGCAGACGACCGTCGCTCTCGCGTAGTAATATCCCCCGGTGAATCGGCCGAACTACTTCTTGGGTGCAAAAGCGTTCCGAAAATCAGTTTATCACTACCTCAGATATCTCTCGGCCAAGACGATCTTGATCTCGATAGTAGCAACGGTTCCCTGCTCGACTCGAAAGAACTTGTCGTTTCGTGTACGGATGCCTCACCCGGTGACGTCACTCGGTTCAAATGCAACGACGTCAGTAGAACATCGACATCCTCCGCGAACTGCAATGCTACTCAGATGAAACCCAACGACAATAAAATCATGACTGTAGGATCTCCAGTTTCTGCCGTAAGCCAGATTGGAAACAGTTCTCCCATCGGAAGAGGTGACCACAACGAAACTGACGGCATCAACACAAACACAAGGTCGTTGACTCTGAGGAATCCCACGACCGATGACTTCACCGTGCTTATAGTTTCGCCAAAAGGTGGCGCCAGAAATCCGTTTGGATTATCGAACGGTGACAGCTGCAAGAAGCAAACTGTCAGCAGCCTCAGCGGCAAGCAGTCTGTTTTAGACGCACAAGGCACTTCAATTCTCGTATCTACTTCGCAACCTCATCTCGGAAACTCACCCAGCAGCCCTGCAACACTGGATCATAACACCACCCATTCGAATTCAATTCCCGTGTGTTCGGTGGGTAACTCTACCAGTGGTCGACCCCCTTTGCTCAGAGCCGTTGGCTTGGTTTGGTCGCGCAGCCAGGAGCTTCACCCGAAGGATCGCAGCCATGACAGTTTGTCAGCCAACAAGATGTCTTTGGCGACGCGCCGGAGAAGCGCGCAGTGTGTCTGTAGTAAAAGACACACTGTGGAAAATCTGAGCAAATAACGTGACTTCCAAGGGCAACGAAGACAGCCCGCGCCAAAGACATTTGAACTCTGGAAACTTGTACTTCTAGGTAAATGTGCTTTTCCTTGCGCTGCTCTAGTTTTAGTATCAATCCGTGTTTCATCGCAGACATTGCCTGCATGAGCAATATGGAATGTTTCAAATGCCCTTGCACATCAACATGTAATTACTGGGAATCTGTCAACATTTATTTCCTGTTCTATATTTTACTGAAAATGTAACCTAAAATGTCAAAATGCTTGAGGATCAGTATGGACCTGTAGGTTTTTGGAATATAAATAGGCCTATTTCCCTTTTCCGCATCACAATACTCAGTTGGGAACTAAAATAGTAAAAATTTTATAGGCCTACTTCAGAATTAGGCGAATAAACAATAAAACAAGCGCACTGATCGGGGAATAAATATTGTTGTTCATTTTCGGTTCAGTAGCCGATAAGAATTCGAAGACTTGAATTGAATTTTATTATCTTCAAAATTTAACTGGGATTCTGAAATTTGATGAAAGTGCTCTTTGCATCTCAGTTTTCAACGGAATGTGTAAGCAATGTTTTTCTAATTGAAGTTGATGATTATGATGCAGATGAAGCGAAGGTCTTTCCTTTAACAGTTTAACCCTTTTCAACCGAGGTGTATCGCATAGGATTTCCTATGCCATTTACAACACTTTGGTCGGTAAAGAGCTGAAAGGATCTAGCGTATTCTGATTTAAGAACTGACTGCTTTTGTTCTTGGCGTCGATTTAACCCCGAATTATTCTCACGCATAGTTTCTGAAACTCACGCGGCAATGTCTTGTCAAACTGATTTTCTCATAAGAAAGTCGCTTTTCTCGATAGCGTAATACTTCTGCTCAGTGTTTAATCTAAGGTATCTCCAGGGGGAAAGTTCCCCACCTCCAGGAATGAGATTCCCGTCCAGAAAATTTCAGAACTGCTTTTGCATGTACATGTATATTGCACCAATAGAACGAAGAAATAAGCGTAAACTAAAAAAAAGGTCATCAGAAAAAATTACAGTTCCGGACAAAGGGTAAGGTGTAGCCGTTTTCCGCGCTCGCGGTTTCCGCCCAAAGCGGTCGTTTACCCCTCCCAGAAACCTGAACTTTCCTCCTCTCCAAAGCAGAGGGACTAGATTAAACACCGCTTCTGCTATGAATAGGCTCGTTTCCTACCTTCCTGTACAATTTCATGAGGCAATGGCATTTTACATATGAAATCTCATCTCTGAGCATTACACAGAAACTAGGCTGTTAGAAATGTATATGGCTAGAATGTTTTGTACATTTTGTCTGGCAGTATGTGTAGCACATCATAGCCTGGCTCAGTTTTTCTGCAATAGGGTCTAATGGTAGTCTCGGAAAATGATGTTTTGTTTCTGCCTGGTAAGTCGCCAGACAATGTAATTGCAAATTATTGCACTTAGATCAGAACTCAATCGTGTTACAGTAATACACTGATCTTAACAGAGCGAATAGGCTACCCAGTAGTCTAAAGAATTAGTCATCGCATATTTTGCCAACGGCTACTTTTAGTAAATCAGAGATAGGAGAAATGGAATGTAGCAGAATATACCTGAAATTGAAAATATGCCAATGGCCTAGGCCAGCGTTTCCCAAAGTGGGTTCCGCGGAACCCAAGGGTTCCGCGGGACGAGCACAGGGGTTCCGCGAAAAGTTGTAGGCCTAAATAATCGAAATTTAATTGAAAATGCACTGGAAGTTGGAAACTATAGTCAATCCTCTTTTGCGCATTGTCCTCGCACATTGAGTGGCTGTCTGAACATTCATTATCCATTAGAAATCCAGTTACAGTTTATAGACATCAATCACTGCTGAGACGTACACGTATACGTCAGAGCTGTAGCATAAATCTGAACATGGACGCAGCCATCTTTGTTATCGCTATCCTGACAAAGCTAGTCTGCAGCACGATTAATTAGGCATCATTAAGCCTAAACGCGACAGCTTAAAAAGTAGGCTAACGTCGAATCAGATTATCGCACAGCAGTAGTAACAAATAATAATTTTATTAGTTGGTGTAAAAATTCACCAGTAGCAGTCTCGTAAACATGGGTAGGCCTACTATAGGCTGTTCTTGTTGATTTAAATGATAAAGCAGACAATAAGAATCCAGCTTTCAAGTGTCAAGCCATGCAATAGCCTATAGCAAACAAATAATGCATTAAGAAGAAGAAAAAAGGGCTGTTCACATTCTAAACTTCATGTGCGCTATATGCTCTCAGTATGCGATCCACGGGTCGTGGTTTTCAAAACAGTTAACATTCAGCTTAATTTTTCATGTAAGAGAAATAAACTTTTTTACAATAGTGTTTTGGTAGGCCTATGTAGCCTGTGTACAAGTTTAGTATGCTTCATATAGGCGCTATGCATGCTTCAGTTCGTTTCGTTGAGATTGGGGTTCCGCAAGAGAATATTAGGACACGATGGGTTCCGTGGCCCAAAAAGTTTGGGAAACGCTGGCCTAGGCCCACTTTGGGAAACGCTGGCCTAGGCCTATATCGAACGATTCAAACGGATCATCCAATTATCAGAAAGGGAATGTGCGAATAGTGGTGGGATGTTGTGGAAATAATTACCTTGGCCTACTGTCAGAATTTAAGGGCATTGAAAGAACTGCAATATGTATGTCATTGAGAGATAATCTAAACTAGTTTCTTGAATCATTTACACTAAAATGTTGTAAAACTCAAAACTCAAGATTCGAAATCGAATTTCGTGGAGGGCAGCTGTCCAGACAAGCTATGTGTCGTGAGAGAGAACTATATTCAAACTTTCTCTGCAAGTTTCCGGTATGACCAAGTCACGGGTTGTTTGGTCAAAAAGCGATTGTCAATAGACATTGCTGTTTCTGCAAATTATTTAATGGTTAATTCACGTAAAGTCAATTATTGCTTACTATGACCACGAAGAAGTAACACTTTAGTCTTTAGGCCTAAACTGGGCAAAAAAGAAACAGATGAGAAATATCCCCGATTTTTCTCACTGTATATATAAAGCGTAGTAGCTCACGTGTAGCGCTTAGACATTTCGTAAATTTGCATCGCACTGCGACAACAGAAATGTAGATCTAAATGAATTCGTACATGGCTAATAATTTCAAAATATATCGATGTGCATGCAAGCTGTTATCCTGCAGGTTTAGTTTGCGTTGATGTTAATTACGTTCGATTTTTCAACGAAGCCTTAAGAAAATAATGTGTAATTAGTTGTTAATAATTTTGTATATTTTTACGATTCCCGGTTCAATGGTAATGTCGCGTATAATTATTGTATACAATGATTTTTAACGGCTATGCAGTGATGTCGAAGATTTCGAAGGACTTCAGCGAATTATTTTGAACCTTTGTACATCGTTACTTCTTCTTTTGTTACTTCTTCTGTGCATTAACTAGTTTTGTAATCCACTCTTTCTGTGTTTGTTTATAACTTTGTAAAACGCTACGGAAATCAAGGTTTGAGTTGCTTATTCTTTGCTGCAACCACAACCACGCCGCCACCACCATCATCACCACCACCACCACCACCACCACCAACACCACCACTACCGCCAGCATCATTATCATCGCCATCGTTATACACAAAAGCGCCACTACATTATAGTCAATCAATTAATAACCATGGGCACAGTGCCCGTAGGTGTCCATGTGCACTTCACAATGTCTCCAGCTGACCCCATGCATCCAGAGCCAGATGACTAAGTCTCTATATGCCCTCCACACCAGTCTTTGATGTTGTCTGTCCATTTCCTCTGTGCTCTTCCATTTCTGTTGGTGCCATCCCATATAAATTCCAAACTCCATCGCCTTGATACATGTTTCTGTCCTCACGCATTCGGCAGATAGATCTATGTCCGAATAGTCCAAGTCTTTGGCGAATGACCTTTCTGCACGATGCTCTCCGTGTCATTCCCAATCTTCTGTAGGATATACACCTCGTCGTTGTTGATCTTCTCAGTCCACCATATCCTCATGATTTTCCATATCATTTTCTCTCACACGGAAAGGCTCCTTTGTAATTCCTTTGTTAGTATAGGGTACCATGCATGTTTCGCAACTATACATCATACTGATGAGCACACACTAATGACTAAACATAGTATCGTGTTTCCTCAAGATCCATTTACAGCAACCATTCAAGTTCTGAGTGTACCTCTGTTCTTCTCGTTGAACAGCTGGAAAAGCTTATTGCCACAGATTTTAATTAATGCCTATGTTGTATGAAAATATATAATAACGCAATCTCCATGGCTCCCCTGTAAGTTTCGTACTCAAAGACGTTTGCGATCCATGGTCTGTCAAAAGAGAAAGTCTTGAGCAGTTTGTGAGAGGAGGCAGACAGGTCACGCAGGAGAGAACGTGAGGGAAGGCTTTTCCAGGCGAAAGAAGCTGGTGATCGAGGAATTCCTTCTTTCTCCGTATAAATTATAATGCAGTGCGTGCATGCTTAACCATGAGAATTTAATCACCCTTTTAATAGAGACCGAACGCGCAGATCGGCGACCAGACCAGGACGAGATCAAAGTAAAGAGCTTCTGAAGATTAGTTGGTGTTCATCTCCGATCACAATCCAAAACGAAGGAAAAGATTCTAACATGTAGTTAGACCGAAAGTCAATGGAGAACATCTCGCATGAAGGCAGATGACCTTGTGACTCATCACCAATCAGGTAAGCATGCAGCGACCCTCAGAACCCGAACCAACTGCGACGAATGCAGAGTCGTTTGCAGACAGACAGGTAGTGTAGCTAATTAAATCGAAGCACACATGTGGCCTCACATGCAGTCACAATATATAATAGTACACAACCTTCCATCTATCGAGTATTTGATCCAAATCGTCCATGTGGCGGTTGTCCTGTGTGGAAAGTTTACGGTGACGGTGACACTCTGGCACAAAGAGCAGAAGATAGGCACAATATACGCGGAGGAGGAGGGAAATTGCCCCCAGCTCCCCTCCTACAGGTCGACTCAACCCTCCAATCGGCAGATGGCATTGGTTACAATGAGAAACAGATGTGACGAACGTCTTGCATCACTGCTAAACAGATAGATTCAACTCCTGTAATAACGTCTGATCATCCGTTCATGCAATAAACTTTTATCATGCAATAAACTTTTATCATGCAATAAACTGTTATCATACAATAAACTTTTATCATGCAATAAACTGTTATCATACAATAAACTTTTATCATGCAATAAACTGTTATCATACAATAAACTTTTATCATGCAATAAACTTTTATCATGCAATAAACTTTTATCATGCAATAAACTTTTATCATACAATAAACTTTTATCTTGCAATAAACTGTTATCATACAATAAACTTTTATCATGCAATAAACTTTTATCATGCAATAAACTGTTATCATACAATAAACTTTTATCATGCAATAAACTGTTATCATACAATAAACTTTTATCATGCAATAAACTTTTATCATGCAATAAACTTTTATCATGCAATAAACTGTTATCATACAATAAACTTTTATCATGCAATAAACTTTTATCATGCAATAAACTGTTATCATACAATAAAATTTTATCATGCAATAAACTTTTATCATGCAATAAACTGTTATCATACAATAAACTTTTATCATGCAATAAATTGTTATCATACAATAAATTGTTATCATACAATAAATTGACATTTTAAAATTATTTATTGTTTGATAATAATAAATTGTTATCATACAACAAAAAAGTTATTGTACACTAGGCTAAATTGTTATCATACAATAAATTGTTATCATACTATAAATTGTTATCATACAGTAAATTGTCATCAAACAATAAATTGTTATCATGCAATAAATTGTTATCATACAATAAATTGTTATCATACAATAAATTGCTATCACACAATAAATTGTTGTAAAACAATAAATTGTTATCATACAATAAATTGTTATCATACAATAAATAAACATACAGCAAATTGTTTTCGTACTCCGGACAGACCAACATAATAAACGAGGATCTGGAAAACAATATCGCGATAGTAACAGCTTTCTTTGTCGAATGAAGAAATTTTTTTAATCGTTTATATCAATGCTTATGCTATTGCTCACAAATTTTATGAATGGCCATAATAATTGTCTCACGGTAAATCAGCAATAATAATTGATGAATAATAATTGTTCTAATCAATCAAATCAAATCAAATCAAAATCATTTATTGATCCCACAATAAAACATAACAAACAGAAAATAATGCAAGACAATTTATATTTAACATTGTAATGTATTCAATACAGAACTTTGTAAGATAGAGAAGGGAGCAATAGGCCCTCCAGAAGGGACAAGTCCCGCTTAGTAGGGAGCCTATATACCATGAGTAGTTTAAGCAAGATGGTGGGGTATGATTAAATGGGGAAAGAACAGGCGCTATAGTAAAGTGCATAATAATTACTATACATTATTATTTCATGAATGTTAAATGAAAGCATGTCTTAACTAAAGCTTAACTAAAGCTTAACTAATAAACAACGAAACTGGTATTAGGAGATGTAAGTTAGTGTGTGTGCACGTGCAAGGGTTTTAAAGTGGCTGAGGGATGTAACCAAGCGGATTTCTTTGGGTAAACTGTTCCAATTAATAGGGCCCTGGACTCCAAGTGAAAACTTACGGACGTTAGTTCTAGTTCTAATTACATGTGAAGACATGCCTCCGATGTAATTATAATTATAATTATTGTCCCAGATGACCTAGAAATCACCACTTCGAGTTAAAGGGTGATCACATAAACCACCACACGTTCTTCTTGATAGAACTCTATGGGAACGTACAGTCACATAATAGTATATTACTATAATAATGTGGTACAACTACCGTACAAGTTTACAACCCTAAATGGTACTGCAGCCTCACATGCAATCTAAATCATCCACCGCTACCTTCTGTGAGTTTCTACCTGCGTTTGTAACTGCTTCTACCTGCGTTTGTAACTACCTGTGTGTATACCCACGTAAGTCTGTCTACGTGTATGTCTGTGTCTGTATGTGCGATTGTTTGCGTGTCTGTCTATGTGTCTGTTTGGATTGTGGTCGTTAACCAGAACGTTAAGATCAATGCTATTGTGATTTGCAACCAAAATACCTATTGTCATTAAATTTTTGACCACGTCAAACCTCGATAGTACACTGGCCTGCATCAGGCTGTATGTCAGTATAGGACCTGTAGCCAACGATGGATGATGTATTAGGGGTCTCTAGCACTGACGGTGATCTCGGATCTCAGCAACGCTGTGTAGGTCTGGTTAACTGTCATTCAAGGATTGTAATTGTATGGCGTTCTCAGAACACAATAAATCCTACGGCACCAGGTGCAGTTTGAAAATTGTCTGCGCAGCCACCATCACCGTTACAGTTCATGCACACGTACATGCGACCTCCACTCGCGAAGCCTCGGTAAACTGTGGGCTGGTTCCTTGTTTTACGGAACTCTTTCAACTCACCCAACTTGGCCCGACTGCAACAGTAGGGAGACAGCGTGTAGGGATTGCAGCGACCTAATAGGCATGCGCGTGCGAGAAGCCTGGTCTTCTGTTGCTCTCCTTCTTGGGCCAGCATTCAATTCGTACCTGTCGTCACAGTAGTAGGGTTTTGCAAAGAATATTCAAAGGCTGCAGAATAGCTGACGGTGGTAGGCAGGTATTGGACTTTCTCGTATTCTCTGCTTCACATTTGATATATATATATTGGTAACTATTGGTGACAGCGGTCTCGCCTCTGTTTGAAGCGGAATTGATTGGCTGCGTACAGGTTGCAATAATATTCAAACCACAGTATAATAGTACAATCTGAGCTACTGTAACAGTATTGTAGGCCTATATAGTAATGTGTGTATGTATGCATGTGTGTATATGGACCAATATAATAGCGTCCTACAATGACCTCACGAAATAGTAGGCTACATACAACATGATAGGCTACGAATAGGCCTATAGTGGGTCAGATTCAGCATATTTATACATAATATATATAATCTATCTATATACCTGAATTGATCCAGCCTAAAATATACTGAATCAGACAATATGCATGCACGCAATAACCATAAACACGTACAGCATCGACATGACATTGTATTCATACATGCATTATGTAAATTACACAGAAGACGTTTATCTAGGTCAGTACTATTGTCTATGCTAGCATTTTACCTCTGTGGTTATGCATATTAATGCAGATCTTTATGTGCAGCCTGGCCACCGTAGTATAGTATAGGCCAGTCAGTCAGTCAGTCATGTTCAGCCAATCGTCAGGTCGGACCGAATGGGTTTATCGATTGGTCTGATGTAGATTTGATTGGATGGTTGGACTCTTCAGCTGCAGCAACCACGATGCGAGCATCTTCTCTCTAAGCTTCTGAACCATGAACCACGTGAAGTGCAATATGTTAATATTCAAACGACTCAAGTCTACGCAACGATTTCTCGTCGACTTGAGATGATTGGAAGTCGTTCGTTTGACTTGTGATTCTAAGTGAAGAAATTATCGGAGAGCAATTATGAAGGCAGAGGGGAAGAAGACACAGGCGCCGTGTCCGGAGGGCAGTGCCAACGTTCTGTCAAGAATCTTGTTCTGGTAAGACTGACTATGATTAGATATAACCTGCGCGTTGTGACATCACTGTCTTCATCGTCGTCGTCATCATCGTCATCATTGTCAACGTCATTATGATTATGAACTTCAACAGCAGCATACATAGTAGATGGTGTTTTCATCTTGACACTTGCGAACTCAGTGTCTGAGTATCCAGTCAAATTAGCCTATAATTCACATACGGTACTAGACTATATTAAATTCACTATTAAAATATGAATTATAATTTATAATTACACGCTCACGTAAGCCAATAACAGACCTAAATCTCAAATGATTTTTCGTCAATTGTTATGTAACGCTGGGGAGGGTGGGTGAGTGGGTCAAGGGAAACGTTACGAAGCGTTACAGGGTGGGTGGTCGAAAACGATAATTTTCTGCGTAACGTCATTATGCAATGACCCTTACTAGATGGAAACAACCACAAGAAAGCAAAGAGTAAACCAACTCAGAATATTATGTAATTGACACAAATTCAATAATTCGTCATTCTTCTTAGATTTCTATGGCAGCTGTATTTTTTACGAAACAATTTCTAATCAATTGATTAAACCTGTGTTGACAGTCATCCATTATTCAGAGGGATGTATTGGGTATGTACATTGGCTATAATAGAGCTGGAGCGCGTGCAAATAGAGGTTTGCCTCTCTTTGTT
Organism: Lumbricus terrestris; assembly: GCA_949752735.1. Lineage (NCBI taxonomy): Eukaryota > Metazoa > Annelida > Clitellata > Crassiclitellata > Lumbricidae > Lumbricus > Lumbricus terrestris. The sequence continues at coordinate 67,427,514 of OX457039.1, forward strand.
GAATTTTCAAATAGATTTAAACATTGGATTAGCGCAGTCCGGGAACGAGGATCCTTAATGGCGTGGCGGCCGTTCAAAAAGGCAAGAGCGGCGATGAAGGTCTCTGCTGATCAACTCATTAAAAATTTAAGAGGGTCGAGGCCAAGTATAATCGTTGTATAGAAAAACCTGTAACCTACATTTACATAAGTAGCAGCTTATAACCATACAAAGCATTAGACAGCTGGTGGCTGGCTAATGCTTTGGATGCTTGTTTTGGTGTAGCAGCTGATGAGCACTTGTGTTATAAGCCAACGACATAAGCGGATGTTTTAAGATGTAGACAAACAATGTGAATTGCCACGAGCATACTGTAATCACTGCCGTATTGGACTTTTTATAATGTGTGTGTGTGTCACAAGGTTCGGCATTGTAATTTGCATTTGTTATGTGTCTTTATTAGCATTAGCCATTTTCACGTGGCATTGAATCAGCGTTTTAGTTGCACTGCCCGTTAGAAGGATCATGCCAGGCCAAGGTCATAATATAATTATAGGCCCTCATTATAGGTCGACGATCTAGAAAGAGTTGCTGTCTTACAAAACAGATGAAGTAAGCTTATAGACATGGGCGGAGACCTAGGGGGACAGGGGGGGACGGTCCCCCAATGGAAGTGTTGGGGGGACGGCCCATGCATTTGTCCCCCCAATCGTTGAGCGTCAAGACTAAAAAAAGTCTTCAACTTTTTTGGGCGGCGAAAATAGATTTTTTTTCGAGATTTCGCCGGTCGTCAGAAATTTTTCGGAAAATCTCGCGTCTTTCCGTCCCCCCCAAGTCTCGGCCCAGGTCTGCGCCTATGCTTATAGATGCAGTCGATCTATCAGGGCGCACCCTCCAAATCCTGGCAAGAATTTTTTACGCTTGACATAATTATTTATGTATTTCATATAAAAATGTTATGTTTTCATTATTATTTCTCCACGTGATCAAGGCTGACCAGAGAAGCTTCGATCGGGCCCTATAGGCAGGTCAGTCAGAGGTCCCCAAACTTTCTCAAGGCTTAATGGGAAACAAATTTTTCGAAACAGATTGAAGTGATAAAAGTCCAGGTACGGCATACATGTACAGTTTTATAATTACATATAAAATATGTTCTTATTGAACTTGAAGTTGCAAGAAACTACTGATGGTAGTTAATTTTCCCTACGATATTACATTTAAAAGTCATGAATCATAACCTTTTCTGCGTGTATGACCGATATACTACATAGCCCAGGCCAATAAAAGTAACCGGGATCCTGGGCATTTGTCCCCCGTATCCCTCTGGGGTGCCCTGAGCATGATTACAAGGGTAAATTGATAATATATAGGGTTTGGTGCTAAATATATGATACACGACAAAATAAATACAATGCCAGATGGCCGTTATTATGATTCGGACTTGCCTATTAAGTTCAAAGGTTATTTGTCTCTTAAGAGAATAATTCTGTTCCGATGATGTTGAAAATAGAAGCAGGTACAATTATAGAGACCTTCGTATTCCGATATAAGCTATGCATGCACAAATAGGGCGATCAACCTTCTTGGATTTGCCTTGACAACAATGCGGAATCGTTTGGACTCAACTCCGTGTCCTGGATTGATCCCAAACTGGGTATAAATCCACTTCAACAATTGTTGCTACTGTTTACGCACGCTAAACTTGAACACACGGGCGTGAATAAGTTCTACATAGGCCTATTGACCATTGAGTAGAGGTCTGGGTTGGGTGATTGAGAATCTATCCGATTACTGACTGTATCCACGATTAGGCGAACGTAGCATATGATGCATAGCCTTACATAGGCCTACATTAATTGTCCGATCGAGTTACTTCTGGGCGTTCGACCAGTATAGGCTATAATTGGCGAAGTCAAATGTAGTCCGCTCAATGTACAAATTAAAATTAATTACGGAATACCGCTGTACAGGCGTTCTTAGATAGTAATTTCTAGGGAATAGTTGGATCCAGGGAGAGCCTTACAAGGCTGGGGAATGGCAGTGTAGTGGTAAATTAGATTGAGTAGAATAATAGTCAGTATTTGTCTGTGTAACATGTAGGCCTACATAAAAATATATATGAATGTATATTATAAATGCGTGATCTAGCATGATTGAAACGTGGTACTTATTCTGTATTTGTCTTGCCAACAGATGCGGTTTGCCAATGAGTTTTTATAATATTCCACTTATGTCTAAATTTTCATCTCAGGTCTGCAAACAATAGGCCTAGGCGGCTTCTTACAATATACATGTAGTAGGCCTATACCGGTATTGAAAACCAGCAAACGCACCAGGTTAGCAACTAATTATCGCTAGATTTAGATTCATGCAAGTGAAGTTTATTAAACTTTGTCGACGACCGACGACATTTTTCATTTCCCTCAACGAAATTTTCTGATCTTTGTTTTAGTCCTTTCCTCATCAGCAAATGTACATGTCCTAACTCTTAACCATTGGTGTGGGGGACAAATGCATGAACGTACGGTTCCCCTCAACACAAAATTGAGGGGCCCGACCCTCCTGTTCCCTCTAAGTCTCCGCCCATGCCTCTCACGGCTTCTATGGGTTTTTGCGCAGTTGCATCAGTTCACACCGTATTAATGCTTGCATGTGAGGCTTATTTCACCCAGTGAAGTGGACCAGTGTCACCATTCGTGCGTGAGTTGGTTTTGCACAACTGAATTCTAAGTTGTATCTAACCATTATATGAATATGTTTGAACAACTTGGGCCATGCATCATGTACGACATTGTAGGCTACGTGGGCAAACAGGAAACCAAAAGAAAAACGTTTTTATATTAGGCCTATGTAAACACTCCTTTATGAGATGGCTGTACAGCAAAATATTGAAAATTAATGTCCAAAATTAATGTTTGACGGTTAGGTGAGAATTAAACGTTGCGCTTTGAGGCATTTATTAGAGGAAAATAAATAAAGTTTTAAAGAATTGGTAGTTGATTCCAATCCCTGAGGTAGGCCTATTGCTTAAGTAGGCCATACCTACATTAGGCTACAACAACTGATTTGCCATAATGGAGGTTGGTTAGAGCACACAAAACAGGACATAGTTAGACCTACATGCAAATAGGTTATGTGATATAATATTTTGCAGGAGCTGGCTTTATGTGATGTAGACTACTATACAGTTTTTCCCTTATCTGAGGTCGTCCATGTCCTGAATATTGATAGAAGCAAACCTGGTTTTTATGTACGGGTTAAAAACGGTGACACTGCTTTAGAAACCTGACCCTTGTTTTGATACTGGGCCAGCTTCTTATGGCGGGTTCAGCGCTATAGGAGGGTGAGAACACGGATTCGGCGTCAACCAAACTTTACAACTGTAGATTTACCTGAGTTTATTGCCAAGTCAATGGCCAAATGGCGAAATCAGTAGAGCAGAACTGCGTATGTTCATTTTGCGATGGTAATGAGTGGGGGTATGTGTACGGTGGTAAAATGTTAAGAACATCTGGCCTGTTACTCGGTCACCGGTCAGGAGCCTTGAGCAAGTCATCATTGACGATCGCTCTGTGCCATAAATGCTCTAAAGTCTAAATCTTCCGGAGCGAATTATAATACGTATTGTCCGTATCCCATGCATTAGCGATGCATCTGAAACGCGGCGTTTCCATGATAAACTGGATGGACTAAGGACACAATAATCTGTCAAACTAATCATTTGGTTTAGTCTCTCTCTGCCTCTGGCAAAGATAAAATGATCCCAAGACAGTGTGTTGACTTATTCTCATACTTATGATACATATAATAGGGTCACTTAGCAACCAATAAGTGTATGTATCATCAGTTGGTGTAATTAAATAGGTAGGCCTAACTCTTGCTGACATTTCTTTATTTTAGACACTTATTAGTCGTCACCAGCATAAACTATAGTTGTAGTGTCTGCCTAAACCAAAGATGTTGTACCATCTCTAAGCGTTTCTGAAGTCCACTTGCTATTGATCATGATTGGCCGGTCTTAAGAAGCCATCCGTCATTGCAAAAACTCGTTAGATTCAACTCTAATAAATAATAGCATCCAATAAAAATTTCACTTTGCTCATTTCGCTATTTGATACAATGACCAACAATTAATCTTGTGCATAACAGATGTCAAAATGTTAAGCACATGTTTCCTTATTGATAAGGATGATATTTTATAGCTGCCATATCATTTCTGCAAGTCATTCCAGAAGCTTTGACTGATGTGTGTTAAGACCTGTGTGGACTGATCAATAATATTGTCTGTACAAGTCTTTTTCCTGCAGCCAGTCACATACCTTTACCACACAGTAGTTGGCCATATACCTGTACTCACGTGATCTCATTTTATCCTGTCATACCTCTAATTTCACTTACCTTTCTCTTTTACATTACCCTACCCTACCACAGTTTTCCCGGAGCTTGCCAGAACCATGTCATGCCATAGGCCTACCTAACATTTTATCTATTTTATCTACCGGTATCTGTCTGTCCGTAATTTATCTTTTCCTTATAATTCTCAGTCTTGATTAGGCCTATAAGAAAATTTAATGTAAAAGTAATAGCATTATTAAATAAATGTGTTGTTATTTTCTATAATTATATTCGTTCATTTCCTGCTATTCGGAAGGCGCATGCATCAAATATTCTGATATTGATTGTTCGGAAGCGTTTTGATACATTGATTATCTATTAAACGAATATACAGTAGGCTATAATGCTTCTTTTGAATGCCCCTAATAATTGTTTTGTCGTTCTCTATGACACTGTTGGTCTTGATGGTAGTTTTCAGTTTTATGGAGAATAATCAAGTGGGTGAAATTCTAAAAAAATATGAATGACGTTAGATGATGTTAATTTTCAGGAAATTCATGATGATCAAAATGGTGAAATTAACATCATGCTGCTGAATTAGTGTTAATGGCGATGATGGGTGATGTTGGTAGTTAAAGACAATAATGATGATGACGTGATGATGACGACAGCGGCTTTCCTGACATAGCAATGACGTTGTATCAGCTGATATTGTGGATCGTGTTTTCATCGCAGGTGGTTGAATTCGCTCGTGAGACTAGGACATAAGAAGGCATTGGAAGACAATGATCTCTACTTGGTTGCAAAATCAGACTCGACAAAACATCTTGGCGATGAGCTTGAAAAGTATTTCTTTCATATGCCTACGTTTCACTAACTGGTGCTTTTATAATATTTTAATATTATTATTATTATTATTAGTCATAAAGACTTCCTTACCTATCCATCAGTAGTCTAAATATGGCATGCAATTTCTGCTCACAAGTTTTCATGCATGCGGTTCATCTATAGCCCTCCCCATGGTCTGTTGTTACAATGCGGTCTTGTAACTTAAGATTTTGGGATTAGACTTGGTCTGTAACAGAACACCGATTTCAAACTGTGAGTGAGACAATGTTGACTAGTTCGTTAGGGACCCATTTCGCCTTCTTAGTGGCAGGACTAAAGTGCTGGAACGACCTCCCACTTTCAATCTGTGTGGCATCTTCAGTTGAGACCATGGCAGCTTCAAAACTTAGCACTTCCAGTCTTGACGCCAAGACCTGAGACCCAAGACAAAGATTGATGCCAGGACTTTGAACCTCAAGACCATGTCATCAGGCCCGGCCTTAGGGCAAGGCGAGCGAGGCAGCCGCCTTGGGCCCCGCGCTTCCAGGGGCCCCGCGTTGCTGGCTATAATTTTTTCTGTGTCGAGTTTGGCAATGGTTTCGTCGTACAACAACTAAGCATATGCTTGCAGTCAATTTGTCACGTGAATGTGACAGGGTGATCTTGAAAGAACAAAATTTCTTCACAGTTATAGCCTACTTTTTTTAACCTAGGCCTGCATGTAGAATTTTTCTCCAGAAAATAGTAATTAACTCATTTTGCTTCAAATGGACGTCTGCACACGTTTTTGCAGGAGAGTGCAAAACACAATGATAGTGATGACTTTTTTTCAGCGAGAGCTTAGAAAATGCAAATCAGGAAATTTAGAACATGGATATTTTCAGAAAGGTGTCTAAAATAATGCAAATATGCTTCGTGAATAATTATTAGCATCATTAGTGCTCTGGTGCAAAAACATTTGTCAAAAACCAAAACGTAGGCCTCAGTTGTTAAAAAATTCTAAATTTTCGAGGCGGGGCCTCTCTTGTCCATAGCCTAAGTGCAGGCGCTGATGATTTTGCATTACTTACATGTAGATAGGCCTAGGCCTACATAGGGTAGTAGGGAAAGTCATCTAATATGGAACGCTTCCTAAGATGGTACACGCCTATTGCTACCGCTATTCGCAGAGGAAGCCACTCTCAAGAGTTGCGAATAACATTATCACGTATACTAATTAGACTCTATACCTAGCAACTGTTAAATGTGTTAATACTTACGGTGCTGCTGTTTTGATTTGATTGATAGGCTAATTGAAATTGAAATTTTCGCTGATGCTATTTCACATTATTAAATTTTCCCAATCCCACATTATGGAAATTATTGTCTTATCGTATGGGATATAGTTGCTTATACAGATGGGACATATTAGTAATTGTTTTTAATGACAATAATATCGCTTTTTGGGAGAAAATTGCTATTATTTTATATGCATCTTTTGAAAGTCAAATAGGCCTATGTATAGGCCACATCAGTGTGGCTTATTATAAAATAGTGCTATTAACTCAAAAGAAATTTGGGAAACAACGTTAAGTGTCCCATCTTAGGTGACTCTCCCCCACCAGTGCCGTATTGACAGGAAGCCAACTGCGTAAATTTATGCTTGAGGATCCGATGCTGCCTTGGGCCCCGCAAACTCTAGGGCCGGGCCTGCATGTCATGACCTGTTGTCTAAAGACCGGTGCCGAGACCAATGTCAAACCTTTCAAAAACGAACTCAAGTGCACTGGAAACCATGACCTTGGTACCGGCGTTTGGGACTGCTAAACGCCCTTGTAACGACATGGCTGCAGTGTCAATTGTCGGTTTAACATTCATCTTCATCATTTGCGATTCAACCAGCAACCTTGGTTGGTCAGGCTGTCGAGTTCATGCGTGGACAATCGACCTCTTAAGAATCGCCCAAGCATTCGTTTGGGGTCTGGCCCTGCAATAAAATGGTTTGCTATAATGTCTAGTATTGTCTACGCCTGTGCGCTCAGCCGTGTTAGTTAAATGTAGATAGACGCCAGATTCCTCTCAACCGAAACGGTGTCTACCTGGGCCACCGTTGTAGTCAGCTCATATAATAAAAACGTGAATGGAAAGGGCGACCATTCATGTCGCAATTAAACCCTAAATAAGATATTAATGGAATTTTTATGTTGGACATAAATCAACCAAGGATATATAACTAAACTCAAGGTCGGTTTTCAACTCGAGTATTATGAAGACTGGAATAAAAAATTATCACTAGTGCACGGAATGCCATCATGCACCAGAGATCATTTAGCATCTTTAAAAATCGCCCATTTTGACACAATTAACCCTTCTTAAGATTTGGCATCTCGAAGCGTTTCAGTAGGTGACTCTTAGATGCAACTTTTGTCGAACCTTTCCGATATTAAATTGTTCTGCTCTTTTAGAAATTGGGATGTAGAGTTGAGAAAACTGCGATCAGGCGGTCAACCATCGCTTCGTGTTGCCTTATGGAAAACATTTGGTATCCGATACATCATCTGGGGAGTCGTTGCCGTTGCCATGGTAATTGGAATGTTAAAAAGATATTTTTGTTTTGTTTTTGCGGCTGTTCGCCAAAGCACATTAGCTCCTACATACCTGCAGTCCTACATACGGTCCAGCACTTATACTTATTTTGCAAAAGGTCAACACTGTCTGTTCAACTGCTTCGCTTCTTGACATAACTGCAGTACAATCTTGCTCTGAGACTTGCTCCATCCATTTTGGCAGCATATAATTATTAGGCCCTAAGTCATGATACGCGGAATGGTAGCTGGAAAGTTTCATATTGATCAGTTAGAAATAACACACCAGAAGGGGATTTGTGAATATATTCCTTATTGGTTTAACTACTAGGCCTACCCATGGTATTCAATACGTCGATAAATTACCCTACACGGACTGTTCAGATTCGGCCCGTCCGTGATAAGCAATGTATAAAGCAGGGCTTTCAAAAATGAATTTTTAGAATTGCACAATCCCTTCCTTCACTTCTATTTCTCCAAAGTAAATTACCACACTCCCAATCGGATGACAATGATTTTTACTGGTTTTCGCTGCACATACATTTAGGTTCTTCTACAATTGCACATATCAGCAAAGAACTGCATACTTTGTAAGCTTACAACTAGCCTACGTACTATAAAGTCCAGACCTAAAGGAAGTCTTTTTTGCGCAATGATAAATAGGCTTACATGAAGTATCTTTGTCCCCTTCTTTAATCTGTGTATTTATAAATAAATGTATAAATTTTGAAGTAGGTCCAATTATTATTAAGAATGACAATTGGGGAAATGGCCTAATGTTTGGGAAATGCTGTCTGTGCCGCAGGAGACTTTGAAGATTCTCCAACCGATTCTTCTCGGTGGTCTGATCCATTTCTTCAGTCCAAACTCAGAGATGGAACTATGGGAAGGCTATTTGTATGCAATGGGTGTCGGTCTCTGTTCCATTATACCGGCTGCGTGCTTCCATGTCTACACATTGAGAATGGCCAGGACTGGAATGTGGATGAGAATTGCCATATCTTCACTCGTTTATAAGAAAGTAAGTAAGCCTAGGCTACGAATTCCAAACCGGAAACAAGGAATTAGTTCAGTATGTAACCTCAGCAAACTCCAACATGTTATAGCGTGTTGGAGTTTACTATAGTGGCCCTAATGATAATATCATTAGGGCTCACTATAGTAAACTCCATCATGTATTATTATTGAACAAATTTTGCACTGCTCAATGAAATATAGTCCTGAAAATGAAAAAATGAGGCATAAGCCTGCATACCATGGTCAATCTCACACGCAGCCAACTCATTTACAATTACTAAACATAACGATCTAGTCATAATTGTTATGCGACATAAGTTTCTGACGCAAACCTTTTGGAGCTGATTGGTGCAAAAAAGGCTACGACCTCCATTGGCATTGTCAGGTCAAATCCACTGCTCCCCTTTTACATCTACATTTCACATTCACATCATTTACATTATTTCGTTGATCTAAAACAGTAGTGATCTCCTCCTACTTTGATAAATCGAGAAACTCGAGATCTTCTGATCATACTGACAATAGGCAGGGTCCATCCTAGCAATCGATATCATATCTATTTATAGATAATTTACGTTATAGCCCTAAACTGTAATTGTATTGTGTTGTATCTGACCATTTGTAAAGCGCTTCGCGCTGCAAGAGCCTTTCAGAAGCGCTCCCTGTGCTTTCAACCCCGAGAAAACAGGCAATGTGGCATCAGACACTAGACACGCTTGCAGCAATTTATCTGTTAACATCCCATAACTTTTCTTAATATTCATTCACCAAACCACATTAATTCGTTGATGCATCAAAAGTATTGATCTCTGACTTCAATAAATCAAGAGATGCGACATCTTGTGATCATAATATATTGACAATAGGAAGGGTCTTGCAAGCAATCAATATAACGTTTATTGAAAAACACGTGCAGCCATCCGCCTCACTTCCTGCATTGCTTCTTTTATTGTTCGATACGCTGCAGGTCTTTTCTATCGGTGTAGGCTACAATGTACAATTGTACATGCACATAAATTATTCTTCTTTTCGATCACAAAGCAACAAGTGACGCAGGTGTTGCACGTGCTTTTAAATAGATGTTATATTGATTCCATGGAAAGCCCCTTCCAATACAGGTAATAACTATCAGTAGGCTATGTTTAGAAGATCGCGCGTTTCTCGATTTAATTGAAACAATAACTCTTTTAAATTGTTAAATTTAATAATGTATTTTCCGTTACAATATCTAATTCTGCTGTGATAATAATCTAACTTAGCGGCAATATTTGTTAATTAGTCTTTTTAATCCATTACAATGCGTATTTCTTCAGTGAAAATGATATTTTAAGCAAAAAATCCCTTTGTCCTATATGGTGACACATCTAGTGGTGTCAATGTTTGCTCTACGACCCGTGGACAGACAGAAGGCAAAGAAGTCCAACGTTCTGGTCTCAGGACAATGCGATCGCATGACTTACCAGTTGCTTGCACAATAATTATTATTGTCAAACTGCACGGCTTGGTCACAGAGAAAAAGTTTGTGCCAATAAATTTCATGGACCATTTCAATTGGAAAAATTCCCACAGCGATTCCCAAATAACTGCAGCTAAATCACAATCGAATAATGAATCCATTGTTTATGGCAACAATGGCGGATGCCTTCAACAGAAATCATTTTGACATATTACGGTTCATTGAATTTACAATCGTATATCAGGATTAAAATTAATATGCTGCATATTTTAATCAGCCTTATAATTAATTAATGTGGTTTTCATTATCCAATGGTTCAGTTCGTTAGTTAGTGATCAGTGAGTGAGCGAGTAGCAGAACGAACGAAAATGTAAGAACATAGTTAACTTGAAACCAGTCATGGTTTCAAGTTAAGTCGTTATGTCGTCACTGTACAAGGTAAATGTGATGTCTTTTTGGTCAGTGCCTGCGACTGAGTAGCAGCGCTATGGCTCAGACATCTGTCGGACAAATTGTGAATCTGATGTCGAATGATGCGCAGAAACTTGATTCGGTGAGTACATGTAGCCTATAGCTGGAAGCGATTTCATGATTAGTTGGTGAGACTGAGTCGAGTGCGTGCAAAAGAGTAGCATGGTCGATGATGAGCATGATGGTGTTGATGATCATGAAGATGATGATAGTCACGATAGTGACTGTCAAAGATCATGATTAAGATGTTAAAATGACGTTGATGATAATGATTAATACAGGTTGATTACGACGATGATAATGACTATGGTATGATGATCATGATCATTATTATTATGATCAGTCTGATGTTAATGGTCTTGACTATGAAGATTAGTATGCTGATGATCATGGCTGCGATATCCAATGATGTTGTTGGCTGGGAATATGTGGATTTTTATTATCATTAAAGAAACTATGATTATATCAATAATAGCAGTGGCTGTAGGGCCACAAAGATAAAAGGCCTTGATGTTAGTAGCACCGAAAATCGCATTTATTTATTTATCTATTTATTTATATCATTTGCTCTAGCACCCCTGGGTAGAAAGCTGGAAGGAGCACTATAGTAAATGTGAGAAATAAATAAATTTAATTAAAGCTACTCAGAGCCGCTCCCGCCTAAAGCGCGGACACTGCATCTGAGTCTCACGCCGAAGCGCACAAGCAATTGCGAGTGAAGGACTTCCTCAGGGTCTTTACGCGGCGGCTAGAGGTGGATTAGAATCTGAAACCCTTCGGATCCAAGGCACCGAACCCACAACTACACCACCGCGCCCCACAGGCTATATAGGCTACCATATTATCTTTTTAAAACATCTGTTAATAGTTTCTGTTTCATTACTTTACAGTGTCTTATCTGCACTCAATATCTGGTTATCGGTCCAGCCCAGATGGTGGTTGTCGGTGTTATTCTCTGGTATAGAATCTACTGGGCAGTGTTGGCAGGGATGGCGATCCTTCTGCTGATGCTGCCCTTCTCAGGAATAATGGGCAAAGTCTTTGCTCGGTTAAGGTACACGAAATTGACACTCTGATGCGGATGATAATTATTATAAGTGTTTCAGGCAGGTCTAACCTGAAGATTATTTTCCATCAGTTAGTCACTTGACGTCTGCTTTGTCCATCTCTTGATTTCAATTGTTTTAGTATGGCTTCATTAATAAAGTGCCACTCGAAAGCCAAGCGCAGGGCCCCGGTTTATTCGCCAGCGGTGTTTCAAGTCAGAGGGGTTGTCAAACGTCAGTCGAAAGGATGCTCGAGTCCGGTTTATAGGATGTCGGAGAAGCGAAGTGGATGTTGAGACTTTCACTCGCAACTGCTTGGCGTCGCTGATGTTCTGTGTTATTTGCATTGCATTGTATTGCATGCATAAATTTATATAGCGCATCGCGAGTGAGCACCAATCCGTGGCGCTCTCAGTGCGAGAGACCAATAGAAAGGAATTGATTCTGATAAAAGAAGCTACTCTTCGAAACCTAGTCGCTTGTCCTCTTCTGAAGTTTAGAATAATGGTCGGCAATGTCAAATGCATTTGATTAACTGGAATGGATATTATTCAATTGTTTGCCTTGATAATTTAGGCTACTCATTATTGCTGTCATTTGGTTTCACTAAGCACCAGTGAATGGAATTATCTACATGAAGCGTGTTTCACGTTGCCAAGAAATTTCACCAATTTACTTAACATTGCATCACATTAAATATTGTTCTAAGACGTCTTGCTGTCATATGATTACCTCGGTGTCCTTGCTGTCATTTTCTGAACAGAGGCACAATAGCTGTATATACGGACGAAAGAGTGCGTTTAACAAATGAAATGCTGAATGCAATGCGAATCGTCAAGATGTACTGCTGGGAGAAGTTGTTCAAAGGTCTAATCAACACGGCGAGGATGTAAGAACCCGTAACATTAAGTAAGAATGTAGGATTTCAGTTTGTCAATAATTATGATGCTCAGTTGCTCACTGCGCTCAGGAATTAACATAGGTTTGGATGTGGCATAAATTCTTTAGAAATTTGAAGGTCACGATTCTGATTATTTGCTTCTTTTAGCTCCCTTTTACATGCATTTTATTGGACACGAGACGGGTATGTGCAAACAACTTGTGATGTATCGTGACGCAGCGGCCACTCTGCCGTCAAGATCTGCACATTTGCTTGAAGTGCCCGTGTGATGAGAACTTGCTTCATTTATTCATGTACAACATCCGGTTTAGATTGAAATGAAAGTGTGGAAGATGCTAGAATGTTTTTATTTGATTGTCTTCAGACAATCAGACTGATTATAGCATTTTCTGCATAGAATAATTATTGCTCTTTCCTGTTTGTATTTTCTGCCAAAGTTCGCGCTTTCGTATTTTTATTCTACCCATTCGTTCCCAACTAATCCCCTCACTGCTGCTAACCACACAATTAGCTAGACATTAGCTAATTAGCTAGGGACATTAGCTAGAGAGATTCCAGGTTGCTACAGTCTTGCATATCGAAGTTTTTCATTTCTTTTACATTTTAAAATGCATTCCCAATAATCTATTCATATAATATATCCAATTATCCACAAATTGGATTTGCAGACTTTTCTCTCTTCCTTGACTAGTTTTTCTACGTGAACTCTTTCCTTGTATCCTCATATTTCACACCTAACCTTTAACCGAACTCGCCCAGAAATTTTGATTGCCCAATTATTTTTTTTACCTGTCAGAGATCACTGGTTTATTATCAAGTGCTGTTGTGGTGATGATTTAGAAATTATCCGCTTATTTGTTACTATAGGCTATATATATGCATGTATAATATATTGTAATTACTAATTATTGAGTAGCCTACATCTATAATTGTCACTGTATGGTGTATAGACCTACGTCAATTGAATTTTGCAGGCTTGAGACAACTTCTGTCATGAAGGCTGGCTATGCGAAAGCAATGGCAATGGCGCCTTTTTTCTACGGATCAAAACTCATCGCTTACTTTACTTTCCTCGCATATATTCTGACGGGCAACAAACTAACGGCAGAGGTCGTCTTTGTCACTCTCAGTCTCTACACACCTGTACGGATGGCGATCACCTTCTATCTGCCGATGGGCGTCCAGATGGGCTCTGAGGCATTGGTCACAATTGGTCGCATGCAGGTATAATTATATGCAAATATATTCTGATATCTTGCTATGTGCTTCCAATCATCTGCCTCCCAGTTTCTGTTTTCTTTTATCCACAACATAGTTTGCACATCCGGCAAATAATCGTAATCGTAATCTCGAGACTTCTACAGCGCCCACAAAAGCCAAGTCGCGGGAACCAGCTTATTCACAGGTGCTTAATCAAAACAAAATCGATAGGCAGCGGGTCAAGTCCGGAGAGTCAAGCAGGCAGATAGATGGAAGGCTAATAATGCTTAGGTCCTTACGTTATCAGTCCATGCACGTTATGGCATTCCTATAATAGTGCTCATAATTACGTTATCAGTGCGCCATAAAAAGAAAGATTATCATCGTCCATATCTGTATCCTAGCTCTTATGTCGGCACAGGTACTACGAATGTGCGCGCAGGCAGTGACGATATTTATGTGTTACCCAAGTGTTGTATGCCTGTTTTGATCAAAATATTTCGACATGCTCGTTGTAAACGACGAGCACTATCCGCCATAGCTCCTTCCCGTTGCAACAATCGTATTGTGATTGAGAATAGTCACCCTTTGCTTAGTCCTGCAAACTCTGACCTAGTCGCAGTGTCCTCTGGCTAGGTATATAGGCGTATGCCTGTTTCAATGTATGAGACGTTCATAGCGCTCCCGAGTGGTTCTTCAAATACGCTCCATAAAAGCTCATGCACAATGCACATGCTTATTATAGATCATAATTGCATGTTAGTTTCCTGTGTTTAACTACATCCTATGGCCGACAAATAGGCCTACATCCTTGATGTAGCCTTCTGTGTGCTTTTATTATTGGTCTAAAATAATTGGGTTTAGTTACCAAACTGTTCTGTACACCATAAAGATAAAATTTGGTCAATAGATGTTGAAAAACTGGGATGTTGAACAATGAACATTTCAAGTTGCTGATAATACTTAGGTTTATTTGAGAACAAACACTTGGTTTCTTTTAAGTGGGATATTTTCCAGATTGATGAAATCTACTTTAAAATATTTTTAGGAGTTTCTTTTGAAAGATGAACGCACAGTAAAGAAGCAAGCACATGATGCTGATAGGCCTAAGTTATCGTCAGAGAAAAAGATTGCAGTCAGTGGAATAACAGCCTCGTGGAACCAGGTTAACTGCTCTAACTACAACTGATATTATTGTTATAATGCTATTAATGCTATTCCTATTTATGCCAAATAAATACTATTCAACTGATATTGTTATAATGCTATTAATACTATTCTTATTCATGCCAAATTAATAGGCCTACTATTCAACAGTAAACATCGATAAATCAAGGATTTGCAATACATGCTATTGAAGCATGAATAACATTAGGCTACACATTCACTAGTAGTAGAGGTGATTACTGGTTATGTTGTATACTGTTGTAATGTAGTCATTTTAGCTTGCCCAAGTTTGAAAGTGATCAGCAAGGTTTGAATGGTTGGCCTGCACCCCCCCAGTAGAGAACAGACGATTGACTGGAAGATCGATACGCAGCTGAATGTTGATTAGAATTTTTAGTTGCATTGCCTAAATAATATTTATTTAACCAAATGTAACTTCATTTGTTCTGCGATTCACATGCTAGAATTATTCTCCAAAATAGAATAATTCACCAAAAATAATTCTCTGATGCTTAGGTTCCCTCACCAACTCTGCAACAATGATTTCACTGATCGTTCACTGTCGGTAGGAAGATGAGACGGTGAGGGAGAAAGGACTGATCTGTGTGGCCATACACTCTCATAAGTCTATGCTGAAGCAAAAAAATGAAACCGTTAAAATTCATGTACATAGCCGACTGACGACGAGCTTAGGGAACGGTTCTGCTTCAGTGCCAAACGCTTATGGGCATACACTGACTAAAATAAGCAGAAATACCTTGACCTTGCTTTGTCCTTGAGTGCAATGTTACAGTAGGTCTAAGGTTTTATCGGCTTGACTAGCAATATATGGCTATAATAATTATTTTAAAGCTCAAAGTTTCGACCGTTTTCCAACCATATATTGTTTCTCTCGCTCAAACTCTTATAATATTTCAAGTTTGTGTCTGGAAAAACGGATAATATAGAGGACTATGTAATTTCGGAGCAAAAATAATCCAGACGGTGTTTTTATTTTGTACCAGAATGTGTCGAATTCTGTTCTTCAAAATGTGAGTTTTGAAGTGAAAGCAGGTGAATTGCTGATCGTCATTGGTTCCGTCGGGACTGGCAAGGTGAGGGGTCTTAGTTTTTATCAATTCACGTTTTGAACCTTTTTAACAACATGATTTGGCTCTTCATTATTTTGATGAAAATGTGTAGGCCTATTGTTGTATTTAGTCATGTTTAATTTTTATGATGTTGTGATACAATGTACAATCTTTGCATGTAAGTACTTTATTCTCCTGTCCAGACGTCGCTGTTGATGGCTATACTGGGAGAACTTCCTCTGACTGATGGCAGCATTGACATAAGTGGAAAGCTGGCGTATGTATCGCAGGGTTCCTGGGTGTTTGGGGCTTCTGTGCGTAACAACATACTCTTTGGAGAACCGTTCGATACGGATAAATATGGCAAAGTGGTTGAGGCAGCTGCACTGAAACGGGTGAGACAAACGAATAATAATAATATTATGATGACGCTTTAAATCAGATAGATTATGTTTTACTTGAAAATTTATCACTGCAACTCGATGAAAAGTTCAATTGTAATAGGCCTACAGTTTTAGAAATTGTACTCGCATTCGAAACCTTGCATGAGCCTAAATTTTAGTTTAAATTCTAAATGTTATTGTGTATGAAAAGATGCACACCTGATATTTTTTTAGCCTGCATGCATTCGGATAGGCTAGTACCGATAGTAGTAGATATGCTACCGTAAATTTTAGTCGTTAACTATCACGTTCTGAACATTTTAGCTGATCTTTTGTCGGGGCCAAGAGATGTTAATAGACACTGCTCCTTGCAATTACTGGTTTGTTCCTCTGGTAAACTTAGCTGCGTGGTAGTTGCTCAAGATTATATATATTATTAAGGTGATGTTATATTGTAATACTAAACTTTTGCATACCACATAAACTTAACCCTGAATTTGATTTTTCAGGATTTCGAGTTGATGTCAGATGGTGACCAGACGTTGGTTGGTGATCGTGGTGTTAGTCTCAGTGGTGGTCAGAAAGCCAGAATCAGCCTCGCTCGAGCTCTCTATCAGAATGCAGATATCTATTTGCTGGATGATCCACTGAGTGCTGTGGATGCTCATGTCAGCAATCACATCTTCAACAAGTAACTAACCGGTTTCAGTGCCTTAGGCCTAAATGTTTTGTTTATTTGATCGTAAACAAATTGAGTACAAGTTTTATCTTGTTCTATTCTTCGTGGCGTATAGGTTCAGCATGCAGTGTAGTATCTACCATTATCTTCTGCCTCAACCATTAATTGGACAAATTCACATTTTTGTCGTTTCATTCCTTAAAAACATACAAGCAGGACTAATAATTATTTGAACTTATAAGCCAAGAATCTTTGTTAAAAAGCTTCTAGAGTAGAGCTTTCTGATCTGCCTCTAAGCTATAATAGGCTACATTCGAGGAGATGTGCGTCAGAGCTGACCGTCCTTTATTTACCATAGTATTGGATATTCCTGGCCATGTCCTCCATTTTCCCATCCTGTTCATAATCCACAATACTCTGAATGACCAAGTGCTCACGGTTTCGAAACTTTGCCAATTACAAGCGAGCTATGCAGGTATTAGGCCTATGTATGGAGAGCTCGGGTGTAGTTTTATTGAAGTTAACATTTCGAAAAATTATTGCTCTGTTCCAAAGTGCATGTCAGGACGAAACCAAGTTCGAAAGTTTTCTAAGCTGTTCGGTGTTGTAGTCGACCTATTGAACCGTAATAATTATTATGTTATTATGTTTATTGAATATTGATGATCTACTTCTGAAAATGTTATTGAATATTGATGATCTGCTTCGGAAAATGTTATTGAATATTGATGATCTGCTTCGGAAAATGTTATTGAATATTGATGATCTGCTTCGGAAAATTTTATTGAATATTGATGATCTGCTTCGGAAAATGTTATTGAATATTGATGATCTGCTTCGGAAAATGTTATTGAATATTGATGATCTGCTTCTGAAAATGTTATTGAATATTGATGATCTGCTTCTGAAAATGTTATTGAATATTGATCAACTGCTGCTTCTGAAAATGTTATTGAATATTGATGATCTGCTTCTGAAAATGTTATTGAATATTGATGATCTGCTTCTGAAAATTCAATTTTTTTCCATAGATGCATCAATGGATATCTGAAAAAGAAAGCTCGAATACTGATCACGCATCAGCTTCAGTATCTAAAGTCAGGAGATAGGATTCTTATACTGGGTTCAGTAAGTTCTGTTTAAACTTAAATTAGGCTATATTCATTTGTCATAGTGTTTCAATATCATTTAACTCGAATGAGGTCGAACAACTACGCACTCTGAGAGGCTGTGGTTCTAGTATTTAAAAATTTCATAAAAATGTAGTAGAATCTCATTTATTATACCCTGATTATGATCTTATGACTTTCGTTGCTTAGTTATGACTATGCAATGAAATTCGCGGTCACTTTAATTAAAGACTTCAGCCGACGCACCTCTATAACAATAGCATGTGCGATATAATCGCTCTGGCGCCATTATCCTCCTCTCTGATTTAGTGATCAGAAGCACAGTTTCCTGCTGCAAATGTCTAATCTACGTGACCGTGTTGTGTGTGTGTTTACACTGCAATAATTAATATATTATGTTGGCCTAAACAGGAGAGA
Source organism: Lumbricus terrestris (assembly GCA_949752735.1). Classification (NCBI taxonomy): domain Eukaryota; kingdom Metazoa; phylum Annelida; class Clitellata; order Crassiclitellata; family Lumbricidae; genus Lumbricus; species Lumbricus terrestris. Next base: position 67,446,157 of record OX457039.1, read on the forward strand.
GCCTATAGGACCACTGGGGCCTACTACTTCTTCTGTTACTATTACTTCCACTACTATTACTGTTGACATCATAAATTCTACAACAACAACATATAGCAACAGAATTTGGGTAAGCTGTTATTTTTATAAAATAATGGTTGAATGGTTTTAACGTTTTAGGATAACGATGTGCAGCTGGGAACCTACAGTGAATTGTTGCAACATGGGATCAACTTTGCTTCACTTATTAAGAATGAGTCTGATGAAACCGCTAAACAGTCGCCTGTCATTGCGAATGGTCATTCAAAGATGGACAACAGTGCTGGCAAAAATAACAACGAAATGACCATTGGTGATTCACCAAATACTTATTAGTTTTTACAAAAGATATCAATTAAGACGAGACTTATGTTAACAGTCAGGTATCTGGAGACTGGTGTAGCTATAGCCCATTATAGTAGTCTGGATGAGAGCTGTGGTGACTGTGGTGGCAGTTGTAGGAGACATACATGTAGTAGTAATAGAGGCAGAACCGTGTATCTATTTTGTTTGTATGTACGTGCACTTTTTACAGCGCCCCTTCAAGCACTCTACTCAGAGGCACTTCCGACTGCAGAGCAGACACTGCATCGGAGTTTCACGCCGAAGCGCTGAGCAATTGCGAGTGAAGGACTTGCCAAAGGTCCCTATACGCAGCGACTTGAGGTGGATTCGAACCTCGAACCTTCCGGCTTCAAGGCAACGACGCCACCACTATCAAACATTGCTTTATTTACATGTATATTGCGATTACTTTCAAAATTTTGCAGACTAGTGAGGCGTTGGATAAGGGGAAGCGATATAAGATTAGTCTTTGTCCACATCGAAGGTGCAAATAGTAAACCTCGGATATTGCAGCTTTGTCCGACAGGGATATGTTGTCTTAACATGAGTTGACTAACAGTGATTTTCTATAGATGCAAGAAAACTGTCATCAAAGATGCGGTTTATGTCGAAATCATACGCCAACGTCTATAATCAGTCACTTGGTGATCTCAGAAGTAGGAATCCTCTTCTGTCTCAGTCCATGGATCTTAAGGAAGACATAAATAAGTCAGGATTGGTGTCGTCATACGTCTCTGCACTCTCCTTACCCGGGGGAGATTATGTGGTGAGATAATTTATTATGTGACAACTGGTTGTGGAGTTTTATTTGCTAATCATTTTCAGAGGCAACCAAAAATTGCAAAATCACCGAGTTATCAATCCTTGGAGTTCCGACTAGGTGCCTCATTTTCCTCCTTGAGCAAACTTTGAGAGATGTAGCCTATTTATATAACGTTTGTAATAATTATGTGCGTATGCATGCATTGATGTGTCTATGCATATTTGTAGGTATGTGTGCAGCAGTACTGCGCATCATGGGTATTTATGTAGCCTACATGTGTATCTTTTGTACATTTGTATGCAGGCTCTAGGCTGTGAATGTGTATAATAGGTTATGTGGCCTATTATGACATAAATACACTATGTCATCTTTTAAGAGCCTCAACAGTAATCTGACTTAACAATTGTACTGTAAGTCAATGCAATTAGTTTTAATGTAAGAACGCCGTCGGTTGCTCCTCACATTCTGGTCTGTTTTAACTGCAGGAGGAGTATGTTCCTCAGACACAAGAAGAGGAATCAAGAGCGGCAGGAAAAATTACAGGGAAGCTGTATGCGAAGCTGTTTTACACAGGCGGAGGAGTGTTTGGACTGCTGCTTTTTCTCTTCTTGAACATCGCAGCCCAGGTCTGCTTCATTTTGGCAGACTGGTGGCTGGCATACTGGTAAGTCTTACCAGAACCGATGTAACTAACAGTGCTCATAGACAGATTAGAATCAAAACTATGGGCTGGGAGACATTTTATAATGACGTTCAATCGAAATATTGAAATAATGAGATAGCCTATAAGAGAGACGTTGAAGTATAATTATTTTGAAAGTAGCTTAATGGAAAATTGAAGTTTGTGTATAGAAAGAATCTGGAGTTTTGTTGATGTTCGTGACTATGTTAATTGTTCTGCAGACTGCAGTCGTATAATTTATGCAGGTTTCTATACAATGTTGTAGTAATCCCTTATGCAGTTGTGTAGGACATCCGGTCAAGGGCGGATCCAGGGGGGGCCAATCCGGCCATGGCCCCCCCATTTAAAAATTGCATGGGACGTGGCCCCCCCATTTGGTTTCAACAAGTACTTTTTTCACAAAAATTGGCCGATGACTAAAAAAAAAAAAAAAAAAAATGGTCATCAGTTTTTTCAGCGGTAAAAAAAAAATTTTCGCCGGCAACACCAAAAATTTTGGCCCCCCCTTCGAAAATTTCTGTATCCGCCCTTGCATCCGGTACGATGCTGGAAGACGTAAACGAATCTGCAATGCGAACTCATAAATATTATGCACGTAACATAGCCCCAAAAGACGTATTTTGAAAATACTCAACTTCAGTGGCTCTATAGACCGATCCTAAGACCGACCAATTGGCTTAATGCCTAGATTCAGCAAGAGTCGTAGTCCCAGACCCTGTTTATAGTCATTGCTCACGCCTCATGTTCGCCACATGATGCCAACTAAAAGTTTGAACCAACCTTTGAAGCACATAGGCCTACAGATTTCAGTGGATGCTGCTGACAATGCTCTTTGCATCAATTTTATCTATTGTTAATCTAATTGTGCCTGGTGCTTATTGCTTTATTCTTCGCCTCTGCAGGATATTACTCGATAAAAACCATTCATTAAACTATTTTAGCTGTTTGCTTTACAAATATAGGCTAAAGATGAATTTCCCGGTCTCACTAATAGGTTTTCAGTGCGAGTTTGGAGTTGAACTAAAGATACTTATGTTGTGCTTTTGCTGAAGGTGTACCAGCATTGAAGCTTTCGAGCGAAATATGAAAGTGTCAGTTGTGCAGAACGAAACCTCCACAAACTTCACTGATTTCACAATAGCAACAGATGAGCTGACCACCGATTATATGACCAGTGGTCAGCCGACTGTCCAGTTTCCTCACATGCTGAACTATTTGCACGTTTTCACTGGGATCACTGCGACTGTTGTACTGTTTGGAGTTCTGCGGGCGCTGCATGGGTTTCGAATTATCGTTCAGGCATCAAAGGTTTTTCATACGAAGATGCTCGATGCTATATTGCGTTGTCCTATCAGCTTTTTTGATCACAATCCGATTGGTAAGACAAAAGCACAACAAATCTACATTTTGCATTAGTTTTATTTTAAATGGATGAACTTAACCTGAAGAAAGCCTAAGTACCTGGGCAGGAGAGTCTTTGCATTTGACACCTGCTAATGCCCAAAGCGAAGGGAACAGACCACCTTTGTCTTTTCCACCTCTGTGCGCAATCTGGGTATTATCCTGGACCAGGAGCTGTTCTTTGTTGATCATCTTAAGGCCTTGACTCGTTCTTGCTACTACCATTTGCGTCAGTTGCGAGTCGTGTCTCGCTCTCTGTCTTCCTCTTCCGCTTCCACCTTGGTTCATGCCTTTATTGCTAATCGATTGGACTACTGCTCTTCTCTCTACTTTGGTCTTCCTCAGGTTCGTCTGCGTTGTTTGGAGGGGGTCCTGCGGGCAGCTGCTCGCCTGGTGGGTGGTGTCCCTAAGTTTGGCCACATCTCTGATTACATTCGTGATGTCTTACATTGGCTTCCAGTTCAGTCACGCATCCACTTCAGGGTTGCTTCTTTTGCTTGGCGCTGTGTCTTGGGCACAGCACCACCTTATCTCTGTGAGTTATTCACTTTGACCTCTACTACTGTAGGTCGCCGATCTCTGCGCTCGGCCACTAGAGGTGACTTTATGGTTCCTTACGCCCGCACTGCCACTAGGCAGAGCAGGGCATTCTCGGCCATTGGCCCTTCCGTTTGGAATGACCTTCCCTCTAACCTGCGTTCCCACCCTCGGAACACGTCGGGCTCATTCTATGGATTGCTTAAGACTTTTCTTTTTGACCGGGCTTGGGTCGGGAGCGCCTCTGAGTAGAGTCCTTGAAGGGGCGCTATATAAATTGCATAGATAGATAGATAGATAGATAGATAGATAGATAGATAGATAGATAGATAGATAGATAGATAGATAGATAGATAGATAGATAGATAGACCTATCTCCAAGATTCTTGAAAAACGTTGCCCTGATGGGAGAATTGATTTGATAGGATTGCAAACTGCATGTCTCTTAGCAGACTCTGTGTTGGGCTGAGAAATCTGGAAGTTTACGTGTGCATTCTAACAATTTGTGCATAATTTGTGGGGCGCGGTGGTGTAGTGGTGATGTTCGTTGCCTTGCAGCCGGAGGGTTGTAGGTTCGATCCACCTCAAGTCACCGCGTAGAGACCTTGGACAAACCCTTCACTCGCAATTGCTCAGCGCCTCGGCGTGAAACTCCAATGCAGTGTCCGCGTTGTAATCGGGAGCGCCTCTGAGTAGATAGCTTGAAGTGGCGGTATAACAAGTGCACATACAAACAAAATAATATTACATAGTAACCCATTAAATGGTAGGCCTATAATAATTGTAGAGGTTAATCATACAGTTTGCAAGTACACAGATTTAATTTAAAAACTATAATTATTTTATTTTATTTTATTAATCGCTGTACTTTTGATATGGGAAATAAGTCTATTCTGCTTATGGGTGATATAGCCATTTAACAATTTTAAACGTGGCTGCAGATTTGATAGTCCTATTTGTTTTAAGTTATAAAACTTCACACGTATTTCGCATATAATTTTTTTTACAATTGACAGTAGGCCTATTAGAGAGTTGACTTAGTAAAAAACAAAGCAAGTAGGTCATGTGCTTCCATCTGCTGGACTTGAATGAATTCATAACTGTTGAGTTATCTGTGTTGCAGGTAGAATTCTGAATCGGTTTTCAAAGGATCTCGGTCAATTGGATGAAGTTCTTCCTTTCCTCATGTACGATTTCATACAGGCAAGTCTCAAATGTAGAAGGTTGTTAATTATTAAAAAACCTGATTTTTCTATTATTAGTTTGTAATTTCTCTAGCTCTTTCAATCTTATCATATCTCGAAATTTACAAAGTGTCTTTCACAGCATAAAATAAACAATTTAGAGAAGCTCTCAGTGCTTTAGGATCATCCAATGCACATGGCTTCAACCGATATCGATTCAAATTCAAGCTGGCAATTAAGTCTGCTTCCCGAATAGCGTATCAGACTCGTTGAGTAGGCTACATGACGTAGCAAAAATTTCTCCAACTTTGGTCATTTTGAATCAGTGTTTAATGTTATGTATTTTCTTACACTCATCATAAGATATATTATTTGATAGACATGGGCAAAGACAATCTTAGGCATACAATAAATCTGATCAATTGATTTTTTGCATCTGATAGCGTGTTGTCTATCACTTTTTGCTACCAGTGAACAAATACAATATAATTTAAAAGCCGAAGCGAGGTAGACCAGCCTACATTCGTCAGTTTCAGCTTCAGGTTGTTGGACCAATTTGTGGTAGGTCAAGCCAATCGTGTCAATATGAGACGCTATATGCTTCGATGTCCTTTGTCTTGCAGTGCCTTCTTCTCATAATTGGTGTCTTCCTCGTTGTTGGTATCACGAATCCTTGGGTCTTCATTGCAGTCGTGCCTCTTATTATCGTTTTCGGATTGCTTCGTCGCTACTTTTTGAGCGCGATTAGAAACATCAAGAGGCTCGAATCTACAAGTGAGCACATGAATGTTGTATACCAGCGTCACATTTTGTTAGTAGCAGAGAAAAACCATAATGTTACCTATTGCTCACAAAGCAATGAGCTTGTTTGCCAAAACACATAAATTTTTATAATGCAATTCTCGTATTTCAATCAATAATTTTAAAGCTAAACGAATAATAGGTCTATATTTTATTCAGTTTTAATTTTCCATTCTCTACAAATTAACGTGTGCCTAATCAAATGTTTATGCAATAATTACGTACCAGGTACCATTATTTTGTTATGTGCCTAAAGATTATGCTACTGAGGTAGCCTATAGCTGCAAGCCCCATTTCGTTTCAGTGTGATTTTGTGACAGACAAACAAAATGAAGTTGTGTTTCTATGTTTTTCAAACAGCAAAGAGCCCTGTTTTCTCTCACATAAGTTCCACTCTATTGGGAATCCACACCATTCACGCCTGTCACGCAGAAGCAACATTTACACAACAATTTGCCAATCACCAGGACTTGCATACGTCAGCGTTTTTCATGTACATCGCTCTTGTTCGCTGGTTTGCTCTTCGACTCGAGTTGATTTGCGCCGTTTTCATCACGATCGTTGCTTTCTGTGCCATATTCACAGCAAATAGTAAGTCTTAATTGCAACGCTTCATTAAGTCTGGTCTGTAGCCTACGCCATGTGCTATAGATGCATGTATTTGTGTATAATACTAATCTTAGTAGTGTGTCTGTTAAGTACCTATAAAAGGGATGTCCGTGCAAACCTACCATACGCTAGCAAAGCATCAAAGAAGAACAATATATGTATTCAACAACAGAATAGTGCTCGGATAATTTTCACAAACGATCGACCTCTGAGAATACTTGCACAAAAAGGCAGATCCCTATAACCGTGCATTTACACATAATTTGCATAGGCCTAATTATTATTAACCCCTAACCCCAAAATGGATTAGGGCTATAATAATTGTATATGGTCCCGTGTGACCACACGTAAAACGTCGTATTGTTCTTTGATGAATCTGCTGCCTCCTATGAATAAAATACAATCTCTAAATATTAGTAGTTTCTTCATTTTAAGCATAAAAGTATTTAGGCTATACTTCTTATTCTTATTTACTTTCGAAGGTCCTATTTTCACTTCTTATTCTCGTTCTTGACATAATTTTTCATCTAGCCTTCTTCTACTTCTGCTGAATGAGAATCAAGCGATTAGGCCTATAATTATCGTTCTATATAACTCCACTTCTTATTCACGAAAATATCACTGCTATGTGCAGTTTTTTGGCGCTGCGAATTAGATTTAACTGACTTCATTGATAGCATAATGTGAAATAGTAGGCCTAACTAGGCCTAATTGGTATAGTTATTATTATTATCATTATTATTTATTATTATTATTTATTATTATTATTATTATTCTAGCGATAATGACAATAATGATAGCATTAGCATTGATTTTGAAATGTCGCAGCTATGAACGGAAGTATGGTTGGACTGAGTTTGAACTACGCTATGACGATGATGATGCTTTTCCAATGGGGAGTTCGACAGAGCTCAGAGGTCGAAAGCCTGGTAGGCGACATCAATAAACTTTCTTCCAAGTTGAACTCGAAATTTCAAGATGCTTGAGTTGGTAATGCAGTCTATGGTCAGATTCTGTTCGGTTTGCTAATGTGAATCTACACAAACAAATTCTATACTAAGTTTATCAATCGCATCGAGTGACCAGACACTGCTAGGACTACTGAATTGACTTTTCGATAACTTGGCTTTGCTCAACTTTTAAAATGCAGTGGCTAATGGAATGAGTAACTATAGGGCCTATTGACAGTATGCATATTCAGTGGCAGCGTATTGGTACATTTCTGCAAGTGCTGCTACTATGCGATTACTACGACTGCTACTACTGCTACTACTACTATAAATCTTGCTTCTTTTGCCAACAACAAACTACTTTTTGCCAGATGACATCGGTTGAGCGAGTTGTTGAATATGCTGAGCTTCCTCCAGAGGCTCCGTTGGAGTCGAAAGAAGGAAATAAACCAGCATCCAACTGGCCACAAGATGGCGGCATCAGTGCTCAGAACGTCTGCCTGAAGTATAAAGAAGATGGTGCAAACATTTTGGATGATATCAACTTCACAATATTTCCAGCAGAAAAGGTTAGACTGAGGACATTTGAGACTTAAGCTTGCTCTGCTGTGTTTGAATATATTAAACAAACTTACAAACCTTTTTGCAAATTTGATTATTATGGGATGAACTTGAATTCGAAAGCTTTGGCAAACTGTCGGTGATCCGTGGAAGCCTAGAAGGAAGAAGAGCATTCCTCTTAACTAAACTCCATAAAGACATCTGTAATCTATAGATGTTTGAAGCATTGGCGACTTCATAATCTCACGATTATCGTCTCTTTCAGATCGTCCCAGAGAAAGTGAACTACTCTCACAGTTAATTTTAGAATACTAGAGGTCTAGAAATACTAGAGTTAGTTTAACGCATCGAATTACTGCTGGTCTCAAATACTACGATACCGAAGATAAATAGGATTTGGTTAAGCCCAATAATAAGGTAGCCTACCAAATACAATTAGAAGTGAGAGGCAAGACACTAGGGTAATAACAATGTCGAACGTTGAAGAACAACGACTTTAAAAACTTAATGCCATGCCATTGGAATTCTAATGGAAATTAATTCCAGAACTGCTGAGGAAAGTTGACCCACGAAGTGATGTTGATTTAGATTGGCATTGTTGGCAGAACGGGAGCTGGCAAAAGTTCTCTGATCAGCCTATTGTTTCGACTCACAGAGCCAGCTGGAAGGTTGTGCATAGACAAGTTGGAGATAACTGCGCTTGGATTACATGATCTGCGTGAGAAAATCTCCATCATTCCACAGGTATGATTTCTATTTAGTTATTATTATTTGCCGGTTTCAAAATAATTATTAATCTCATAGCTTTTGCAAGTTTGACGCTCACTTGCACTTGTCAAATTGATACGCTACCCGGTAAATGAGACACTGTAGTTTTAAATCCGTTCAAAGATGTTAAACCAGAAAGAAATCTTCATCTACAGTAAAAAAAACTTAAACCTTACGCTTTAGACAAAATTCATTAATTCAACCGGTTGAGGATGTTAAAATCTTTATTCCGAGAGTGCTCTTTGCCGACCATCTTTGACATAAGCTTAATTCTGTTTGCATTACTTCTTGATTCCATTTAATGTGCTTCGACATGCAGGTTTACTGGGGGTGGTGTGTCACCCAGAGTTGTCTCATTTATTAATTAAATAACGAGGATATTATAATATGGATACCCTAAATGAGCCACAAAGATGTGAAACCAGAAAGGGAATGGGCAGTATCAAGTCGATGGTGCCTAAGCCAACAGAAACATTGGCAAGCGGCCTTCTGTAGTGTCTGTGAACTTGTACTGTATACGCTAGTAGATTTGGGCAACATACATCATTCTCAAACTCAATCATAGCATTTATGCCAGTGACCTGTGAAGAACGTTTCTATAGCGTAATCACATTGCGCAAAGAGTTTACAGGATAAAATGCATTAATCAGTCATCAAATCAGTTTCGTGCATTTGCGAGATCCTTATAACTTGCTATGTGTTTTTACAAATGCCCATAATCACAAACATGAAAACAAATTAAGTAATTGATTAATTATTTAATTAATCGATTGAATACTTCATTACATAAATTGAACATCAGTTACAGGATTTGGTTCATCTGCCTGCCTTTTTTTCATTCCAGGATCCTGTCCTTCTGACTGGATCAGTTCGAAAGAATCTCGACCCACTCAATGACCACTCTGATCTCGAAATCTGGCAAGCACTCAAGCAGGTTGGTCCAGTTGCATTTAGCTGTTGCCTCTATGAACTTGAAAATATCTGGGTTTTTTATCATACGGTAGGCCTACTCGGTTCTCTGCTGAACATTTTCCCAAGTTTATTGCAACCAATTTCTAGTAATAACTTTTAATTATTTTTGCCGTGATTTCTCACTTTGCTCATGCAATTTCCTCTCATACTTTCATTCTTTCTTACATTGGCGTATCTTCACATTACACTCTTATTCATTTCTCGTAAAATTATTAATACTGATATTAATTTTGGTCCTATTCAGTTAATGAGAGTCATAAAGAGAAGATATCTGAGTACGACTGCATGTCATAATTTACTTTTTAAAATTTTTCTTTGTGCATTCAAAGCACGATTGAGATTACTGCAAATAGCATAATATATGCCCAATACAAGATTTATTGAATCAGGCTGCAATATTTGCAATAGTGAGGGTAGTTGTAACATTAGAAATAATGCTAAACTGTAATGATTAAAAGGTTCAGCTGCATCAAATGGTTGAGGACATGTCTTCTGGCCTTGAGGCACCAATTCAAGAAGGAGGTGGCAACCTAAGCATGGGTCAACGGCAGCTGTTTTGTCTGGCCAGAGCAATTCTCAAGTACAACAAAATTCTCATTATTGACGAAGCAACAGCCAACGTCGACCAAAGGTATGGAAAATTACTGTTTTATTTCTAATTTGTTATTTCTTCCATTTTTTAATGCAGATCCCACAACAATGAAGTCCTTTGAAAATGTAAATAATGTATATTAATGTAAGCATAATAAGACTGAACTCACTCTCAAAGCACCAAAGGACTTGGTGATGCAAACTTATTCATCTGCCCAGTGTGGCGTTGAGCCGATGCAGAGCTAGTAGGATATAATTATCCCAGCAGGATTGTAAATATGACTGAAATTCATTCTTTGCAAAGTTATTTTGCTGGTAATTCAATGATGAGGACTTCGTAGCAGGTACTACTTTCGATGTGAATCTGTTTCTTATGGATACAAGCCTTCAGCCCGACAAGTTCGAAGGCTGTCGTCATTTCGTCCTAGTTTGATATAATTTAGTTGGTTTGAATCTGTTTTTGCTCTACAATAATCGACATGTAGGGCTACTAACTATAGTTAGTGAACAGCGTTTTTGTGCTTCTTGGTCTCTGGACGATTTAAATCATTCAATGTTGGAATTTTAGGACGGACGCTTTGATTCAGAACACAATCAGAACACAGTTTGCTCATTGCACAGTGCTCACGATTGCTCACCGACTCAACACTATCATTGATTCCGACAGGATAATGGTTAGTGTCAAGTTTCTAATGTGTTTATTGTATGTTTATTATATGTTTATTATGTGTTTATTATGTTTCTATTATGTGTTTATTATGGAGACTGAAGATGCACTGAAAGGAAATTGAAAAATGTTGGAAGGCTAGAATTGTTTTTCCTAAGCAACACCTTTCGGTTGTTAGTCATGAACTCGTGTCATTTCGATCTCTATTTTATGCATATCCTATGGTTATCTATTTTCTTTTCTGAGTGTATAATGTATCTCTGGCTTGACGAATAATCCTCTGAATATATATATATATATATGCATACAATTATATATAATTATATTATGTATATATTGACTTTAGTAGGTTCTACACTCTACAGCGTGCTTCTTAGTGCATGCGCAATCGGTTCAAATAATTTTAGACATCAGTATCATGGAAGTATAATGTGCAATATATTGTTTATTGACTTCAGAATTGCAGGTCTTAGTGTTGGTTCTGGTATTGAATTTGTTCATTTCTTTTGACCACAGGTATTGGATGCTGGCCGCCTTATTGAATTTGACCAACCGCACACATTGCTGCAAAACACGAATGGCTTTTTCTACAAGATGGCCGAACAAACTGGTCCCACAGAATTCAACAGTCTTAAGCAGGCAGCTAAAGTTGCCTTTGAAACTTCAAACAAACGGAACCCTTCCTTAAACGATGATAAACCTTACAGTGTCAATGGTGTTTGACTGTTTTAGATGCCTTAATTACTATCGTCAGAACAGTTCTTGAGATACATCTATGTTAAAACATGGGTGCCCATCATATTTTAAATGTAGGTCTATGTTATGTAGGCCTTGGGGCCAAATCGATAAAATGAAAGTTGGTTCATAAGTATGTAAATTCTATGCATCTTTGGCTATTCCACAGCTTAATGGACATTGTCATTGGTCCCAAAATATTGTTCGCAGTCAAACGTGTTCAGCGCTTGACAGATAATACACAATAGCGCATGAGTTTGTCAACTGCAAATAAAATATGCCGTTCGAATAAATTAAAACGGACCCTAGACCGCTGCTAAGTTTTTCTACAATAGAAAACGAAATTGTATCAGATACCCACCCTCTTGCATCAAAAGTGTAGGCAAAACTAAAGTGAAAAGCTAGATATTCATATAGCACTTTTATCTTTTGTCTACGGCCCAAGGATCCAATTCTGATGAGCCGAAAGAAATGTTAGCTCACTCATTAATATTTATAATATCTGTAAATAATCTTATATTCAGTGCCGCTGGGGTCTTTCATTGTTCACGCATTTCACCTTAAATTCACCGCTGAATTAAATCTGAAACTGCTTAGTCTAATCTTCGTGCTTCATCTTTCTGAAAAAATCCGCGATACACTGGGGGCCTTGTAATTAATTTTGTGACACATTCTGGGAGAGTAACAAGGAGAGTGTATACAGGCGTATTGTAAGATTTTCTGCATAAAGCTACTAACTTCAATAAATTTCAGCAATTTAATTTGCTAGACATTTTCCTATTTAATTTTTATTGCATAATTTCTACAAAATGTTCAACCACTTCAGCATTTTAAACTCTGCTAGTGCGTCTGATATTATTTTTTCAACTATTCTATGTTCAGTTTATTAGAAGTTTTTGGAGAGGCTCTCAAAATGTGCTGTCAAGTCAAGTTGCTCTCTGACTCATGCTTTAATGGTTGGTATCATTGTATACATAAAAGATTAAACAGATATACGGTAAATGAGAAAGGGGCAACCCTGTAGGGGGACGATATTGTTCCTTTTTGGTTTATCTCTTCACATCCGTGACCTCCGCCCCATCCGACCCATGCTTGATCTCAAAACCGCTTCCACCATTGCTACGTCCATCGTCCACTCCAAGCTTGACTATTGCTATTCCCTATTCTTAAACCTTGATTCCACACAACTTAATCGCCTCCAACTCATACAAAATTCTCTAGCTAGAGCCGTCACCAGAACACAGACATCATCACATCACCCCATCTTCAAGTCACTTCACTGGTTGAAAATCCCAGAGCCAATCCACTTCAAAGTTCTCTCCTTAACTTACAACTCCTTACAATGTTCACAGCCCACATGTATAGGCTATCTTCGCGAACTGTTCACCATCCAACCTACCCGTTCTACCCGATCATCCGCCTGTCTTACTTTCTCTCGACCGCCGGTCACAAGTCATCTCAAGTTCTCCAACCGAGCCATATCCAACTCAGCACCACGCCTTTGGAATGATGTGCCTCCGAGTTTCGATCCTTTTCAGTTCCTCCACCATCATTACTAATCACACACCATCACCTTTCTCAGGCTCCTCTATCCATCACATTTTCGGCTTTTCATTCGAAACTGAAGACACTACTTTTCAATAACTCTTACCCTGTCTCATCTGATCTTCCACCTTCCAATTCAAGACCAAAACGACACCCGCCTTAGTAGCTGTTCCGCCCCTCTGATCCTATGGTAACACGACCCGAACCACCATGGACTATTCTTACGGACAACCTTTTTGACTCAACGCGGCGCTCGTGAATAAGCTGTTGCCCCGCGCTTGACTTTCGAGTGGCGCTTTATAAATTTGGGGATTACGATTACCAATGAACTGTTGCAATAAATGTAGGCCCTACATGTAGGCCTAGCCTTCTTATATTTCGGTGATCAATAAAGCTTATGAATTGAATTGAATTGAATTGAGTTGAAGAGAGTCAGTGAATATTTTGCTACAGGCCAATGTCTCCTAAGTCGATCGATCATGGGCAGTAGGCTACCCCTACGCCAATATTTTATTAATTAGGAATTTAGAATAAAATTATGATTCACCGAGTCAAAGTCTTTCGCAATATCAATAATAATTAAGGTCATAGTCAATAATTCCCTTCGATCAATTACAGATGATGTAGGTCCTATTTATTATCCTGGATTATTATGAGCAGCGATATTGCAGTTGATTTAACATGCAGGTCGAAGGATATGTTGAGAACCATTTAAAACGAGTTGGCAGGAGATCTGATGTTATATCATGATGCATTTCAGATGATTGTCTTTTTAATCTAGCGACATAATATGAAGTTCACATCACGTTACAATATGATAAGTTTGACTGAACGTGTAGTGGTGAGTAGTAAATATTTAAGCGTCAGTGAGTAGGTAGACCATATATAGTTTAAATAAGAAATACGTGACAAAACTCACAATTTTGAAATATTTTAAAGTGGGCTAACTTTAAACCCACTTGATTACGCACAGACACAATCATAAATGCATGTATTATTACAACTAAAATCGGCCCACGTTCAGGCAATAGGCCTTTACTTGGTTCTTTAACACACTCCAATGGGGCGCATTGTTTGAACAACGAAAGGCCTGTATGCCAACGTATAAAACGTTTCATCTATATATTGACTATTTGCTACATTTCATCAATCTGCCAGTAACTGTTCTATAATAATTATTATAATTGCAATAGGCCTAATTATATAATTATTGCCTTCTTTGGCGAATTAAGGAAATTTTATAGGTCCTTTATTTGTTATTAGACCTACTAATGACTAAATACTGTTACATTTTAAGCATTTATGATCGATCGAGGGGCCATCATGAAACATTATTTTAATCAGCATCCTTACCATAAAGAGTCGTTGCAACCTCAGTAGAAATCCAATAATATAATCGACCGTAGTCTTACGCGTGTGTAGCCTATACCTATACCTGTGTTTATTACTGCTGTGCCTATGTGGGTGTCTGCGTGCCTCTGTCTCTGTGTGTCTGTGTCTGCGTGTGTGTGTGTGTGTGTATCTGTCTGCCTCCTTCGTCTGTCTGTCTGTATGTATTGATGTCTGCGTGTCTATCTGGCTACGTCTGTGTGTGTCTGTCTTTAATTAACCTACTTACTATCGTTCGACCTCGCAAGTGCATTCCTGCTTGTAGTCCTTGTAGCCAAAGAAGGTTAGAGGTCTATTGCACTGGGTCCAGTGATCCCTGCTCTAGTCTTAACATCACCGCATGGTTTTGGTTTCGATGTCATTCAAGGATTGTAATTTTGTCGGTTTCACCATGATCCCTAGATATTACGGTACCAGATGCAGTTTCATGTCTTCGCATGCAGGTACCTTTGCCGTCACAGCTCATGCACACCTGCATGCACCTTCAATGCCATGCTTCCGAAGACTAACCGCTGGTTCCGTGTTTTCAGAGCATTAACCAACTCGTCTAGCTCGCCTCATTACAACAGTAGGAGCACAGCTCGAGTGTCGATTAATTATGCAGGTAGACGTGTGCGAGAGGTAAGGATCTTAGCCCTGCTACTGACGCCACCAGTCTTTCGGTAGCCTATCTGTCGTGGGTGCTAGAAAGAAGATTCAAAGGCTCGATTTAGCAGGCGGTGAACGTGTAGGCCTATTGCTCGAATTCTAAACCTATGGTTTGTGTAGGCCTAGGGAAATTGATTAGGCCTACAGAGGAGGCTAAATCGACTGTGTTGTTAGTGGCGCATGTTGCGCTATGCAACCTCAACACCTCTTGCGTTTTAGACATCTATATATAGCCAAAATAGGTCTATAGTTTGTACATGCAATGTTGCCTACTACATAAATTCTAAAATTTAATGCGCACTATAATATACGTATTGTTTCATAGAGGTTGTAACCTAATTATATTGAGTCAGAGAGGACCCTCTTCAGCAAGTAAGCCCTTATATATATATTATGTAGGCCTGTGTAAATAATATATATTTACTACGTAGCGAATGTTAATCCATCATAAACAGGCATAGCTTATGAATCAGGTTATATATAAGGCCATATATATATATATATATATCCTATATTGACAGGATTTGATTCAACGAACATTTGCTGATTATTTGGTTTATTATAGGGCGTAGTATATCATGTTCAGTAATCTTATAGACCTACATGTAGAATAGATCCGCATGCATCAGGCCTATAGGGTTATTTAAAGGTCTATTTATGCAGATCCTGTCGCGGCTGCCCGGCCACAGTAACTACAGTAGGCCTGTCGCGTTCAGCTGTTCGACCATTGTCAGGTTGGAAAAACAGACAGACAGACAGACGGAGAGAGAGGGAGAGATGGGTTTATCGATTATGTATGCAGCCACTGAGGATAATTTGATTGTCTTTCTCTCTCTGTATTCATCAGAGGTGACGCAATGAACTTTACGAACCTGTGAAACCTAGATCACATTAGGTGCAATAACCTATAATTCAGCCGACTAAAGTCTACGCAGCGATTTCTCATCGACTTAAGGATGAGACGAAAAGACTTTCTTCTTCTTCTGTGTTGAGACTCTGATGGAAGAAGAAGCTGCTGGACAGCAATGAAGGCAGAGGTGAAGATTCGTACGCTATGTCCGGAGGCCAATGCCAACCTTCTGTCGCGAATCCTCTACTGGTAAGACTCTGCTTGCAGTGTTACATCGCTGTCCTCATCGTCGTTGTCGTCATCGTCATCAATATCAGCGTCATTTTTATTTTGAGCTTCGTTAGCACCATGATTATCAATAAAAGGCTCATTAGACCTATCATTGATTTTATGGAGGGGGATCATTGTCGTAGGGAATGTGCATTTAGTCTTAGGAACACGGTTTATATCGGTCATCATCATCATCATCATCATCGTCGTCGTCGTCATCATTATCGTAATCATCATCATCGTTGTCATCATCATCATCATCTTCATCATCTTCATCATCACCTTCATCCTCATCATCTTCACCTTCATCTTCATCATCAGCAGCAGCAGCATCAACATTAACAATAATATTATTGGAACACTGGGCATCAATTTCTCACCTGCTGTTTTATTGTACCTCTATAATAATAATAATTGTCCACTGATGATGATGATGATGATGATGATGATGATGATGATGATGATGATGATGATGATGATGATGATGATGATGATGATGATGATGATGATGATGATGATGATGATGATGATGATGATGATGATGATGATGATGATGATGATGATGGTGATTGCGTTGGTTGCGATATTGGTAATGGTGGTGGCAATATTATGATGTTTGCGGAATTTAGATTGTGTTCACAATCTTGAGATTTACTTCTATTGGAAAAGTAGATCAAAAGCTTTGTCCTTTAAGCAGATTGCTTAGTCGTAGTCGTGTTCTGCTAAATAAAGCAACTAGTTAAATTTGTTTCCCACGCTATGATAATTACTAAAGATGATGGATGAAAGTAACCCAAAAAAGGAAACATAAATTAACTCAGGATGACATGCTATCATAGATATTTTTCAATCTCTTTTGTCATTGATGGCAACAGCTTTTATAAGCGAAACAAGTTTCAACCAGCGTGAACAGCCATGTGTTATTCGAAAACAGCTGTCTTTACTTGAAAGTATTATGATATTTAGATGTCTGTCGTGCGGTAGCTTACCTCCATCGTGCAAAGCCGTGCTTTTCTGTGGTTGACCCGGCTGTATGGAATGGCCTTCCTCTTGAGCTGCGCCTTATTTTCTCTAACTCATTCTCGGACATAATATTATTCTATAAGCACTTGACACTGTTTTTTCTGGCTGTACTCGAGTCTGGAGCACCTCTGAGTAGTTTCCTTGAAGATGTGCTATGTAAATACTTGAGTGAATGAATGAACAGATAATAGACACTTGCGTTGTAAGCCAACTTCATTAGCGGATGTTTTAAGATGTGGAAAACAAAATGTGAATTACCACGAGCATAATATAATCACTGCCGCATTGCACATTTTATAATGATGTGTGTCAAAAGGTTTGGCATTGTAATTTCGCATCTGATATGTGTCTTTACTGGCGTTAGTATCGTGTATCATGGTGATCAATAAAAGTTTTGATTGATTGATTGATTGATTGATTGATTGATTGATTGATTGATTGATTGATTGATTGATTGATTGATTGATTAGTCATTTTTATGTGGCAGTGAGTCAGCGTTTTAGTTGCACCTCCGGTTAGAAGAACAATGTCAGGCAAATGTCGCAATTATAGGCCAGAGAGCGCTGCAGTCTTATGAAACAGACGAACAAGATGCCGGGCATTTCTGGTCCACATCCGGCCAACAACTTGACACTTGACAGATTAATGACCAGTGTGTTTTGAACCCTCCTGCAATATGTCTGCGGTTCCCATGAAGGGTCTCAACACCTGATGCATTCACTGAAAGATGAACAGGGTCGAGGCCGAGGATACTGATCGTTATAGAGAAACAATGTCATGTGCATTTACATAAGCAACGCAGTCACATACTGAGGTGAATTAACTGAGATTGTAATTATCTTGAGTGTAACGGATATGCTACTGTTGGCCAACATAAATAATCATGTTGGCCAACAGTAGCATATCCGTTACACTCAAGCTAAAACTAAGCTAATAACAAGCTAGTAAATATTTAAGTGCCCTATAGTATATATTATATATATATATATATATTATATACAGGGTGGCCCAGCATAAATGTCCCGACTTTGCACGCGTATAACTTCGCCAATTTTTAACATTTATCTATACTTAATGCATCAAATTAAAGGTATTTCACTCTCATATTAACTCTTAAAAAGTCGAACTGATACTAATCTAGGTTTTAATTATATGCCCGGAAAAGCGCTAGCTACCATATTTTGCTGTCATTTGTGACGCAACCTGGCGCCGTTGACAGACGATGATCGCGTTTCGATCTTAATTAATTTTTACGAACTGATAAGGGAATTAATTCGTTTGAAATGATTAACGAATATTCTAACAGAGGATGGAATAAACAATACCTTGTATTATCTGCTACGGAAAATTGATAAAACAGGACTTTCTACTCGCAAACCATGGGAATCGGAGCGCACGGTGCTCACATCCGCTAACATTGCTCGTATGTACGAGTAAATTTGCAGTCAAGACAATGACCAGGGCAGGCCCTGCATGCAAATTCAGCGCAAAAAGCAGGCAGTTTTAGAAGCACTGAATAACGCATTAGAAAAGATTATAGACCTAAAGTTAAAGTAATTTGTCGACGAGAAGTCCAGCGAACTCTCCAGCTCTTACGCAAAGAAACGGCTGGCAGCGTGCAAGCGTCTGAAGCAGCGCATGGCAGTGCACGGCTGTTGGCAAAATTGAAAGGACGTGGTTTTGCGATGAGAAGATATTCATGGTAGGGATCCTACAAACACCCAAAATGATCGTGTATACGCGCGTTTTAGCAAAAAAAGATAGAATTTCCCGGGGAAACGGCGCCATATTGCGTCAGTAATGACAAAAAATGGTAGCTAGCGCTGTTCCAAGTATATAATTAAAACCTAGACTAGTATCAGTTCGACTTTTTTAGAGTTAATACTAGAGTGAAATACCTTTAATTTGATGCATTAAGTATAAATAAATCTTAAAAATTGGCGAAGTTATACGCGTGCAAAATCGGGACATTTATGCTGGGCCACCCTGTACTATATACTATATATTATAATATACTCTATAGGCTCTAAACTAGCTAGGCCTACTATGAGGCAGTTTCGGTGCTGAAGTAACTTATAGGTGTGCAGTGAATAGAATTGAATATTGAGAGAGAGAGAGAGAGAGAGAGAGAGAGAGAGAGAGAGAGAGAGAGAGAGAGAGAGAGAGAGAGAGAGAGAGAGAGGGGGGGAAAGCGAGATTCATGGTAATCATAATTGGGAAAATTAGGGTCATAATGATGGTCATGATGTCGAAATGTTGATGGTAATGGTGTGTGATGATGTGTGACGATGCTAATGAGGGTATGTCATGATGACGGTGATGATGACAGTACCTTAATTCGCTGACATCATAATGTCGTTGAAACTGATGATAAATCTGGTAATTCTGGGTTCATTTTCAATTGCAGGTGGCTGAATCCGCTTGTAAGACGAGGATACAAGAAGGATTTGGAGGAAAGTGATCTCTATTCGGTGGCAGAGTCAGACTCATCAAACTATCTTGGCAAAAAACTTGAAAAGTGAATAATATTTAATAGTGTTGCATTCATAGTCTGGATCTCTTATAGGGCCTAGTATTATCTTCTCAAATCTATTTTTTGTGGCCCAAGTTGAACAACTGTAAGTGCGCAGCAGCCTACAAGCAACGAATCTGTGTAGCTCTGTTTTAAGAAGTTGGTTGACCTTTTTAGATCGTGTTCAGTGGTTTAAAGTAGTCGTATCAAGGTATGTAGAATGTAGGCCACCGAGAGACAAATTATTATAGCAGTGAGTGAAACACTGCTGACCAGTAGACCTAATGGACCTGGTGAATTTGACTGCTTGAGATTCGACTAAGAACTCTCAAAGTTGTCGGATTCATGCTTGGTCTATATTCACCTCTGTTCTATGACCTCTTCCAGCTTTAGTTTCGGACCTTTTGTCCGGCAATGAAAGGGTTTTCTCTCTGTCTCTGCCTTGGCGCTCGGTCGGTCACTATAGTTAAATTTAGAACTATAGGCCAGTTTCCACTCAACCGAAACGGTGGGCAGCTGAACCGTTCATCCGTTCGTCTCATAAACATATCCTCGCTTTGTTGCTTCAATTCTTGTCGCAACAAAACCCTAAACCAGATCTTTCTGCATTCTTGCTGTTGGACAATGTACATAGACGAATATCCACTTTATGGCCGAAAATTGAATTCAATGTCTAATTTGTGACTGGATCATTAGGAACACAAACTATATCATCAGTGCATAGAAGACTACTTTTCCTATGGCGAGCCCGGACGCATATCGAACTCAGAAAAACAGACTCCGACCCAGCAAATGAATCTATCACACAGCACCAAAGATCCCTTAGGATTCAAAAATAGCCCAACTCACATTTCAAGCAGTTGGTTCTTATTCTGATTTGGCAAATCTTGAAGTGTTTCTGTTGGTGACTCTTATAGGCTTTGCTCATTGTCATAATGTTCCGATGCTAGAAAACTCTTCTGTTGTTTCAGGTATTGGGATTTAGAGTTGAGAAAACTACAGTCATCTGGGACACAGCCGTCGCTTCGTTTTGCCTTATGGAAAACATTTGGTATTCGATACATCGCCTGGGGAGTCGTTGCTGTCTTTCTAGTAATTAAAATTTTCACAAGTTTCAATATAGGGCCTAGTATATTCTTGGCTGCTGTTTGCGATGACACATCAGCTCCTACCTACATACGGTCCAAAATTTGTTCATATTTTGCAAAAACGTAAACACCATGCACCGTTCAAAAGATTGGTTCATGTTTATTGGCATACATTGAAAGCATCCATCAAAATCTGAGGAAGGAAATCGGCAAAGTATGTAGGCAAGGTAACAATAATGATAATTATGAGATTTTCATTAGATTTAGAGAACCTTCAATCAGAATTCGATTTTTACCTTGCCTATATACATTGCCTATTACCTGTGTGGTTACTACTTAAGTGGAGCTACGGTACCAAACTAATTAATTAGCTGATTATTTATGTTCTATTTAAATTAGTTACCCAGCACAACACTCAAGCCGGACTGGGAGGATGGGAAGTTTTAAAGTGATGAGAAAGAAAATAAATATGGCTTCAGTTAGGCTAGAGGTGTGTGCACCTGTCTCTTTGAACATGTGGTTAGCTATATAAGTGGTTGATCATTAATTTATCGTATATGTAACTTGGATTGAGGACGTTCAGTCCTTCGGTGAAATGATGACCATTGGCAAATCTAAAGGAAATCCTTTGTGCACAATGATGCATTATTGCAGGCTGTCTGCTCAGTTAGTAGGCCTATAGTTAAGATTTGTGTATTCTGTGATCTGCGTTCTTGTGAATTGTTTAAATTGCTGTCAACCGGATTGTTGAATAAACGAAAATTATTATTACAACCACATCAATAAATAATCATGGAGATAATGTTTGGAGAATGCTGCGTTTGTCGCAGGACAGTTTGCGGATTGTTCAGCCGATTTTTCTCGGTGGTCTGATCCATTTCTTCAGCCCAAACTCAGAGATGGAACTATGGGAAGGCTATTTGTATGCGATGGGCGTAGGTCTCTGCTCCATTATACCGGCTCTGTGTCTCCATATCTACACATTAAGGATGGCCAGGACTGGAATGTGGATGAGGATTGCCATATCTTCACTCGTTTATCAGAAAGTAAGTGCAAACTACGCGGCTGAAACGAAAAAAAATTAAATTAGCTCGACACGCAAGCTATATAAGCAGCCTTAGACTCCAACATGTCAGAGACTATGTAGCGGTTTTCACTGCTGCATAAAATTAAATCATGTGACAGACCTATATACGTAGAACGTAGGATTGAAGGCGAAAAATTAACCACGGTATACGACACGGTCGTCATTATCATCATCGTCAGCGTCTGACGCTAGCCAATTGACGGTAATGGGTACAAATAAATTGTCTCCACAATCGTCGGTCTTTTGTTGAGTGCACTGTGCTCGGTCTTTTGTTGAGTGCGCTATCGTCGGTCCTTTGTTAAGCGCACTGTCGTCGGTCCTTTGTTAAGTGCACTGTCGTCGGTCCTTTGTTAAGTGCACTGTCGTCGGTGTTTTGTTAAGTGCACTGGCGCGGGGTTTTTTGAGTGCACTGCCTCGGTCCTTTGTTAAGGGCACTGTCGTCGGTCCTTTATATGCTATGACATGCTTTGTTCCCTTTAGTGTTGCTCCAACAGATGTTATTGGCCTCGTCTATAATTAATATCGTCAGTCCAGCGTAGAATTGGTTTGCCTACATGTACGTTTCTTTTTACAGATCTTATGCTGTAGTATTATATTGGCGAGGAATAGAAATCAAAGGCAGTTTCTCCGCATGTTGATATCACCAGAGTCTTCATTGTTCGACTTTGTCTAAATGAGATTTTTGACGCAGTAGCTTAGGCCTACTATTTTCTGTAGTCATGAAATACCCGCGACCATCTGCAGAACAATCATTTTGAAAAACACCGCTGTGTCTTTGCCCCTCTGTAGTCACCTGACGAAAATTATTTAGTATAGGCCCAGGTAATTGCTTGAAATCCAGAAGATAGTGCGTGCGGAATCCTATGCTGTTGCATCTGCTATCAGCCTATCACCTACCATAATATTATAACCCGCTTACAGCTATTAATCATTGGCTTTCCATAATTATTGCGTAATCTTCAATAAGAACGCAATGTAGGCCTATCGTTGTTGTAAAACAATATTGGTTTGTGGCTTCAATAAAAGTAGACGAGCGTATTCTTTCGATCATGCTGATCATTAGAAAGATATTTCGTAGAGACTAATATCGCATCCCTTTGAAAGCAGCACGTACAACGTCGCACATTGTCGCAGTGCTACCACCTGCTTGTCTGATTGATTCAGGTGCTTCGATGACCTGCGTGTACTGCATATTTGTTGAAAGCCTGTCTTATCAGCTTCCTTGCAGTGCTATATGTGACCTGACGTGATGATTTCTGATTGCAATGGGCAGTATATATAATACTAGCTGAATTACCCGGCGTTGCCCGGGAAATTTCGGTTTTTAGTTCCCACTTCCCAGTCAGGCCGCTCCCACGCCCGGGAAATTTCTGTTTTCGTCCCCCGCCACGCCTGACCCCACTCCCACGCCGCCCTTCTCACCTCGCCTTCTTCCATCGGCCCCAGCCCAGTCTAACCACCTTTGGTGCCCGGCCTTGACCGTGAAATTTAGGTTTTCGGTTCAACCCAACTTTCACCCGTCCATGTTTACGCTATAGTCAGCATTTTTGCCAAACCGCGTGCCAAAAGATCTGACCTCGGCGAAAAGTGAGGTTAAAAATCTATTTTTTCGTTGAAAATCGATCGGCGAAAATTACTTGCGTCTTAAATAGGCTACTGATACATACGACACGATATAGATATTAATTAACGGAATAACGCGCTATAGGCTAATTTTAAAATCGGCCATGACGTCATTAATGTACTGGGTTCAATCACCAATATATCATCGATGGTCTCAATGTTTGCTGAAGATGATGGTTGAAAACAAAATTTAATGGCGTCTTAACAGTGCTAGGATTCGGTTAGAAAAAATAAATTTTCGAGCTCAGCAAAAGGTAATATTTTTGGATCGCGAATCCCGATAGTGTTGTCATGGGGCGGTTAGAAGTTGTTTTGTAATTATTTGGAAAAATCGGTCGCGTGGATGAGGAGATTTTTTATCAAGCTCACATTACAAACTGTATTTTATAGGTTTAGATATATAACAATAACATATATACCGTATGCAATTACACTTCTTGTCAATTGGCTCTAGTAATAAATTATGTTTTCCTACAATTGAACTAGCATAGTTATAATCCATTGCAATATTTAATTTTGCTGGGTGATTAATCTACATTTAACTTAGCTGGAATGCTTTACAATTGGACTTGCACGGTCCGCTACAAGATAATGTCTCGATCTGCTTTAATATAATTATCGACTAATTTAGTTGTTATCGTTTACAAATAGACATGTTTTAGCAATTACGATATCTATTTCTACCGCGAAAAATACCCTAAAATTTCATGTATACGGTGACACAAAAGAGCTGCTCATGTGTTTGCTCTTCGGACAGTGGACTGGCAGTGGGCGAATAAGTTCAACGCTCTGGACACAGGACCATGCCATCGCAGCACTTTCCATTTGCTTGCACCAGCTTCAGACTATACACAGCTGGCGAATAAATCTTTGGACAATATTTTCATAATGGACATTTTCGCACAGCACGCTAGACTGACACACATCAGACAAGTCACAATGACGAATCCATAATTAACCTCGTAATTAATATTGCAACGTTATAAAGACAATCATTAGGTAAGTCAGTTGGACAGTGAATCTGTGAATCTGTCTTTCAAAGACTGATTGAACATTATGGCAGAACGGATGAAAATGTAAGAATATGCGCATAGCTTGAAACCTATTTCCTTCAGTTGTCGCTGTGATGTCTTACGTGGTGTCTTTTTGTATCAGTGCCTGCGACTGAGTAGTAGCGCTATGGCTCAGACATCTGTCGGACAAATTGTGAACCTGATGTCGAATGATGCACACAAACTTGACTTTGTAAGTACAGCTGGAAGCGATTACTTATAGCTTATAGTTGGTTAGTGATACTAAGTCTAGTGTGTGCATTATGATCGTATTTATGATTATGATCGTATTGATGATTGTGATCGTATTGATGATTATGATCGCATTGATGATTATGATCGATGATGACTGTGATTTTTCTATCATTTTTGGCGCTAACATTGAAAGGCCTATGATGATGATGATGATGATGATGATGACGACGACGATGACTACGATTATGATGATCATGCCGGATTGCTAATACGATGATTATGATTAGTCTGGTGTTTTTTATTATGTCCATAAGGATCAGTATGCTGATGATCGTGAATATGATGATCATGATGATAATGGTTATCGTGATTATGCTGATTATCATTATCATTTAAAAATCTATCACTTGATCACATCAGTAATAGATGGCCCAATGGAAATGAGAACCACAAAGAAATTTGTTTTCATATTTGATTATACCGAAACTGGCAATCCTAACTCACAACAACTATTATCATACTTTTCTGTTTTATTACTTTACAGTGTCTTCTCTGTACTCAGTATCTGGTCTTCGGTCCAGTTCAGATGGTGGTTGTCGGTGCTATTCTCTGGTATAGAATCACCTGGGCTGTTTTGCCTGGCATGGCAATCCTTCTGCTGATGCTGCCATTCTTAGGAATAATGGGCAAGGTGTTTGCTCGGTTAAGGTACGTGAAGTTTATGCTATTACGTGAACTTATAGTTTCATTCAGGCTTAACATTAAGATTGTTTTATTTCTACTTAGGTCTATAGTTACTCGTCCCAACCCGACTTCCGGTTTCGCCACCTCTGGATTTAGATTGTTCTTTCAGTGTGGCTTCCTCTTTTCTTATTCTGCTTGTTCAGCTTCATGCAATATGATAACGGTGTTAAAAAGTCATAAGACTATGCTAGATTATATTTGATTGAGTTGCTACTGTGACGTTATAAAAATCAACACGCATGTTTGAGACTGGTTTTAGCGCTTTAGGCTACCTATAAATTTACAGACTAGGTCCTAGAACGGCTCTCGCAGTGCATACACTGCATAGGCCTATGCCAATCGGAGAAATTCTCAGCACGAGGACCTAGTAACCTAGAGAAAAGGAAGTCGACTTTAGAATAAGAAACGTAGGTCAACTTCTGAAGTTTAGAAGACGGACGCTGCTAAATGCATTTTGATCTGTTGGATTGCATACTATTAAAATGTTTGTCTTGCTTGTTTCTTCTTTAATATTGATGTCACTGTTTTGATTTGACAGAGAATCAAGGAGCGTACATTTTCACGTTGCCAAGAATTCTCACCAATTTACTTACACTACTTTTTTATTTTAAGACTCCTTGTTGTCATAATATGATTACCTCGATGTCCTTGCTGTCATTTTCTGAACAGAGGAACAATAGCTGTGTATACGGACGAAAGGGTGCGTTTAACAAACGAAATGCTGAATTCGATGCGAATCGTCAAGATGTATTGCTGGGAGAAGCTGTTCAAAGGCCTGATCAATAAAACCAGGAGGTACGAACGATATTATAGATTACCCTACAGTAATTATTATTAGGTTTTAGGTAGGAAGATAAGATTCAGTTTGTCAAAAAGTTCAGAGCGTTCGAACATTAGTCTTTCTTCAGAGTTGTACCGGTAATGCTTGAAAAATTTATCCTCGTGGACCCCATTTATTTTGATGCTATAATTCACAATTTAAATTTTTTCGCTGTTCATCATTTGAATTTTCAGGCTTGAGACAGCTTCCGTGTTGAAGGCTGGTTACGCCAAAGCAATGACGATGGCGCCTTTCTTCTACGGATCGAAGCTCATCACTTACTTTACTTTCCTCGCTTACATCCTGATGGGCAACAAACTAACGGCAGAAGTCGTCTTTGTCACGCTTAGTCTCTACACACCTGTAAGGATGGTACTCACCTACTACCTTCCGATGGGCGCCCAGTGGGGTTCTGAGGCATTGGTCACAATTGGTCGCATGCAGGTATACTCTGTTATCTTGCGTTTAACTGTATGTTTTCTAAAGGTTGGGGGCTTTGTCAATCGCCTATCTCTCTCGTTTTTGTTTTTAGCTGTCCAAAGTATAGTTATCAAATAGCAGATAAGCTTTCCCTCTGTATCATTGTACCAAATTTCCCTTGAAATTCAGTGCTCAGCTTTCACTGGGCTTCACGGAGCACTAGGATAATCATATGGCCGAAAGCAAACTGATTTCGGAAACAGTTTAAGAGACCGTTCAGCTTGTGTCAATGCCTGCTTACAGTACTTTAAAGGTTATCTATATAATTATGAGAAGAAGCTATGGCAATATTTCATTCGCTGCCTAGGCAATTCGCGTCGGCCTCTCCATACGTCTCAGCTATTATCTTATTTTCTGCATAAGCAAGCAACTCTCAAAACTATTTGAGACTTCGCTATGAGATAGGTAGTGGAGATATGTTGGAAAATGTCTGCCATGAAAATCTGCCTTGTTTGAAGTTGCTGATTACATGCACCTCCCTCGCTTTAAGTGGTAGCCTATTTTGTAGATATATGAAATTTAATTTAATTTCAAATATTTTTTAGGAATTTCTTTTGAAAGAAGAGCGCATTGTAAGAAAACAAGTAGGTAATACCGATGAAGTATTATCGTCAGAGAAAAAGATAACAGTCCGAGGAGTGGCGGCCTCGTGGAACCAGGTTAGCTATACACGTGTAGCCATACCATAATTATGAATATATTATGCAATCCTGTCTTCGTGTCCTGGAGACTAAAGTCTGGACCCACTTACGCTCGAGTTCTTTTAAAAAGTCTTGGTCTTCGTCATGATACCAAAGGTCTTGGTCTTGAAGCCAGAGGTCTTAGTCTTGAGACCAAAGATCTTGGTCTTCGACCTGGGGTTCATAGTCCTGGTCTTGTTCTCGAGGCCTCAGGTCTTGACAATAAGATTGACATATTCACGTGTGTGGGGGGTATATCTTCTTGCTTTACATTGTTGCAAGGCCCATGTTCGAAGGCCGCCAGCTGAGTCGCAATGGCTGACTTGCAGCCCAACTATGCAGGACACACACGATTAGACTTGGTAATTGCAGAAATGATCGTTTAAGAATATACGCCTACTGATTTTTTAAGCAAACAGAAAGTAGACCTAATTCAGCGACGCAGTGTAGCCTAAAGCTTGAACGACTTGACTTGCAATTCAATACAGCCAAGCCACACCGCATACAGCTTAGTCACTGTCTCTACTGAGTCTACTTTGTCCAACCCTCCCTCTTCGTTTATCCTCTGTGTCTCTCTCTCTCTCTTGAATTCCTATTGTTTTTGTTTGTATTGTTTGTATTGTATTTCGAACTTGTGGCCATCACAATACATGTAGGCCTACGCATATTCAGTGGCGGCGCTAGGAGGCTATGGGGGCTAATTCCCCTATGAGAGGCTAAACCCCCTAAAAAAGGCCATTCGGGGTTTTTTAACATGCAAAACTGACATTTTCGACCGGATGACTATAAAAAGTTCGTCAGAAATTTTGGCGGATGAAAAATGAAAATGGAAAATTTCCTCCAGCAGGCTTCAGCCCCCCCCAAACCTGGACTGGCCCCGCCACTGCGTGTAATCATGTTGGCGTATTCGCATAGCGAGGCAAACGTAAAACCTAATAGACCTACAATAAATTATTGTAATTTTAAGAATTGTAGTTGCACATTTTCATGGCCAGAAAATCACTCAATAGATAGACCAATTAGGCCTATGTATTTCAAAGCAACAATAAATCAGACGATGCTTGATTTTCTACCAGAATGTGTCGAATTCTGTTCTTCGAAATCTGAGTTTTGAAGTGAAAGCAGGTGAATTGCTAATCGTCATTGGATCAGTGGGAGTTGGCAAGGTGAAGTTTATTTTTTATTCGCTTTGAATTTATTACACCTGCAACTTTTTACAGACAACCGCATTTGGTTCTTTATTTATTGCATGTGAATAATCCATTTGATACGAACTAGCACTCGTGAATAAGCTGGTGCCCTAAGCTTAGCTTTGAATTGTAATAGCCTATAGAAATTTGGAGTATTCTATTATATTTTAGATGCGAGACAAGAAATCCGATTTCTAGATGTAGGATGTGTCTTGATGATGATGATGATGCTGTCCATCCTCATTTCTGAGGGTCGGAGACCAGAGACAACGACAGCAGCTTCCTCCATTCCTCTCTGTCCTGCGCCCGTCTGACACAGTCCACAGGTGATAGTCCGGTCCAGTCACAGACATCGTCCATCCAGCGCCTCCTTGGTCTTTCCCGTGCTCTGGTACCCTCAATTCGTCCTTGTATTAGCA
Organism: Lumbricus terrestris; assembly: GCA_949752735.1. Lineage (NCBI taxonomy): Eukaryota > Metazoa > Annelida > Clitellata > Crassiclitellata > Lumbricidae > Lumbricus > Lumbricus terrestris. The sequence continues at coordinate 67,475,356 of OX457039.1, forward strand.
GTGTCAATATGTTGTCTGCCCTCATCAGGTGTCCGAAGTATCGCAGTTTCCTTTTTTGCACCCTCTCCAGCAGTCTCTGTTTCGGCCGCAGCTCCGCCAAAATCGAGGCATTTGTTCTTTGTTCCCTCCAATCGACCTGCATCATTCTTCGATACGTCATCATCTCAAATGCCGTCAATCTCCTTCTATCCGCCGCCTTCAGGGTCCATGCCTCACTTCCATACAATGCCACTGACCACACCATCGCCGCCATAACCCTCCTCTTCAGCGCATCCCCGACCGAACGATCTTTCCACAGGCAGTCCAGTGACCCCACCGCCGTCCGAGCCATCCCCAATCTAGCCCTGATTTCTCGGCTTCCGTCTCCAGTGTCATCTATCAATATTCAACGTGTCTTAGGTTATATTAAATAATATGTGTCACACGGTTTTACAAATCACTTGTTTGAGATGCGCAATTTAAACACGGAACGGAAAATGATGTTGTTGTCGTGCTTAATCTTAGATCTAATTTTAGTTGTTTTATAAACGGCAATGGCTGTTTTAATGTGTCCAGACATCGCTGTTGATGGCCATTCTGGGAGAACTTCCTCTGACTGATGGTAGCATCGACATAAGTGGAAAGCTGGCTTATGTATCTCAGGGATCCTGGGTGTTTGGAGCTTCCGTACGTGACAACATACTATTCGGTGAACCGTTCGATACGGAGCAATACGGCAAAGTGGTTGAGGCGGCTGCACTGAAGCGGGTGAGCCAATTGAATATGAAGATGCTTTAAAGCAGAGAGGATTAGGCATAGCCTACTTGATAATTTTACTAGAATACCGGTACATCTCGAATACTTTTCTTGAGATCAAGTACCTGCTTTTGTACGCGCGCGAATTTTTTAGGTCTTTTCGTAGGCCCTATACTCAAATTTCATTTGTGCGACAAAAGTTCTTTAAAATGGAAATCGCAGGATATGCATGTAGAATGGATGGCTATAGTTGCATGTTCTCTGGTAGTCAGCAACTTTCATGGTTCGAACATTATTTTAATGATTTGTCGTGACTGACGTTTCTAAGAAATTCCGCATTTTGCTCAGTCTGTAGATCTACTCCTTCGTGTGGCAGTCTATCGACCTAGATAGAATCTCTCAGATGATATTCTGTCCAAGAATTGATATCGATTTTATTCATGAATTTTGAGTTGATAACAAGTGGTCATTCGTACATTTTTTCGCTTAGACTTTATTCTAAATTTGCTATTTCAGGATTTCGAGTTGATGTCAGATGGTGACCAGACGTTGGTTGGTGATCGTGGTGTAATTCTCAGTGGTGGTCAGAAAGCCAGAATCAGCCTCGCTCGAGCTCTCTATCAGAATGCAGATATCTATTTGCTGGATGATCCACTGAGTGCTGTGGATGCTCATGTCAGCAATCACATCTTCAACAAGTAATTAAGTTACTGCAGTGCTTAATGCATCCTTTCTTCATCTAAGTTTCATTTATTTAAGTATAAATTTTATTGCTGATATACAATTCGTGATTCAACCGTGTGCTACTCAAATTCTCCTGTTATTTATAGCTTCTTTTAAAAATATAAGCCAGTAATGCATTAAAGAAATATGCACAGAATCTTATTGCGTCCTATGTGGATACCCTCCCTACGCCATTTTCTACCTTACCATCTCTAGAAATCTGTTGGATTCTGACAATGAATAGGGAACTAATCCAACTGATTTGTTTTGCATACCTGTTTTTTTTAAATTGCCAGTTAAACTCTTCTCGTCTCATGGATAGAACTAGAGTTCAATGTAAAAGGTTCATCACATTTTAGGCTATTCATTCATTGATATTGTTCTAGCTACTCATAATCGCTTCCGGCTATTACGACAATCATTCAGGAACCTGTTATGCATGCTACGACGAGAACAAGTTCAGATGAGTGAATTGTAATTGTAATTTTGTTCGATACTTATATTCTGCTTCTGCCAATTAATTTTTACACACATAGATGCATCAATGGATATCTGAAAATGAAAGCAAGAATACTGATAACGCATCAGCTTCAGTATCTGAAGTCAGCAGATAGGATTCTCATACTGGGTGCCGTAAGTTCTGAAATGTAATTTTTTTATCAGTTTAAGCTTTGATGATAATATTAATTTCTTGAATTATTGTTTCATTATCTTTATTTGAACTTGCACAACACAAAAAGAAATTTGTGCAGTTTGAAAATGGGTGCTTCTAGTATATTCAGTTTTTACTATCCCAACATTATCTAAACTGATTTAGTACAATATTTGTTTTAAAAATGAAATAAATGGTTGCTTCTGATACTACTATTGCTGCTACTACTACCACTCCTGCTGCTGCTGGTGCTGCTGGTGCTGCTACTGCTACTGCTACTGCTGCTACTGCTACTGCTACTGCTACTACTACTACTACTACTACTACTACTACTACTACTACTACTACTACTACTACTACTGGCGCTACTGCTGCTGCTACTACTACGACTACTACTACTACTACTACTACTACTACTACTACTACTACTACTACTACTACTACTACTACTACTACTACTACTACTACTGCCTCTGCTGCTGCTGCTACTACTATTTTTACAAAGTAATTTTTGAATGATTTTAACGTTTTAGGATAACGATGTGCAGCTGGGAACCTACAGTGAATTACTGCAACATGGGATCAACTTTGCTTCACTTATTAAGACTGAGTCGGATGAAACCGCTAAACAGTCGCCTGTCATTGCGAACGGTCATTCCAAGATGGACAACAATGCTGGCAAAAATAACAACGAAATAATGGCCATTGGTATTTGCTATGTGATTACGAACCTTGCTAAAGAAAGCAATTAGGCCAAGGCTTTGGGTAGTTGCAGTAGCAGTAGTAGTGGTAGTGGTAGTAGTGGTAGTAGTTGGATGTTTACAAAACTGTTTCCGGGCAGCGCAACTTATTTAGTTCATCTTCAGTAGAAACTTCATGAGATCATGAGAAGAGATGGATGGATGGATGAATGGATGGATGGATGAATGGATGGATGGATGAATGGATGGATGGATGAATGGATGAAAATATGGAGAAACGGATGAACGGACAGGTGGACGGATGGATGGATGGACAGATAGATGGATAGTTAGATGGAAAGATAGATTGGAATTTGATTGTTTAACACAACATAGAGGTGGTGTAGGATAAGTAAGCAACGCATGATACATGTAAGTTCTGGTCCAGCATTAAGATAAGAGAATGTAAGCATCGAAATTGCAGTTTTCGTCAACAAAGTTTGAGTTACAATTTGAATAACAATGATTTTCGTTTCTATTTTCCATAGATGCAAGAAAACTGTCATCAAAGATGCGGTTTATGTCGAAATCATACGCCAGCGTTTATAATCATCAGTCACTTGCTGATCTCAGAAGCAGGAATCCTCTTCTGTCTCAGTCCATGGATCTTAAGGAGGACATAAATAAGTCAGGATTGGTGTCATCGTACGGCTCTGCACTATCCATACCAGGTGGAGATTATGTGGTGAGATATCTGAAAATTCGTTTTGTATCTCTATTATTGCGTCTATATTGACATACTTGGCATTTACATGTATCTTGGGGTTGTATCCAACAAAACTAAGATTTCACACTTTTTGGATGTGTGAATAAATGAGATTTACGAAATTTGCACCATCACCCCATAGTCATTGACATTTGATTTTTTTCAGCGAAAGCGACCTTATGAATCAATTGCATAACTGTAACATACAACTATATTTTGACAGTTGTTATCTCTCTGTAACCTATTTATGTATGTGACTTAGGTGTCATCATGTTCTTTCACCGTCTCTGGTAACAGGTTATAATTTTATTTTAACTAACCTTGCACACTCCTCCCACTTCCAATTCCGGCGCAACAATTCGCATACAGCGCTATATATATATTGATAATTGCTAACTGAAGTGTAGTAGCCTATTTTTAGCCGTTATGAACTTATAATATCAAAGTTTATCTCATCTTAATATACTGTTTAGTGTTTAGTTCAATTCGACGCCACACTTTGCGAAATACTGAGCATACATAGGCCTACCCCATTACTTGGGTGTTTGAAAAAAATTGTCATTTTTAGCCATGCCTTCTTATGTAAAATAGCTTACACGTGTTTTGGAAGTGTCTAAATCTCCTCTAACATTGCCAATAATTTACTGCTATCTTGGCGAATCCTGCGATTCGTTGTATTTTCATTAATTCATTTTTATAGCCACCAACACTGTAAAGGCCGTTGATATCCACATAACGTTACCTGTGCTCTGTATATTACACTCTGCTAAAAGATATGAGTTAAACGACAGCTTAGCGAAGTATTGCAGATTATAAGAACCAGCGAATATAACCGTGAGCATGTGTAGCACTATGTAAGCATAGGTCTATATATTAACTATAAAGTTCTTCCAATGCGGGGCAGCTTACAGCATTTGCAATGCCCCGTCTGTTAGGGTCTTTAGGGTCTTGCGCCTTTGACTCCTCATTGTCTAATGCTCATTCAGTTGTCTGTACTTGACTCATGGCTATCAAAGTTTCCTAGACTGCTGATTCTACGACCTTGCTTTAAAATTTCCTCGAGAGTGATGAGAATTCTTAATGGCAGTTGAAGTAGGCCTATTATGATTGAGATATAAGTAATTATTGTTCCAACTAGGATCCTCATCGAGTCCGCTAAAAAAGTTTTAGTTCCTGCATTAGGGCACATGTTTAAAGATCATTATTTTAGACAACCATTATCACAGTATTTTTGAAAGGTCCTTATGGAGGCTTTGTAGATAAGCATTCAGGCGTATGTAGCCTATTTACGCAGGCCAACACATGTTTGCATTAATTTTTATGTTTAATTGTTTATATCTCTTATGTAGGCTATGTGTGTAAATTCGGTTGTATCATGCTTGAGTTCATGCGTACGTAGGCGTATGTAGCCTATAATGTAGGCCTATGCAATGTATGCATTCCCATGTATATGTGTTATTATTATGTATGTATGCTTGGATACTTTACATAATGCAACAAATATAGCTTAGATGTAGGCCTAAGAACTTATGTGGAGAGATAAACGCATTATGGTCTGTTTTAACAGGAGGAGTATGTTCCTCAGACCCAGGAAGAGGAATCAAGAGCAACAGGAAACATTTCAGCGAACCTCTACATGAAGCTGTTTTACACAGGTGGAGGAATATTCGGAATGATACTCTTTGCGTTCTTGAACATCACAGCCCAGGTCTGCTTCATTTTGGCAGACTGGTGGTTGGCATACTGGTAAGTCTTACCAGGACCGTTTTAGCACACGGTTCTGCCTAGCAGGCACAAATCAGCAGTGCTGTTGAAAGTATCGGGCAAATGTACTTAAGTAAAAGTGAAAGTAAAATGGATTTTAATTACCGTACTTAAATAAAAGTAAAAGTACTCATCACAAATATTACTTAAGTAAAAGTAGAAAGTATCCCCTTTTCATATTCATTTTTACACAATGCATAGCTGAAGAGTAGCCTTTTTCTTAAAAGTTATTTAAATGAAGTAGATTTTTAATATAAGATAAATAAAAAGGAAGTTCATGTATGAAAATGTTGAAATTGACTTTGTGGAGAATCGATGTTCGAATAAATAATACAGTAACCATGACCATAGCCATAAAGTAATGTGTTTGTAGAATGAATCTTGAGTATTGCTATTGTTTGTGGCTAGGTTGGTCTGCAGATTGTAGCTGTTCGTGTAGTTTAGGCCTACTGCAAAATGTTGTAGTCATCTCTTATTATAATGTGCAACACATCGCTAATCCAGCCGAAAAATATCGTCTAAGCTACCAAGCAAACACATGATTATCTGCATATAAAATAGCCCCAAACAACCTACTTTGTAAACAAGCACCCAACGTAAGGGGCTTTTGTCTTCTGACCCCGTGTAAGCCCATGCTTCTTGTTCGTCATACGGCTCTTAAAATTATGGATTCGATCTCGAACAATTATAGGCTCACTAGATAATCATAGCTCATGATTATCTTCACGTGCAATTATCTGTTGTTAAGATTATAGGCTACATATATACATCATACATGTATATACATGTAGGCTATATATATATATTTAGTTTTATTATTTTACATTACCGTTTTGTCTGGGTTTTTTCAATGACACTTTGATATTGATTTCACAAATAATTTTAAAATAAATTTCACGATCTGCGTAAATATTTCGCGGTACGATTTTAAAAGTTTGGCCAATAGACTTTCAGATTTGCTGTTACTCTAGGTGCAGCAGCATTGAAGCTTTCGAGCGAAATCTGAAAGTACCTGTTGTGCAGAACGAAACCTCCATAAACTTCACTGATTTCACCATAGCACCAGATGAGCTGACCACCGGTTATATGACCACTGGTCAACCGACTGTCCAGTTTCCTTACATGTCGGAATATCTGCACATTTTCACTGGGATCACTGCGACTGTTGTACTGTTTGGAGTGATACGGGCTTTGCATGCATTCCGCATTATGGTTCAGGCTTCGAAGGTTTTTCATGCGAAGATGCTCGATGCTATATTGCGTTGTCCAATCAGCTTTTTTGATCGAAATCCGATTGGTAAGCCACAAGTGGAACTATTCTACATAATGGTCTTGCTTTAAAATGGAGGCACTTAGCTTGAAGTGAGTAGGGCCTTTATCGGCAAGTGAATAAGTCTTTTTCGTTTGAAAGCTCGTTAAAAAATAATATATGAAGGGGATAAACAGCTCTATCTCAAAACTTATTAAGCAATATTAATTTGATAGCCTATTATTTGAATGAGCGTCTTAGCGGCCATTACATGGTGTTACTAAATATAGGCTAGCAGTTTACTTGTGTATTCAAATACTCGAATTTTCATGATGCAGAAACACAAGGAAATGTTGCTGACCATACAATTTACAAATGCATAAAATGATATCAAATTGCATTTAGTTTTTCATATAGGGAATAATTATGTAAATGTCACGTTCGATAGACAATGTAGACATAGCCTGAAGACAATTATTGTTTCGGCTAAGGTTTCCATTGGATATGATGAAGTTCACTATTTTCAATAGCTTTGAAGTTTCATGAGTTTAATTTTCCATATAAAATGTCTTTAAGAATTTATTTGAGACGCTGCAATTTTATTTTTTACAGGTAGAATTCTGAATAGGTTTTCAAAGGATCTCGGTCAACTGGACGAAGTCTTTCCTTTCCTTATGTACGATTTTATACAGGCAAGAGAAATTGATAGATTTCCTTACTTCATTATCAGTCATTTATTTATTTAGTTCACTGCAGCATAATATCATATCTAGAAAGTTCCAAGTCGCCTCACAGCATGACTTAGACTTCAGCAGAGGCGCAATCGGCGTTTGTATGACTATCTAATGCACATGGCTTCAATCGATGATGCTCCAAACTCAAGCTGCTTCCATCAGTCTTCCATCAATCTTACACGTTCGTTCTATTGCGGATTTGCGGGTGAGCATAACACATGCAGCAATGATTATTTAAATATTTAAAGTGTGCGTAAACGAGTTAGACAACAAACTGTGACAGATCAGATCTCAGACATGCCATACAAACTTTAGATTTTCTCATCTGATCCAATAATTAATAGGCCTATAGCAACATATTAGCCTACATCAAGGGATGGTCACTCGAAGTAAAACTTTGGAGCGCCATAATACATGACGAATTTTTTCTGAGAACCACAACTTGTTCGAAAACAGAAGTAAAATCGCACTTTGGATAGTCTAAGTGCTCTGAGCAAAAGGCATAGGTCAAGCCAAGCGCGTCATCGAGTAGGCTAGATAAAGGCTATATTATGTCCGATGTCCTTTGTCTTGCAGTTTCTTCTTCTCATAGTCGGTGTCTTCCTCGTCGTTGGTATCACGAATCCTTGGGTCTTCATTGCAGTCGTTCCGCTTATGATCGTTTTTGTATTGCTTCGTCGCTACTTTGTGGTGGCGCTAAGAAGCATCAAGAGACTTGAATCGACCAGTGAGTAGGTCATTGAAATTGAGTTTACTATCAATCAGAGCCAACTAGATTTTTTAGTGGTTCAATGAAATGATACTGCATTAATGTTACACATTGCTAGAATAATGGGCTTATTTACCAAATGAGACAAATTTGTAAGCTTATGATGCGATTCACGTGTTGGCTTCTTTCGCTATTTTAAAATCTATTTAGGCCTAGGCCTACATGCATGTTCAAGAGAGGTGACAAGAGAGAGGAGACACTGGAGAGGAAACATCAAAACTGTCGCCAGAGCTCCAAGAGCTGACGGCACCAGGTGTATGTTCATTATTTTTATTCAACTCTGAGTTTTTATATTCTTAATTAGCCAATTCTATGTCGTAAATATTAACGACTGCCTAATCAAATGTTTATGCCATGTAATCGTATACCTACTATTTGTACAGAATGCGCAAGTAGCCGCATGTCGCAATTTGTTTCAGTGTGATTTTTGTCATAACAAATAATATGGTTGTGATTGTGTTTTATTTAACAGCGAAGAGTCCCGTTTTGTCTCACATAAGTTCCACTCTATTGGGAATCCACACAATTCACGTCTGTCGTGCGGAGGATTCATTTGCGGAACAATTTGCAAATCACCAAGATTTGCATACGTCAGCGTTTTTCATCCACATATGTCTTGCTCGATGGTTTGGTGGTCGACTGGAGTTAATCTGCGCTGTTTTCATCACGATCGTTGCCTTTTTTGCCATATTCACAGCTCAAAGTGAGTCTTAACCTTCGAGTCTAAATTTAAGTTTCGGGATTTCTTTACAGATATTTGGCATAAATTCTGGTCTCTATATTGCCTGTATTATAATTATTGTATAGTGTAGCAGACTTGTATACGAGACTTAAAACTTCGATTTCGAACAAGCAGTGGGAGGCAGGAAGGAGACCATAAACTACATTCTTGCCTAGACCTATATCTACTCGCCGTTCATTCATTTGCACTGTATAAGATTTCGGTGGTGCCCCATATTGAAGTTTCTTGAAGGCTACTCATCCCGACGTTCCCAAATTGCGTAACAGAAACATGACTGTGTTGACCGAGTCTCACAGGCATATCAACAAACATAGTATAGGCTCTTTGGGCATTTCTCTTGCAATAGATCTATAATTTTTAATGCAAATAAACTAGTGTGAAGTGTCTTCTAGGTATGAACGGAAGCATGGTTGGTCTGAGTCTCAACTACGCTATAACCTTGATGATGATCTTTCAGTGGGGAGTTCGACAGAGTTCTGAGGTCGAAAGCCACGTAGGTGACAGACAAGCTTTTATTTGCTAGAATTGAAATATTTAGTTGCGTGTCGCACTAAGGCTGAAACATAGATTGCTAAATTTTGGTTCTGCACAGTTTTTTTTATATAAAGAATCCATGTCATTGTCATTTATAAAGTTGCTTCATTACTATGTTCATGCATAGGGTATAATACTGAATATTAGAAATTATAATCAGCAGCATCATTTGAAATAATATTCACGTTAGATGGCGGTCTAATTGTGTACTAATACCATTATGGATACCATTACCACTGCTGCTATTGGTTCGACGATAACTACTATGATTAATACAATTGCTGTTACTACTTCTTCTACTACTACTTCTAATAGACCTATTATTAACACAGATACAGCGACAACTGCCACTACCACAACTACTTCTACTACTACTACTACTACTGCCGCTACTACTACTACTGCTGCTGCTGCTGCTACTGCTACTACTACTACTACTACTGCGACTACTACTACTACCACCACTGCTACTACTACTACTTCTACTACACCTATTGCTCCTAATGCCACTCATACTACTACTGCTGCTTATACTACTACAACTGCTGCTACTATTAATACTACTGCTGCTCCTGCAGTTACTACTGCTTCTACTACTACCACTATTGCAAATCTTGCTTATTTTGCTGACAACAAACTGCATTTTGCCAGATGACATCGGTTGAGCGAGTTGTTGAATATGCTGAGCTTCCTCCAGAGGCTCCGTTGGAGTCGAAAGAAGGAAATAAACCACCATCCAACTGGCCACAAGATGGCGGCATCAGTGCTCAGAACGTTTGCTTGAAGTATAAAGAAGATGGTGCCAACATTTTGGATAATATCAACTTCACAATATTTCCAGCAGAAAAGGTTAGGATGAGAAAAGTTTTTCCGTGTATCATGACTGATTTTAAGACATGCTCTACACTGCCTAAATATTAAAATTAAGCTTCTCTACCAATATTATAGATTCGCTGGAAATAACATGACCTGTGTCAGAGAGGTGAGTGATAAAGAAGTTTTAGAAGTTTTGAATCTGGACTTTAGTCACATAAGTGAGCTGGCAGAGCGCAAAACTTGGGTAAAGCACTGAAAACTATTCAGAAAAGAAGAGTGTTTTCTTAAAGTAGACTACTATTAAAAATCAGACATAATATGCGTGAAGTATAAGCTTACTGCCATCTTCATTTTCTTACATGTAGCTTTGCATGTAGCCTATAGTTTTTCCTTCAGTTCATCTCACAGAATGTCTACACCTAATTTTGGCATTTTATGGCTTATCGTAGGCTGCAGGTGAGACACGAAATACTAAAATCTAAGAGAATTAAAATATCACTGAATAAAAATAGCATGATGTCGAATGAAGTGGGTTTAGTTAAGCCGAATGCTAGGTTACAAAACTGACAAGAAATTAAATTTAATATACGCAAGAGACAATGGAAATGTAAATTAGAAATGCTTCAAAATTGCTGAGGACAATTGACCCACGAAGTGATGTTCATTTAGATTGGCATTGTTGGCAGAACGGGAGCTGGTAAAAGTTCTCTGGTCAGCCTATTGTTTCGACTCGTGGAACCAGGTGGAAGGTTGTGCATAGACAAGTTGGAGATAACTGCGCTAGGACTACATGATCTGCGGGAGAAAATCTCTATCATTCCACAGGTATGACTTGCATGATGCACCCAGCTAACAGTTTATTCAAAATTCATTTTCAGTTCATGTAATCTGATCTCTCATGAGCTCACTTGCCATATGAATATTCGGAGTACACGTAACAATATACTGTAGTTTAAATCTTTTCTTAAAACTTTAATTCAGATACCTACGTACATACAAACAGGGCGGATCCAAGATGCCAATTCGGCTATAGCCCCCCATTTAGAAATTTCTGTATTTTTACCATTCTGGCTCGGAAAGTTGATGTGTCCTCCCCATGAGCAGTTTCGTAGGCCTCCCCACGTCCCACGAGGTCCATGCAGGGGCTTAAGTGGGTAGAAGAAAAAATAGTATCTTTTTCTTGGGAATTCGACAAATGACGGAAGGTTCGAGGTTCGAATCCACCTCGCCGCGTAGGGACCTTGGGCAAGTCCTTCACTCGCAATTGCTCAGCGCTTCGGCGTGAAACTCCGATGCAGTGTCCGCGCTGTAGTCGGGAGCGCCTCTGAGTAGCGGTTGATGGCTGGAAGAGGCGCTATAACAAGTGCGCACACAAACAAAAAAAGACTAAAAGAAGGTCATCAGAATTTTCGGTGACCAAGACGAAACAAGACCCCAAACTTTGGTCTACCCTTCGAAAATGTCTGTATCCGCCCTTGCATACAAATAAGTTAAAAGTTACTAAATGCCTGACATGAATTGAAAAGTCACAATATTGAGTGCATATGCCTGCCTTTTTTCCTTTCAGGATCCTGTCCTTCTGACTGGATCAGTTCGAAAGAATCTCGACCCAGTCAATGAATACTCTGATCTCGAAATCTGGAAAGCACTCAAACAGGTTGGTCAATTTGAATTCAGCTGCTGCCTATGTAAAAATGCAAATATCTGTTTTAATGCAACTGGTGACATATTTCTTGAGCGTATTGCTACCAGTTCCAGACTATAACGTTCTTTTGATTTTTTCCTCAGTTTTTCTTTTCTCAACCACTCTCGTCGGTTTGATCTTCTTAACTCGGCACATCTTCGTTTTTGTCCTCATCTTTGTCGTCAAATACATCTTCCCTCCTTTTTATAAAATAATATTATTATTAACATTGATCGTTCTGTAGCTTTATGGAGTTATTAAGAATATAATCTGAGCATGACCTGTACATTTTTTACTCTTTTTTTGTTTGCCTTGAGGATACAAACTAGGCTAAGATTTAGATAAATGCTGTAGCATAATAGCCTACATGCCGAAATGTGAAAGCTAACTATCAGTTTGCAATATCGATAGCAGTAAGAACAAGATATAATACTAGGTATAATAATGAATTATAATGATTTTAAGGTTGAGTTATATCAAATGGTGGAGGATATGCCGTCTGGTCTTGAGACATCAATTCATGAAGGCGGAAGCAACTTGAGCATGGGCCAACGTCAGCTCGTATGCCTCGCCAGAGCAATTCTCAAATGCAATAAAATTCTGGTCATTGATGAAGCAACTGCCAACGTCGACCAAAGGTTTCGCAATTTATATACTCTTACTCGTCCGTTTTATCATACAGATTCACAACGATGAAGTCTTTTGAATACGGAAATGTAATGTAAATGTAAATAATGGCCTAGGCTTACATATTATGATCTCTGAATCTTCTCGTGAATTGCGTCAGAGATCAACTTAGGCCTATTTGCCGATCGAGTGTATAATTTGGTCCGCTTTTATTCCGAGTCGTCGGGATGAGTGAAGATAGGCTAGCAGGATGTCCGAGCATTATTTATAGATACGATTCAAACGGAATCTTTTCAAAGTAGTCTTCACAGGCGTATCCAGACATAGGCCTACACTTGTAGAAAATGTTCACTCAACGATATTTAGCAGTGTAATAGTTAACTACTCTTAAAAGAAGGCAAGCAGTAGGCTAGTCTAAGCCAACACTGAGCACAAATCACGGCTGCGAGTGTTGGGTAAGCTAATAGAGTTCATTATTTCTCAATACATAGAAATTATCGTCAATAAAAGTTGCATTCTGTGAAATATTTGCCACAGAGACATGAATCAGGAAGACTGGGCGTTGCATGCTACATTATGCTAATGAACACTGAACTAAACATTTTCCTGCTGTTTGTCTGCAAGCCTTGGTCAAAATAAACGTTCAAAACCCTTCTCTGGACTCCCACAATACTCTGCTTTATAAGCGCAAGAGTCGCTCATTTTTGCCTTTCTTTGCATTTTTGCTCACATCCACCGTTGGCCAATGCCGCCTTCTCAAGTTTATTTAAAATTGCACGTACATAATATATATTCGTATCTGTATTTTTTAACATAATGTAGGTTACTAGCCTACTTGTCGGCCCTGTTCAATGTAACTTTAAGGCATTGTCAGAGTTTAAGGAATCCAATACAACACGCTTCTCATGCACGCGGGCTTTCGACTCGTCACGTCCTGTAGAAATTTTGCGTCTCAGTTGGCAGCTGATTTGAGGCAATGATTGCTCTTAAATCTTCATTGAGGTCTAATAGTTAAAAAGCGTTTTGATCTTCTTGGTCTGTGGGCAACATGTTATTCAATGTTGGAATTTCAGGACGGATGCTTTGATTCAGAACACAATCCGAACACAGTTTGCTCATTGCACCGTGCTCACGATTGCTCACCGGCTCAACACCATCATTGATTCCGACAGGATAATGGTTTGTGTCAAGTTTCTAAGAGGCGTGTCATGGGGTTGAAGAAGCACTAAAAATAATTTTAAACTTTCCATTTATTATGCAGTAGTTTCATTAAGACTCTTTATTCCTGCACATGTATAGACATTTTCTAGGATTATAAGCCTAAATATATTAATCACAAGACTTCCTTATGACATTTTACTTTTCCATGTCACTTCGCCTGCGCTTTTTCTAGGCCTACTTGACTTGACTTGTTCACGATGAACAAGACCTTTCGCTTTCTGCTAAGGCACTCTTGTCATTTCAATCTCAACTTACGACTTAACATAGTTTTCAAGTTGCTTAGCCTATATTCCTTCTCTCTGACTTGTAGTATTCTCGTTTATTGGTTTAAAAACCTGATTAGAAACACCACCATCATGTGAAAAAAGCAACAGATCATTATGAAATAGGCCTACATGTATGCACGTAGGCCTGTACCTAACATTGTCTTTGTTCGTGTCTATTTAATTTATCTTAGGATGAGTGTAGAAGATTACATACATTGCGTAAAGAATGATTTAAGATGACCTGTTTCACGTTTATATACTAGCCTAATGAAATCAGCTGATAATATTATCTTTAATTATTATCGTGGGGTGCGGTGGTGTAGTCGGTATGTTCGTTGCCTTGCAGTCGAAGAGTTGGAGGTTCGAATTAATCCACCTCAAGCCACCACGTAGGGACCTTGAGCAAGTCCTTCACTCGCAATTGCTCATGCGCTTCGGCGTGAAATTACTATTCAGTGTCTGCGCTGTAGTCTGGAGCCCTTCTGAGTAGTAATTATTTTTAAGGGGCGCTATGACAAGTGCACATGCATACATGCATACATACAAACATACATACATACATACATACATACATACATACATGCATGCATACATACATACATACATGCATGCATGCATACATACATACATACATACATACATACATACATACATACATACATACATACATACATACATACATACATACATACATACATACATACATACATACATACATACATACATACATACATACATACATACATATATACATACATACATACATACATACATACATACATACATACATACATACATACATACATACATACATACATACATACATACATACATGCATACATACATACATACATACATACATACATACATACATACATGCATACTTATTAATGAACATAGTTTGGTTTTCTATAACAACCCGCGAGATGTAGTGTTTGTCATCTTTGGTTGCCAATGCAGAGTTGTGAAGGTGTGGTCTCAATATTATTATTGGTAGGGGATGATCAGCAACAACATGGCGAGCTCTTCTAAATGATTGCGTCATTGTGCTTCATAATTAAGTTCATGTCTTGTACGGTAGCTACGACACGTAATTAACAAACAAATCACGTAGAAATATAATACATTATAAGTGATTATTGTCACTGCACTATATATTCTGAATTGGATCGTTTCGTTTGTCACAGGTATTGGATGCTGGCCGCCTCATTGAGTTCGACCAGCCGCATACATTGCTTCAAAACACGAATGGCTTTTTCTACAAGATGGCCGAACAAACTGGTCCCACAGAATTCAACAGCCTTAAACAAGCCGCTCGACTTGCGTTTGAAACTGCAACCACACGAAACCCTTGTTCAACCGATGATAAACTGTCCATTGTTAATGGAGTTTCATTGTCGTGTTAATGGTGTCTTATTGCAACATGTAGGTGCATTGCAAGCGTCAGAACACATCTGATTATTCGGGTAATTTTCTGCAGCCGTCATATTTAATTTACACATGTAGGCTAAATGTAGGTAAGCCTAATCAACGAAATTAAATTTTTACATAAGTAGGCCCTAAGAAGTGTTTGTGTGTCTGTAACTGATTCGCAGCTGCACTTGAGAGACTCACAGATAGCCTACGGCTCTAAAAACCATTCAAAGCACGACGACATAAATTGTCGTGGATGGGTGTCCTGTAAATAATGTAGTTGGGCCTACATTGTTGAATAGGAATGAGTTGTTAACTGCATATCAAAAAGATAAACGTTAGAAATAGCACACTGTGGACTGCAGCAGATTCTTTTTGGAGTATAAAGTTTTAGTTGTCCATTGCCTGTCAGCTTCAATTGTGGGAACTTAGATGAAAAACTTGATGTTCGTGTCGCGCTTGTAAACAGACTTGACGTAACAGCTCTCTGCACAAGCGCATGTGACACACTACTGGTTGGAAAAAGTCAGATCACCTCAGCATAGGCTGAATAATAATTCTTTGCGGACTGTGCTTCAAAGTATTGAAGTCGATTTAAGGTTTAATTAAAACGGCTTGATCTCAGTGTATTTTTTTATCTTCTTGAGACAATTCAAGATTACTTTGGCATGTTTTTTAATCTGGTTTTTTTGTCACACAATCAAATATAAAGTGCTTGTCTTGTGACGTGGAGAGTTTGTTCTAAGATTTTGTACACAACAATGAATAAAGTTGAAGAAACCTGGGTCAGCCATTCCATTCTTTTTAGAATCGTTCCTACTTAATTTGTATTGTATTTTTTAAATGTCTATCAATTTATCATTTTGAAACTGTGTTTGAATGTTTTGATAATTGCTTTTAATAACTTTAAAAATAGGAAGTTTGTAGGAATCTTTTGAGGGGCCGGAAGATGTGCTGAGGTCCTGTAGCATCACTCTGAATATTACTGGCTAGTAACTGTTCAACCAGGGCTTTTTTAACGTGCAGTTGTACACACAATGTGCAGTTCTGAATGGATTTGTGCAGTTGTAGAAGCACTTCTGTACAGTTAAAACTAGTAAAAAAGGTCGTTCTCCTCCGATCGGAAGTAATTTGCCATGGATGATGGGAAAGGAAAGAAGGAGTTGTGCAGTTCTAAAAATGCCTTAAAACAGCCCTGTGTTCAACACACCGTTGTTTGTATTTTTGGTATTGGATGGATGATGGTCGTTATGGCAAAGCGAAAATATAATGAAAAATACTCTGTTTTGTTGCATTTTATTCAATAGGTAGGCCTATAGGCTATCGATAGAGTTATTGATTTCAATCCCATAAATGCGTTACCTGTCTGGATTTTAATATTATGAGATGCTAGAATATTCAAAAGTTGACGTAATATATAATCTTAATATAATATATTTATTAATATAATATAATTATTATAAGTCTGTCCTTAGGCTCGCCATGCTCTGGCAAGTACATTCGTTGGACTAACATCTGCCCAAAATTTGCATCTAGGACCGCTAACCATAAAGCTAACCCTAACAATGACAACGAATAAGCGAAACTTATCCTGTCTTGTATTTGCATGTAGGTTACAATAAAATCGGCAATTCTGAGCTTTGCGGGCATACCCACGTTGTTCCACTGTAGGCCTAGTCTGTTTGAGACGCCATTTTGGTCTTGCTTAAACACAGTCAATAATGCTAGGTCGCCGAGCAGCTATGATCACGGTGCTACATGTATACTTTAACAAGCCCAAACTATGGTTGTCGCTATGAATAGCTATGAATAGCAGAGCCAAAACTAGTCGATATCAACCATGGTGATAGCCTACAATACCCAACAGAGCGACAGAGCGAAAGGCTGGATGTCGCTCTACCCAGCGGAGATGCCGCTGGATGACGCTGTGCTTTGATAGAATAAAAAACTGAATGGCACTTTGCGCAATAGCACCAAACGCTGAACGTATAATAATAATTAATTAATTATCTCCTGTAGGCCTAGTAATGGGCACGAAGTTCATTTTGTTTGTTAAATTATTACTAGGCCCATTTCTCAACTAAAATTTTAAAAAGTTGAACTAAAAGCTGGCAACTGATTTCTGTAATATTAAGTTAACTAAACTAAAAATATTTAAGCTTAATTAAACGGTTGAACGTTTTCCAACGTCTTAAGATTTTTGACAAAGGTAGAACAAATTCAGTTAATTCACTAACGAACAATTCATGTCCTACTGTATTACTGTATGAACACTGAACAGGTCGGAGATGAAACGTCCGGGGATGAACAGCCGTAGAATCCCTCAGCCTATCTAGGCGCTATTCGGACATTGCATTTGTAACCTATTACATCAGCTAAACTCTTTTAGTTTTGTTTTCAATTAAAAAAAGTGGGGATTTAGTTATGGCTATGCTTAGGTCCTTCATTTTACAACAATTCCTGCTTACTTAATAGGCCTACTGTAACTAGGTATTTATTATAGCCTACCTATAGCCTAGCATCAAAGAATCAGGTTTATTGAGCACTTCGAGCAATAACTATACGTACGCGTATATAGGACTTGCAGCAGCCTAACAACACCCGGATCTCCATAGGAAGCTTCTACATCCCCGCATTTCGCTCCAGAAAGAGGCGGTCCCAAATCCAATTGATATAGCGCCAGAGTTATCCTCTTCCTAACGCGTAGCTGCCACTGTAGACAACGTTCCGTGCATCCTCCGTTGCCTATTATAAAATAGGACTAGCGAGGCTTTATGTGAATCATAACAGAATTTATCTGCATAATATTATGCGTTCAATAACGTATGATTCATGCTAGTTTAGGCTACATGTAGGGAAAGGCCTCTTACGGTATGATCTAGGTCAGGCTGCTCTAACCTAATGTCAAGGCTTATACCGAAAAGAGACGCATACACAGAAAGATAGAAACACAGACATGCACACACAAAAAGACACGTACATTGTTACATTATTATTAGGCCTATGTCTTATGATAAATTATGATCCCATGAATGCGGTTGACTGAGGAGCAGGTTGGAGTCGGGCTTAAAGCATCAGATGAGGTAAGATCAAGGCACCTTATCGCGCAACGCAGGTTTCGTTAGCCAATCGTTTAGTAGGCCTGCTGTCAATTGATCCCGGTTATTTGACATGTTACTCTACTAGGTGCAGTTTTGTGATTCGACCTATACAAAATCATCGTCACAGTCCGTAGTTACTTAGGGCCTAGACCATCACGCGCTGTTGACTCGTCAAGCTTCAATAAACCAAGCATGGTTCCTTGATATTATGGAGATCATTAATTATTCTTGCGTGATTTGTATCTGCTTGACGACATATAGTACAACAGTAGGGAGACAGCATAGAAGGTCCCTTTCGTTTAAAAAAGCTGGGAGCCGGGTATGGCTTTTTTACAGGACGACAGCAGTGGCCATGGCGCCAGTCTACCTGTCACGAAATGTACTGAAAAGCATTCATAAGCTTCATCGCTGTGGGTAGGCATAATATAGATCTTTTATCTGATTCAGGTATCCAGTTTTCGTTGAATATATATCTTCAGCCGGTGACAGCGGCCTGTCTTTTTACTTGTATCGACTGCTGTTTTATTACCATCGTCAAGTCTCATATATATAAATATTTATTATATTACATATGTATATATATATAATCCGATGCAGTATAGCTTACTAAGCAAGTAGGCCTACCATTTATTTGTATGTATTATGTATATGCATGCAGGTATTTTGTGCTGCCTGGCCTCTGGAAACCAGTTGCGTTCAGCTCACATTAGGTGTAATACTGCAGACAGCATAGACGCTATATGATAATAGGCGCATTGAGTTGGCCGTGACATGCAATCGGCTCACTCGATTCAGCACCTGTAGTTCAAGGATTCAAGTGAGATTGTCAAACCTTGGATCATCAAAAAACCAGTGTATTATATTGAAGAGGTGGAAGTCTACACCGGTGAGTTTCGGTCGACTTGAGACGAGAAGAGGTCGTTGGTCTAACGTCGCGTTTTGAAGAGACAATGGTGGCACAAGAGAAGGTTCTGGCGCCGTGTCCAGAGGGCAGTGCCAACGTTTTGTCAAGGATCTTCTTCTGGTAAGATAGTTCTTGCTGACGCTGAGTGTGGCGCAATGTCGTCATCTTAATTAATTAATTAATTAATGCAGCAGTGTCATGCATGTATTATAATAGGCTACTGATCAGTGTTCACTGCCTTTATTATTGTTATATTCGTGATCATGAATGTTTGTATTCTGGCTTTAGTTTTATTCATCATCGTCATCATCACAATCTTTTTCGTCATCGTCGTCGTCATCATCATTGTCATCATCATTATTATGATCATCATCATCCCCCATTCTGAAAATAGGCTAATGATCCTCATCATTTCAAGCATTATGCAACACCATGCTCTGAAACCGTGATTGGGATGGAAGCTGCGCTGAACAGCCCTCTTAAAGGGGCGCTATATCAATTTTGGGAATCAGTGAATGAATGAACACAAACATGGTGGACATTGGTGGTGGTGGTGGTGGTGGTGGGGTGGGGTGGTGGTGCTAAAATTGTCTTAGATTCTGTAGATCTACTGGCTGGTATCTCGTTCTGACAAAGTGCAAACATGTTAAGCTCTGCACTTTGCCACCTAATTGTCTATTATACATACAATTAATGCTAAATACATGTACATTGTTTTAGCTTTTGTTAATGAGTCGTAAGCGAGTCAAGTTGATCCTATCCGTTGAATCATTGACTTAATATGTCGATGCTAAGATCGATTGTAGTTGGTCTACCTATATTATAATTGTTATTTCGTATAAAAGTTATAATTATGCTGATGCTGATACGATATGCGCCAATAACAGAATTTATAAACTCATCATGACGTACAATCAAGGCCGTAGCCAGGATTTGATTTCAGAGGGTGTTTCTTCTTTCCCGCCCGAAAAACTGATGACCTTTTTTAGTCATCCGGTCGAAATCGTCAGAAAATGTCACCAATTAATTCAATTTTTGACATTTTCCATTTCGAGGGGTGTCTTCATGGTTTTATTTCATGGTTTTTGCATCATGTGCTCTTAAATGCATTCAATTATTTTTTACATTTTTTTTCGGGGGTTGTTCAAACACCCCAAACACCCCTAGCTACGGCCTTGTGTACAATGTAGCCTACACGAATAATATGCTTATAAATCTTGATCATAACAATGCAAAGGTTGATAATCATCTTATTGCCTGACTTGAATAATTACTCTTTATCGTTTTATCACATTTTATGACTGTGTGGTGGTGATAATGGGATATTGAGATAGATTACAATGTGAATTTGATGACGATGTTGGTGGCGATAATGATGACGCTGATGATGATGCTGAAGCTGTTGTTGTTGTTATTGATGATGATGATGATGATGATGATGATGATGATGATGATGATGATGATGATGATGATGATGATGATGATGATGATGATGACAATGAATGGTGTTCAATTTTAATCGTCTTTAACGACATCGCTTGGATGCTGAGAGTGTTGATGAATCTGCTAATCAGGATCATTGTTTCCTCTGCTCTGCAGGTGGTTGAATCCAATCTTGAGGCGTGGAAACAAGAAATCCTTGGACGACAGCGATCTCTATTCGCTTGCGGAATCGGACTCAACGAAATATCTTTCCGAAAAACTTGAAAAGTGATTATTCAACATTCTTAAAAAATTATTTCACATTTAGAGTTTTTGGGCAATGCTTCATCCTCAAAGTTTCCACGTGTCACACAAACTGGCCAATTAATTTTTCTGCTAGCAATGATTCTGTTCAACTGCGTTATAAATGTTTGGTTTTCCTGTATTGAATCGCACTGTAAAGGCAATGGTGTCTGACCCGTATAGGCATCATCGAGGTGACAAAATTTTATCACACTATTTTGGTTGTGTAATAGATCTACTGCTTGGATTCTTTCATTCACTAAGTCTTATTAAGATGATTTATAAAGCGTTCCTTCAAGTTACTTTGCGAGAGGATCTGCAGGGTCTGGAAATGACATGGAACGATGCTGTTGAAATGGCGATGAACAGAGTCGAATGGAGAGACTGCATTGCACGATGTGCAGATCTGCACAGAAAGGACTAATGTCTGAGACTCTAAGGTCTAAGACTCTAAGGTCTAAGACTCTAAGGTCTAAGACTCTAAGGTCTAAGACTCTAAGGTCTAAGACTCTAAGGTCTAAGACTCTAAGGTATAAGACTCTAAGGTTTAAGACTCTCAGGTCTAAGACTCTCAGGTCTAAGACTCTAAGGTCTAAGACTTAAGGTCTAAGGTCTAAGCCTAGATGTATATTTTGCATTCCATGCTAACTTTCGTCACACAGATTGCTTGTCTTCTGAGTCATTTTTTTAACTTCTGTCATGTTATGTTGTTGTGGGTAGCCTACTGTTCAAATGGCGTTCTGAATAGCCTGAAGGCTTCTTAGAGTGTCTTTCAGTAGGCCTATCCTGCAGCTTGGGGGCAGTGTCTATTGGCAAGCTGTCACACAGAGGGTAGAATTGTTGAACCTTTTCTATGCAGTTCCAATGGGAGCATGTCAGTATGTCGACTTTCAATTCCTGTTGACAACTTGATATAATCAATCATTTATAATTTTCTAAACGTCTAACCTAAAAATATTCAAAAAGATCTGGGTCTGGGCTTGTAGCCTATGCTTGTTGTCCCGGTTTTGCTGCTATTCTCATGGAGGTTTATTCATGTAAAAGAACCGCAGGACGTAGTTCAGTTGACCGATGAATGCCGTTTGTCAGCATTTAAACTCTGCTTTTCTCAAGGCCGTAGCTAGGGGGTGTTTTTGATGTTTGAACACCTCCCGAAAAATTGATGCAAAAAAGAAATAATGCATTTTCTTGCACATGATATAAGAATCACAGTGTGTAATGTAACTTCAAGCAGAAAATAGTAGAAAGTCGCGGAAAATAGTGTTTTTGCACCACCTTGAGCGTATTAAAAGCAGACGATGACTAAGAAAAAAACTCAGAAATTTCGACGACTAAAAAATGATCGTCAGGAAATTTCGCCCTTCCAAAAAAGCCGGAAAAACACTCCGAAATAAAATCCTGGCTACCGCCTTGGCTTTTCTCATTGGCTGTGTATGTTTTTTCACCTTGTGACGCCGGTAGTAACTATAGTTACCTATTTCAGACCCCCCTTCAGTTGACGAGGTCGACCCACCCTTTCACTCTTAGGAACAACTCTAAAATGAGCGTGACCATTTAGATAGAGTCTATTAGTAAGAGATCTTTTTAAAACCATATGTTGGTGGAGCTGTAAAATTCTGGAGCAATAATATTGCACGCTGTCAATAAGTTTGACTTTAAATTCGAAACAGCCTTTGCAAACTGAAATGGTAGGTCTCTTCGACTCAGAAGTCTGTCAGATGCTCAATTCGTTTTTTAGGACAAAGTCTTCAAATTTGATTGTAAGGTGAAACGTTAATGCTGTTACTGGAAGTGTTGTTGTGTTTTAGGAATTGGAATCTGGAGTTGCTGAAACTGCGGACGGGCAAAAAGCCGTCGCTAATAATTGCTTTATGGAAGACATTCGGTATTCGATTCACCATCTGGGGAATTATAGCAGTCATCGTTGTAAGAACTTCACATAAATTTATCATGGCATTAGATATTTTTGACATTTGCTGATAAAATTTCGGATAGAACGCACTTCAAAGATGCAACTAGACCTACTCTTTATCACGGGAGACCACGCCAAAAATTCAGTTCTGCGAACCCATTTCAATTCTGCGGAAATAATTCTGCTCTCTCTTAGCGCATCCAACTGTATAGTGTACACTGATGTACAAAATAAAGTGACAATTATTGTAGCAAAAGCTGATGACTTGTGACAGTGGAGACTAATGTGGTTCAGACTGTTGTGAAACTTTGCAAGTTTGGCACCTAATTACATTTAGCTCTGATCCAATTCACAGCCCATAATTTGTCCTTATTCTGTATACAAACCGGGACATTGTTTACCGTCTCGTTTCAAGGCACATCTTCCGTCATCCCCCACCCTTCTCGTATCCCTACAACGCTAGTAGGCCTATGCAGTTTTATCTATTCTGTATTATAATAGGGACTCTTAGCTTTATTGTCGCGCTATGACAGGTTTCATTCAATCCATTGTTTCTTTGTATAGTAAAATCGTTGGTCATGCTAACAATACATTCGAAGTAGGTTTTGTTGTGCCAAAACACTTTCTGCATAAGCTTTAGACCTATGAATAGTTCAGCCTATAATTAAAAATGTTGAATGCAACGCAGCTGACGCCTTTGTGACCATGCCTTAATATCACAACGTTTAGAAGAGAACGTCGAGATCGTAAAAATACAAAATATTATTAGTCAGTGGTATAATACAGTTTGCTGTCTTAAGTCTCAGTTGGATAAACACGAATGTAATATTTCTATGTTTGACACCGTTTCCAATAACGATCACTGTAGGCCTACTTGGAGGATAGTGGAGTCTGTGGGTTTTTGTCTGGTCTCAGATAGTGGTGGTATATGCAGTTTAACGTCACTGTGTGGTAACAAAGATCATTAGCGACGCCCTCCTCCTTTATCCAGGCTTGAGACTGGCACTGGCATGGTCTCAGATGGTCAAGTGCAATGGACCAGGAAGAAATTTATGTAGAGCACCATTGACAGATAGGCTGAAGCTTTTGCTTGCGGTCAAAGACATAGCTGAGAATCAGGTCTGAAGAGAGAGAAATTGGGCCCCTGTGCCGCTATGCCGAGCAGTCACGGGTCCCTGAACTATTTTAGGGCTGTTTAATGAGAAACATTTTTTAGAAACAAATAATAGATGTGATAAAAGTGCAGGTACCACCTACAATTTTGAATTTACATATAGAATATGATTTTTATTCAGTTATTAAATTGAAGTTCAAACTGTAGTTAATTTTCTCTGCTATATAATGTAAAATAGTATAAATCATATTCTTTTCCATATATAGGCCTAACTACTTAACTCTGCATGGCCCCTGAAAGTCGCCGGGCCTTGGGCATTACCCCCCCCCACACACACCCCCACAATTACTCACACGGTGACCCTTGTTGAGAACAGGTGTTAAATAATTATCACAGATATATTGGGAAATGAAATGTTTCTTTGTCGCAGGAGACCCTGAAGACCGTCCAACCAATTATCCTCGGTCGACTTATCGAGTTCTTCAGCCCAGACTCAGAGATGGAACTCTGGGAAGGCTACCTGTATGCCATGGGAGTCGGTCTCTGTTCCATTTTACCGGCTGCGATATTCCATATTTACATATTCACAATGACTCGAAACGGAATGTGGATGAGGCTTTCCATTTGTGCACTCGTTTACAAGAAAGTTAGTGGATAGCCTATCCATTTTTGGGATAAATATATAATTTCGTTAGATGGATGGATGCTGATTATACACAACAACAAAATAAGATGGTCGAGTTTAGGAGATTTACGGGTTCAACCAAGAAATAATATGTAATTCCGGAATATTTTTGGTTAATTCTGTGTAGGCTATATTCTGTGTAGATCTATATATTTTGAGACGACATTCATTAAACATCCCCAGAAATTTCTTCTGGCTACGTCTGAAAAATAAGTAAGAAGGAAGAAAAGTCACGTTTTCAAAAGTGGCTGCTTGAGAAGAAACTCATATTTTATATCTACTCGTGAACAGACAGCTGCTGACGAAGTCAAAATTAATGTTCTGGAGACAGAGCAGAGAGTTTGAAGGACTTACCATTATTCACTCACAAATTCAACTGTTCACTCTGTCAGTCAGTCAGTATAATATTATGGTTCTCAGTTGGGAGTGAGACTGAGTGACTGCGAGTGAAAATGTAAGCTCGTGTCAAACTTGCAACATGCTTTTCATACTGCCGTTCTTCGGTTCTTGGGTTCATGAATAACGTTCTATTTTGTGTCAGTGCTTGCGACTGAGTAGCAGCTCTATGGCTCAGACATCTGTCGGACAAATTGTGAATCTCATGTCGAATGATGCACAGAAAATTGACCAAGTGAGTAGCCTACACCGGTCAATGATTGAATAAGTGTGCGTGAATTGAAGGTCATAAAAATTACGTTGGAATGATCATGGTCTTTGTGTTGATTTTGTGTTTATTTCTGCAGCATGTAGTTTTTAACAATGCTTCCCACTATCATCATCATCATCATTATCATCATCATCGTCATCGTCATCGTCATCGCCATCGTCATCGTCCTCCTCCTCGTCGTCGTCGTCGTCGTCATCATCGTCATCGTCATCGTCATCGTCGTCGTCGTCGTCATCATCGTCATCATCGTCATCATCATCATCATCATCATCATCATCATCATCATCATCATCATCATCATCATCATCATCACGAACACCACCACCACCACCACCATCATCATCATCATCATCATCATCATCATCATCATCATCATCATCGTCATCATCATCATCATCATCAGTTCCGGGTATTTCCCAATGTCATGAGCGGTGTTCAGACATTTCTTTATCCGCGGGTGTTACTGGAAATTCAGGCTAATGAATGACTTCGTGCATACAGAGTACAAAGTATGGAGCTATAATATAAAATATATTCTTACATCAGTGTTATTGTCGGTTATTTCCTGATTGTTGCAACATTAAACTGGAGAATGTTTTGGCGCCATCTTTGTTTGAACGACGCATATGAAATAATCTTCTTCTATTGTGACATTCCTGACAATGACAATTCTTTTTAATAAAACTTAATCTTTTTTATTCCTATCAGCAGGTTCTAATTTTCATCTTTTATTGTAATATTTTAACAGACACTTGTCACTGCTCAGTATCTGGTCATCGCCCCTGTCCAGATGATCGCTGTTGGTGTCATTCTCTGGTATAGAATCTACTGGGCAGTGTTGGCAGGAATGGCAATCCTTCTGCTGCTGTTGCCATTCTCAGCAATAATGGGCAAGGTCTTTGCTCGGTTAAGGTGCGTGCAGATCATTCACTGATACGAACACAAAGAGTTTCAACTACATGATTGTGTAACCTTAACCCTTACCTTAAGATTCTTATTGCACTGCTCGCACTCTGGCAGTGCCAGACCCAAGCTAGGAAAATTAAGAGGGCGACACTAACCACTGTTAAAATGAAACAGCAAGGCCGTAGCCATAATGTTATTGGTGGGGCGGGGTCATAAGCCTATTCGACTTTTGAACAAGCCGACAAGCAACCGAATCAATTACTGACCAAGGGGTTTGTAGGATGATTTAATCTATATTGTAAAAATTAATGTCAGATAGAAATAAGAGCTTTAAAACGAAAGCCTTTAGTCCTTGCATCATGATTGTATGGATGGATCCGATTTGACCAGGATCTATGACAACAGAGGCCGTTACCCTAGACAGAAATTTGCTTGGCATATTACAGCACTTATAAGCGATTTAATTTAGTTAGTAAATGCATTATGTCATTAAAGCATTATTTCATTTATGGGGGTGTTCAAGCACCCAAGACATCCCCCAAGCTACGGGCTTGTGAAGCAGTATTGTTAAACTGCAACAAGCTACCCCACTATTTACCCACAATTGTCTTCTGCATTCCCTCAGTGACCCTCACCCAGTAGCCTATTTATGTTGTCAAACAGTTGGAGTCGAAAATTTTACGGATTATCAATGTATAGTACACGAAAAAATGTCAGAGTAAAATGTATTTGATGAAGACGAACAATATAATCATATGTATAGTCAACCAACAGCCGAGAGAGATGCTTGAACTACTTTGCTCGTTTTCCGATTGAAAGAGGGTAGCCTACTCTAAACAACAGTTAGTAAACGTAGGCCTACCATGCACTCGTATATTCTAACTGGAATATCGTAAATGCAGACATAACTATTTAGCCATATCTTTAGTAAGAGATTACACTTCATTGTTTGGCTTCCTTTCATATAATAGTGTTAGTCATAACTTGCGTTTCATTGCTTTGCTTAATATTACCTACACTGGCTGCTTATTGTTAATTGTTTGCAGAAGTACGATAGCTGTTCATACGGACGAAAGAGTGCGCTTAACAAACGAAATGCTGAATGCAATGCGAATCGTCAAGATGTATTGCTGGGAGAAGCTGTTCAAAGGTCTAATCAACACAACCAGGAAGTAAGAAATGTTATCAACCTATAAGAACGTTTTGACTGTGTAAATAAGATACCATTATTTCAGTTGTCCACGAATGTCATTTATTCATTTTATTATTATTAATCTGTTGTGATTATTGCACATGCAAGGTCAGTTGTCCTGAATTAGCGGACTGAGCCTATAGCGCAGTCAAATAAATTGTACAAATTTAAACGACTTGTGACAAAGCGGGCCTAACCCAACGACAGTAAAGCCATAGCCTACACTAGATAGTAGCGCATGGATGTCTAACATTTAAAAACCTATCAACAAACAGCCAATGGTCACGAGCATGAGGGAGCCCATAAAGCCCCATATGCTCTAGGGCGTCTAGGCCTACATTTAATTGAATATCGTCACAGTTTGTGCGTGCACCATTTTATTGACCATGACCCATCAATCTTCTCATGTAGCTGTAAACGAGGCCATGTTCCTTCACAGTGAGACTCGTTTCAACAACAATTCAATGGCAAGTTGCACAATATGGTCTGGCGGCATTCAAAAACTAGTAGGTCTATTTCTGGTTGGTTGAGCGGTATGAGCGCAGAGGGAAATTAATGTCGTCTTATATGCCATTCATATGTCGTCATATGCAATTCATCATACAGGAAGTCTGAATGTCCTCTAACCGTTTGCGGCTGAACCCTACCAAGACGCAATATATCTGGTTTGGGACGCGGCGACGCGCCAATAACAGACTGGCAAAAATGAACATGAAAGCCTTAGCATTAGAGTTTCTCTGAATACTTTATCACCTTTTGTGCGGGACCCTGGTATTATTTTAGACCAAGAACTCACTTTCACTCGGCATATACAATTATACATGTAATAAACCTGCTATGCCGAAGCTGTTACTACCAGTTGCTTAAGGTGGTCTCCCGCTCTCTGTCTTCTGCCTCTACTCTTGTTCACTCTTTCGTAGTTTCCCGCCTTGACTACTGCAGCACCCTCTATCACGGACTACCAGCTGACCGGATTTGCGTGCAGTCCATGGGCGGAGACCTAGGGGGGACAGGGGAGGACGGTCCCCCCAATGAAAGTGTTGGGGGGACGGCCCATGCATTTGTCCCCTCCAATGTTTGAGCGTCAAGACTTTTTGGGGCGGCGAAAATAGACAATTTCGTCAAGATTATGGCCGGATGACTAAAAAAAAAGTCATCAACTTTTTGGCGGCGAAAATAACTTTTTTTCCGAGATTTCGCCGGTCGTCAGAAATTTTTCTGAAAATCTCGCGTCTTTCCGTCCCCCCCATTCTCGGCCCAGGTCTCCGTCTATGATGCAGTCATGTCTCATATTATATGCGGGATATCTTACACTGGCTCCCTTCTCCACAATGGATTGCATACAGGGTCTGTGCGTTGGTTAGGCGGTGCATTGAAGGACTAGCTCCACCGTATCTTCGAGAATTCTGTTGTTCCACCTTGGGTGTTAAGCGTCGATCCATCTTTCAATCGGCGAACCACGCTGAGCTTCTGGTTTCCCGCTCGCGGACTGCTATCCGACGGCGTCGTTCATACTCTGTTGCAGGTCCTACAACTTGGAATGGTCTCCCTGTTACACTGCGCTTAATTCCCATGTGTCGCTCCACTCTGTTCCTTATGAACCTAAAAACTGTCTAAATAAATTCAAACTGCTACTGATGATGAGGATTGCCGATTCAGACTCTGACCCTCGATAGTAAGAGTGTAGGGTTCTTGCTTGTATGGTTAGACTTGACATTTCACCCTTGTGGTTAGCTTTCCAATTGGTTTTCTTATCTGTTTTCTGCCATTACATACCGAAAAATTATGACTATAGCCTAGTAACTAATGAGATTTGAACGTTTAGTTGGCGTGAAGAATGATGCTGAAGTTCTTCACCCAATACAGACATTCAATACGAAGAGAGTCGATGCCATAAAGCCGCTATGAGAAATATGTGCCTTCATTTAGACCACTATTCGGGAAAGATGCATTTACTATAACATCGCTACTACTTTCAATGTGGCGCACGTCAACTGTTACACGCGTTGCCATATGTCTACTACACAAAGGATACTACCTGCATGCAGTAATCGTTACACTGTAATATATATTAATATGTAATTGTTGTGCTATGTCTTGCACTTTACCTTTAAGCGCCATTATTGTTCATGGCTTGAATTTGGCAGATTCGTATTTATCCCATGGCACTTTGCCTTCCCCACACCTAACCAGAAGTCTGGTTCTCTAACCAGACTGTGTTAAGTGGCGGCCACCTGCTAAAGAAATTTCCGCATTTTCACTATCACGCTATTATTCCAAATTTAGTATTGAACCGTTCGTTAATCGAATTTGAACAGACGCGAGACAGCTTCCGTGATGAAGGCTGGCTATGCGAAAGCAATGGCAATGGCGCCTTTCTTCTACGGATCGAAGCTCATCGCTTACTTTACGTTCCTCACTTTTGTTCTGACGGGTAACAAACTAACGGCAGAGGTCGTCTTTGTCACTCTCTGCCTGTACACACCTGTGCGGATGGTGGTCACCTACTATCTGCCGCTGTGCGCCCAGTGGGGCTCTGATGGCTTGGTCAGCATCGGTCGTTTGCAGGTACGTAAATATCTTCTTGTCTTGCCCCTGGCTGTGTTTAAATGGTGGCTGTGCATATTCTTAACATTCAGGGGCAACGGTAACCACTTGTCTCACTTCGTTTCCGTCTTATTTCTTGCCCAGTTGAGAAGCTTACTGAACAATCCTATCCTGCTCCTTATGTTATCTTTCCGTAGCTGGTAAGGCCTATACCTCGTCCTCCCATTCCGAGGGATATCATAGGCTACGTAATATTGTGGTTGAAATGTGCGTTAAGAAAACAATAATTATAGGCCTACGATGGTTGTCTCGAATTTCGATGTAGGCCTATGTACAATTATTTTACATGTATGCTATCTATCATGGCAATTTATGGTTGTTAAGTTCTTGACCGGTGCTCAATTGTTAGTCAATTAACGGTGCTAAAATGGTATTAGTCATTGCGAAAAGTGCTTTTGTGAATTTGTCCGACTTGAAAGATGAAATAATATGAATTGACCAGACAACTTAGACTTACTTATTAGCCACCCTGGTTAATGCGTTAGTTGCGTGGCCTCAGTGGCGTAGACAGGGGGGGGTTTCGAAGGTTAAACCCCTCATTGGCCTAGTAAAAAAAAATTTAAAGGTTATTTATCTACTTAAATAAGAAAAACAAATCAGTTGTTTGCAGTAACAATTGTTTTCCTTACTTTATTCCATTTGCTACTTTATTCCCTTTTTATTTACTGTAGGCCTAATACTGTTGGGTTGGCGTCAGGAATGGCGTCCGACCAGGCCATAAAACCACCAAACCACATATATTATATTACTGTAATATAATATATGTGACCAAACCGCTCATAAATTCTTGGCTACGGCACTATACGTGGCCTACTGTATACAGTATATAGAGTTTATAGTTCATAGTTTACGATCACACGTTTTGATAATAAGTACTTGATTGCTATCAAGTGTATCTTGTGGATTCCTGGATTAACAAAGACCTATTTTTAAAGGATTTTCTCTTGAAAGAAGAGCGCATCGTGCAGAAATCAGTGTGTGATACGGACGGAATGTCAGAGAAGAAGATACAAATCAGCGGAATCACAGCCTCCTGGAATAAGGTTAAGAACTCTTACTCGACTTTGTTTTCAAATTAAACACCAATCTTGCAATTAAATTTTGTCGAGTTTTTGGATCACGATGAGCATCCTGCAACCTTATCAATTAGAGCTAAACTATACAAATAAATTCAATTGTGAACACGTGTAATGTCGTGTATGGAGTTAAAAGACGCTGGGATGACTGGGTGTATCAGCGCATTACGATTGGCAGTGAGATAACGTCTTTATATATAGACCTGTCAAACTGTCACCTTGGTTTGTTTATAGGTTATATTTTATTACCTATTATTGTTACATCAATCATATTGCATAAGAAATTTGAATAATTAATGTAGTGATTGGAGATATATACATAAATATAAATGAATATTTATGTAGGCCTATATGTCTGCTGGCCTAGAATAATATATTTCAAACAGTCATTATATTCATATAGGTCTACAATGTCAATTTCTCATGTTGCGCACATTGAAGCCACGATTTATAGCTTAGGCCTACTTGGACGCAGTTTCAATTGCTCCATGAACTCGACCCCTTATAATTACCACAATAACCTAAGCGAACAAGCCTAATTCGTGATAATAATTCGCAGAGAAAAAGTGTCTATTTCGAAGCAAAATAATACAGACGGTGGTATTTAAATTTTGTTCCAGAATGTGTCGAATTCTGTTCTTCGAAATCTGAGTTTTGAAGTGAAATCCGGCGAATTGCTAATCGTCATTGGATCCGTTGGGGCTGGAAAGGTAAGGCTCTTAAAGGCTGTGTTTATTTTTTAATGTTTTGCTGATCAATATGCAGGCTAATTAGTACTTCGAACCTGTTTTTTTAATATAAATTATGATATCCAGGTTGCATTTCTTTTCACTCCATCCGCATGCAAGGTAAGCCTGCTATGTCCGAATCCGAAGAGCGAGATGCATGGTTAAATTTTGCATTTGAAGTTTAGAGTGTAAATCATAAAATAAACTTAAGATGCTTTTCTTTTAGAAACCCACGCATGTTTTTCGGTTGCTTGGTTACTCGTAGAGTAAGAATTTATATTAATAATTAGATGTTTTATTAATTGCTATCTCTGCTTTTCTAATGTCCAGACGTCGTTGTTGATGGCTATTCTGGGAGAACTTCCTCTGACTGATGGCAGCATCGACATAAGTGGAAAGCTGGCTTATGTATCCCAGGGTTCCTGGGTGTTTGGAGCTTCCGTACGTGACAACATACTCTTCGGTGAACCGTTCGATACGGAGAAATACGGCAAAGTGGTTGAGGCAGCTGCACTGAAGCGGGTGAGTCAATTGAATATGATGAAGCTTTAAAGCAGAGATGATGTACTTGGTACATGTAGTTATACTTGAGTAGAGCTCAATTACATGTTCAACTAGTTTAGCCTACTGTTTTAAATGTCTACACTCGTTCTTGAAGTTTTGCATTTGCCTAAGTTCTTTAGGGCCTATAATCGCAATTTACAGTATGCTATATGTAGCCTACGATTATTTATGTTTTTGCATGCTCTCGGATAGGTTAGTAGCCAAGGTTTGGACATTTTGGTAGTTCTTTGTCAAGACCAGTGATTGTTCCAAAATGCATTAATAAACACTGAGCTTATTCTTCGTAACAGCAGGTTTTGTTCCTTGGCTAAACTTAGCTGCGTGATAGTTTCTCAAGATTTTAAGATGATTCTGGGTGGTACTACTAAAATTTTGTTTACTACATAAACTTAATTCAGAATTTGCTATTTCAGGATTTCGAGTTGATGTCAGATGGTGACCAGACGTTGGTTGGTGATCGTGGTGTTAGTCTCAGTGGTGGTCAGAAAGCCAGAATCAGCCTCGCTCGGGCTCTCTATCAGAATGCAGATATCTATTTGCTGGATGATCCACTTAGTGCGGTGGATGCACATGTCAGCAATCACATCTTCAACAAGTAACTAAGTTCTTACGGTGCCTTAAATACGTTCTTAGGTATTGAATATAGCTTAATTGGCTATAACTTCTAAAGCGCTACTCGAAAGTCAAGCGCGGAGCACCAGCTAATTCACGAGCGCTGCGTTGCGTCAAAAGGGTTGTCCGTAAGAGTAGCCTAGTCCAAAGGTGGTGCGGGTCGAATTACCATAGGATCAGAGGCGGCGGAACGGCTATAGACTATAATACCGGGTATCGCCTGGGTCGGGAATTGAAAAATGTGTGCGGTATAAACTTAGTGTTTTGTTTTATGCTTACTTCCGTTTCACATTATGTCTGTCGATTTATTTTCCACAGATGCATCAATGGATATCTGAAGAAGAAAGCTCGAATACTGATCACGCATCAACTCCAATATCTGAAGTCAGCTGATCGAATTCTAGTACTGAACTCCGTAAGATGGAAACGAATCTGTCTCTTTCAACTGCTATAATTACTGTTCACTTTCTATTACTCCGAAGTCCCTTGATGGACGATGCCTCAGTAGATGATCGCGTAGGGTGAAACCCATTATTTTAAATAGGACGGGTCCTACAACATTGCGCTGTGTTCTGACTTTTACTGCTGGTTCAGTTCCTAGAAACACATATCATGCCGCACGAGATTATGTGACCCACGAATAGGCTAATTATTGCGACCTCTAAGATGTGCATAAGCCTACCGTCCTAATTGATGGATATGGTGAGCTAGGTCACATGGTCAAACTGCAGTTGAATCTTGCAATGTCTTACTTTTACGGCAGTGAATTTCAGTAGTAGCTACTCCAATCAAAGACTGCAAGCGACAAGTGCATGGTTGGCCATCGACCTATCGGCATGAAACCAGATCAGAAGGAGGAGACCGAACCATAAAACTGGATGACCTTTACATTGGCGTCCCCATGGTCACTTAGATTTGCAAATGCTAGGCAGGTATTAGCAGAGGGTTCCACGTGTCAGCTGGAATTGTACGGCAAAATAAAGTTGGCGGCGGGTGCATCGTGGTTCATGAAATTCTATGAAGCGAAGCTGCCCTGTGGCTAAACAATAGACACCTTTACCTGTACCGGCCCTCCCTGAAGTTTTGCTAAACTTATACGGGTCACACGGGTCGATAAAATTGCTAATTATCTCAAAATGCTAAGTAGAGCCACTGGAGTGGCGTACCAGTTCAGGAATGCATATCGAATCAGGTCATTGGGGCCAATGAAGATTTTAACAAAGCCATGCAAGACGGGTTGTAGACTTAAACAGCCATTAAAACGAGTTGGTCAACCTTGAGCGGTACTTATTTATCGATACCCAGCTCGGCAAAAGCACGCCGGAATGTGACCGCATTGAACCGCTGCTAATTACACTATTACTGCTGCCTCTACTAATAGGACTACTGCCACAAATGCTACCACTACCTCTACTACCACTGCTAGTAGACATGAATATTAGCAATGGTAGTAGTAACATTTCAAGACTGCCGTTCATTTGTAACGTTTTAGGATAACAGCGTGCAGCTGGGAACATTTACTGAATTGATGGAACACGGGGTCAACTTTGAATCACTTGTTAAGCAGGAGGCAGATGAAAACATTAAACAGTCGCCTGTCATTGCCAACGGACATTCAAAGATAGGAAACACGGTTGGCAATGGCATCAAGGAAATGTTGGCAAACGGTGATGTGTTAAATGATGAACCTTCGTCAAAAGAAACATGTAAGAAATAATGTAAATATGTATCAGTCAATCTTAATAGAGTGCCTCACAAAGTCGTGTGTTTCCTTTGTTCTACAATTTGAGATGACATTGAAGATAAAAACAGAACAAAACGATTTGATGAGTCGTAGTTCATAAGAGCAGCTTGCCACTCCCCTTCCTCTTTGTCCGTTGTTCAGACTCATCGGTGTTGCTCTGACTCAATGTTATGATAGTTATAATCTTTAATTTATATATCGCCTTTTCTGGGGGACTCTTCAGAGACACTCTCACTCTGACAATGTGAAACTACGCTGCAACAAAATGGATTTGAAACGCTCATCCAAGGAATACCAAAAGCAGAAATTAGCAGTTCACGTGTGACAGGCACCACGTTTCGGAAATGATAGTTTGACCATAACAGTCTTGTCTGCCGCTGGGAGTTATTATTAGCTATGGATTACGAGTCGTATTTAGTTCTGACATTTTGTTTCCCTGTTTTGAACAAAGTGCTAAGACGTCGGTTTTCGAAATGCTTAGGCCTATAGATAAAGGTTATTCTGCATTCTATATCTCACATTCCCTAAAATTAATGGTATGCTATAGCTGAACTACATATGCATAATGCCTATGAACTGCGATTTCATAACATGATCCAGTTAGAACAAAACAGCATCCTTAATTATAGGTGGGTATAGTATGGGGCAGAGCAAACATATCTACTGATTTTTGAGTTGGAGCCCACATTAAGACTTTCCTCTCCTTAAGGTTAAGCCGATGAAGGTAGCCTACGAGATCTTACCTTGCATTAATGAAATTGATTTTCTGTAGATGTAAAGAAAATATTGAAGATGCAGTTTCTGTCGAAATCGCACGCTGATGTTTATAATCGGTCGATTGGCGATCTGAGAAGTAAAAACCCTCTTCTGTCTCAGTCTGTGGATCTTAAGAATGCCTTCGCTAAGTCCGGAACAATGTCTTCGCTGGTGTCTGGACTCTCCTTCCCAGGTGGAGAGCCTGTGGTAAGATCCATGGCAATTCTTTTCGGACCTTAATCTATGGAATATTTAAAAACCTGAAATAAAATTAAATAAATACACTTTAAAAAAATGTAATTTAAAAAATGAAATAAAAACCTATGACATGAATAGAAACAGACGCGATATAAAGCAAATTTGTCCAGATACGATATAGTCTACTGCAAGTGGCTTTGTAGAATTATGGATGTAGGGCTGTTACAGTAGGCACGCATTAATTAGGGATTAATGGGATTTACATGTAGGCTAAAATGGTATACGGTGGACCGGTGGTCTTGCAGAAGAACTCCGCAGATTCCCTCTTTATTCTCCAATGTCGCAGCTCACCCACCACATTTTCTAATCCTACATTTTGTCCTTGAAGCTGTCCATCACTTCCCATGCTACACACAAATGCATAGGATAAATAAATAGTGATTATGCCAAGACGCTGTTGCTACTTTTCTAAACGTAACAAAATGCTGAGCTATCAAGAGTCTCGTCGCTGTGGGTTTAGATGTAGGAACAGTGGAACACCTCTGGTAATTCTCTTATATTACTGTATGTTTTAACAGGAGGAGTATGTTCCTCAGGTTCAAGAACAGGAAGCAAGAGCAGCAGGAAAAATTACAGTGAAGCTCTACTTGAAGCTGTTTTACACAGGCGGTGGAATATTGGGAATGATACTCTTTGTTCTTTTGAACCTAACAGCCCAGGTCTTGTTCATCTTGGGTGACTGGTGGTTGGCCTACTGGTAAGTTCAAATCACCACGGCATTGGCAAATTTCTTAAACCTCTTAACGCTGAACCCTATTGGGGACGTAAAGAAAAGGAAAGAACCGAAGTGACGTGAGTAGTGTGTAATGTGACAGTTCTAACCTCAGTTGTACACAACGATCAAATGTTATACATAACTGATGTGGTATCCGCTTTTCTCGCCTAGACATAATAATAATGTAGGCTATCGGTTATCGAAAATTTGTAAGCTTAGGGTCCGTTATGCAGGTAGCCTATTAGGCTATCATTGTATGTTAGAGTCTGTTGCATTCTGAGTGGAAATTATGTTGCTATTTTCGTTTCACATTAAAAAATGCTGTCCTGATCTAGCCTAGATTGAGCAGCACGTTTTGTCTAAAAGTTCTAAATAGTAACTGGATGCGATGCAAAATTCACAAATAATGAAGTGAAATGATATATTCCAAAAAAATTAATGAAGTGCTTTATTTTAGACCAACTCAGATTTAAGGGAACTTTGCCTCTATGACCCACATCAAAGGCTTTTGCCCACGACCGCGTAGGCCTATGTGTGGTTTTAACCCTATAAAATAAATATGCATGGCTGCAATGATGAAATCCGATATACAAATTAATTTTGAAGTAGCCTAATATTGGAAATTAGAAATAAGTCACATTATTAGCATATTCCTTCATGAAATTTTGAGATAATTATGTTCAATTGTTCATTGATAGCAGAATAACTGACCTTATAATATTATTGCATACAGTTTGAATATTGAGTCTCTTCTAAACAAATGATTGAAACCTTCTGTTGCATCAGGTGCACCAGCATCGAAATCTTCGAACGAAAGATGAAGCTGATGGATAAGCAGAATGAAACATCGGCAAACTTCATTGATTTCGTCATAGCAACAGATGAGATGACCACCGATTATTTGACCACTGGTCAGCCGACTGTCCAGTTTCCTTACATGCTGAATTATCTGCACGTGTTCACTGGACTGACTGCGGCTGTTGTACTCTTTGCATTGCTACGGGCCTTGCACTCCGTCCAACTCATGGTGCAGGCATCAAGGTATTTCCACCTGAAGATGCTCGATGCAATTTTGCGATGTCCAATCAGCTTTTTTGATAACAATCCGATTGGTAAGTCGGCTAGACAACGATCCTGAGTAATTATACTATTTCGTGTTAAAGTGAATGCACTTGCTTTGAAATACGTTGATAAGCAAGTAGGCCTGATATGTCTATTATACGTAGGCTTCTTAAGAATGTGCAAATATATCTCCATTCACTTCTTGTATTCAGGATATATGCTTATGTAGGATATCTGTTAAAACGCGGCTATTCAGAATGTGCACGTAGTATCCTAAATCTGTGTTAGACCCATTGTATATAATTCAGAATCTACATATTTGAAAGGCTAGATTATAATTTACATTACAGGTAGAATTCTAAATAGATTTGCAAAGGATCTCGGTCAACTGGATGAAGTTCTTCCAATATGCATGTACGATTTCATTCAGGCAAGTGCATTTTTAGCTGCATATCACAACACAGCGAGTTTCACAGTGGTTCAGAAGGCAAATGTTACATCCGGGTGGCTCGCTTATCGTCGGAAATGTTAAATGGGTTCAAGAGGTCAAGCTCAGCAATAGAGATGCGCTAGATAGGAAATGTTTATGGAACAGTAATGTAATGTAATGTAAATCTTCGAGAATTTCTCAGTAGGCGTCGTCAGGCCAGTAAAAGAAAGAACAGTTTGTGCTAGATTGTTTGGGATTTCGAATTAAATGTTTTCAGTGGAATCGGTAAAAAGGTGAAGAATTCACAGCTATTGAACAGAATGAGTGAAGTTTTGGACACCCAATTTAGAACTGCATTCTGCGACATAAAAGTCGAATTCACTCTGCTCAGAGAAATATGTTATAACCAAAATGCATTTTGGCTTTGAAAAATCACCTGTTTCGTGATAGGACCTCCAGATTAGAGTTCATCGGATATTTTACTTCAATAAAGTTTCATTTTCAATTTGTTTCTCACTTGGAGATGTCCATAGTTAGAGGCCTTTATTTTGTTAATAATTTGGATTTCACTGGATTAGAAGCTGTATTTCAGTGCTTTGTGCGAACTTGTAAGAGTTTACATGGAAGTAGGCCTACTACATGTCAAAGTTGAAGAGTCATTAATTTCAAGCTCTATAGCTGCATTACTGATCATGCACGAAATGTATCATATTCTGTATAATTATATTCCTTGATTTTCAGTGTCTTCTTCTCATAATTGGTGTCTTCGTCGTTGTTGTTGTGACGAATCCTTGGGTCTTCATTGCAGTCGTGCCGTTTATGGTCATCTCTTATTTCCTTCGCCGCTATTATCTGAAAATCGTAAGAAATATCAAGAGACTCGAAGCAACCAGTGAGCGCTTAAATTATTTCAAATATTGATCACCGTTGCATATATATTTATATGTGTGTGTGTATATATATAGGCCTATATTTGGAATAGGCTACTAAATAATTATTATAGGCCATGCTTTTATTAGCCTTTTATTAAACGGGGCGAGATAAAAAAAATGCGAATCGAATGCGCGGTAATGAGACGTACAGTATCAGGGAACTACTGTAGTCGTGTTACTTAATAGCCTACTTTACAAAGGACGAATACGTAGCTAACTAGACCTACTTACTAATGTAGCAAAATTTATAAAGTGTAGGGATTGTAAGCCTCCAATTCGGATCTTTTTAATACTTCGTTTTAATCATTTTCTGCCTAAGATGTTCACGACCAACTTTGAGTCTTAAATATTCATGCTTGCCAAGTAAAAGTTGAGCATGAGCCTAATTCGTAGGCAATACCGTTGAGTTTGTTTGTTTTCAAAATAGCCAAGAGTCCAGTTTTCTCCCACATAAGTTCAACTGTCTTGGGAATTCACACAATTCGTGCGTTTCATGCGGAGACGAAATTTGCAGAACAATTCGACATGTTCCAAGATTTGCATACGTCAGCATTCTTCCTTTTCATTGGTCTTGTTCGTTGGTTTGCGCTTCGACTCGAGATGATCTGCGCCGTCTTCATCATGGTCGTTGCACTTTGCGCCGTTTTCGCAGCACAGAGTAAGTTTTAATTGCAACGTTTCGCGTAAGATCATGTTTTCGAACTTTGACGCCAGATCAATTGTATTTTGTGCCTTAAATATTAAACAGGCTCTATAGCATTGACTTAGTGGGCCTACAGTTTTACACTTGTGCCGAAATTTTATTTATTTATTTATTTATTTAATTGTTCGCCACATTATTCACAAGACCAGTGACTCTGTTTTTGCGGCTCGTTAGGCATACATAGAGTCCGCTGAATTTGGCTCAGCAAACTCTGTCCTGCAGTCACTCTGATTATTACAAGAACTTGGGGGGTCCCGTAGCTCAGTGGAGAGAGCGTTGGCCGTTAAACTGAGAGTCATTCGCGCAACCCGGGTTCAAGCCTCACACGGGGCAAAAATTTATTTGAATTTTCTGTTAGCTGCCATTGGCGCTTTGCTGTTGTGTTGCTTGACTCGGGTTCTGCTAAAAATAAAAGATAGCCCCTCCCACTCCTGGCTTGGCCGAATCAGGAGTGATCCAGTACTTAGGCCATTAGTGTTAAGTTACCGAACCTGTTGTAGCCGAACTGCGTGTCGTGCGAAGCAGGCCGTATTTCGTATAACTTGTACATGTAATCGTTCTGCGGTTTGTCAGATTGAATGTCAATAAACGAAGATTATTATTACAGACGCCGTGTATTATCGACAGACCAGTGTACTGCAGTTTAAATCAATTGATTCGGGTCATGCAAGTTTCTATGTTATTGCTTTGCGGGAGTTGCTTGATTCAAAATTATATGCTTTTTAAATAAAGAGATTAGACATAGGCCATGGACTATGAATGTCTTATAGGTATGAACGGAAGCATGGTTGGGCTGAGTCTCAACTACGCTATAACGTTGATGATGCTCTTCCAGTGGGGAGTTCGACAGAGTTCGGAGGTTGAAAGCCACGTAGGTGACAGACAAGCTTTGTTCTCGAATTTAAATCTTTCGCGATTGCTGCCATAAGGCTGTAACTTGTGTTAGTTTTATATTGTGCTCTGTTTTAGTGTATTATTAAGGCTGTGATGTGGCTTATGGCGTATACATTCTATTCCGTTTTGTAATAGGAATCCATGTTATTGTCTTCCAATTGTCTTGTAATATTGTCTTTTAATATTGTTTTATAAATTCCTGATTACTTGTACTTATGCATAGAGTTACTTTGAACATCATGGGTTTTGCCATTTAAATTTCATTAAGAATGTATAATGATCAGCATAATTGTAAGCAATATCCATCTCATAATTATTGTAGACAGCATGTGCAAAACTACATCTACAAGGACCACAACTACAGCAACTACTAATACAGTAATACACTATTACTACTTATGATTATTACCATTACAGCTACTGCCTCTACCACGACTTCTACTACCTCTACAACTACTGCTGCAGCTGCTTCTCCTACTACTACTGCTACAGTTACTGCCACTCAACAATTGCTTCTGACATTGCAGGTACTAGTTTGATTATAGCTATTGCCATCACCACTACTTCTTAGACCTAATGTGTTTTGCTAGATGACTTCGGTTGAGCGAATTGTTGAATATGCTGAGCTTCCTCCAGAGGCTCCATTAGAGTCGAAAGAAGGAAATAAACCAGCATCCAACTGGCCACAAGATGGCAGCATCAGTGCTCAGAACTTCTGCTTAAAGTATAAAGAAGATGGTGCCAACATTTTGGATAATATCAACTTCACAATATTTCCAGCAGAAAAGGTTAGGCCGATTTGTCCATGCATTAAAATTCACTATGATGGTTTTTACCGTGCTGTTTCTAATACTAAGTGAGCTCCTGTGAAAATTCCATACTCTCACCAACTTAACGAGACAAAACTGAAGCGGCCCTCTGGCAGCGTATAAAAATAAGTTCTAAATTTGGACTTAAGTCGTTTTAGAGAATGGTCAGAGCGGATACATGAAATCACAAGCTCTTGGGAACACAAACTGAAACTTTGGTATCGGATGAATGATGAGGTACTATAGTCAGTGTTAGTTAGTTGAGACCACACCGACACTCACATGTCAAGGACTGATCAATGGATTTCCATACATAGCCGACCAATGGAATCATGTCATAGCCTTTACACCAAGTTTATTCCATGGTGTGTAGTGACGGAAGACTCTATAGTGGGCGACACCAAAAATATGCAGTCCGACCGCACAAATTCCGTTGATGCAACTAAGCACAAGTTGATACGCAACCTTAGCGATAGCAGTCTCTACTCTGTGAGCAAATTCTGTGTAGGCCTAGATTCTGCATTCAGACAAAATGGATGACTGTCAGGTCCGGCGACATTCCTTTCCTTCCTACCTTCCCACAGAAAATGCACAACCATGCATTTTTATTGACGAGATTGCGATAGAAATTCTAAAAACAGCAGAAAACATAAAATTTATTTTGACACTTTAAATTAGGCCTACAGTTTTTTTTATCCTGATCATGCACAGTTTTCTGTCAAAGATGAATTGAAGTAAGCGA
This sequence comes from Lumbricus terrestris, assembly GCA_949752735.1. NCBI lineage: Eukaryota > Metazoa > Annelida > Clitellata > Crassiclitellata > Lumbricidae > Lumbricus > Lumbricus terrestris. Next base: position 67,517,569 of record OX457039.1, read on the forward strand.
AATTTCATAATAAGAGTATAGAAGATTAGCCAAATCACTGGTAGGCTAATAATGAGGGCGTGTGAGGCTCACATATACAAGCTAATGAGAGTGAGTTGTAGCCTATGTTAATTAAAAAGATCTCATGACTAATAGCCTACTCTACTTGAAACGCTGTAGAAAGTTGATCCAATGAATGCTTCGATTTCAGATCGGTATAGTTGGCAGAACAGGTGCTGGTAAAAGCTCCTTAGTCAGCTCGCTGTTTCGACTCGTCGAGCCAGATGGAAAGTTATACGTAGATAATGTAGAGATTTCTACTCTTGGACTTCATGATCTGCGTCAGAAAATCTCCATCATTCCACAGGTGAGACTTCTTTTTTTATGTTAGCCACCTGTTTTTATTTATTTCCCATTCAGCCAAGACTCTCACAGCTTTACCTGTCACTATGGATTCGATAAGAGCAATTATAGGCCTAATGTTTTAAATTCCTTTTAAAAACATAATTGAAATGAGACCAAGCGGTAGGCTTGAAGCGTGGATGTGTAAAAAGGATGTAAAGCCAAGAAGTCTGATGCGGACGTATAAATAAATAATATAAATAATATCCCTATAAGTTCTGAGTCAACCTACTAATGAAGTACCTGGTAGGCTAGATAGGTGCACTACAGTAACTGGAATCTGCAGGTCTACTACCAATCAGGAAATTTGCTAGGCTTGAAGCGTGGATTTGAAAAAAGGATGTAAAAAACAAGTTTTATGCGAACGTAATGGGTTCATATCGATGGAATAAAAACGCGGCGTTTCAATAGTCTTTCTGTAGGAGACACGGGTAGTAGACCTGCAGATTCCAGTTACTGTAGTGCAGCTTAGAAGATTTTCCTGAAGTATGTTTTAGCATTCCGTATATTTATGTATTCAAAAGCACTATCCAGTATCCATGTAGCTGTATGCTCGAGCGCCACTGAATCTGTGAGCGGCGCTATATAAATGTTCAATTACAATTACAATTACAATATGCTATACATACAAATATTATGGACCTATTTGCAAAAAAACTATGCCAATAGTTTGCACGAGTGCATGCTCTTAAAGCGTCGCATATCACTCACCACACAGTGTTTAGCATGTACACGATGCACCAGTTTAGATATCTGGTCTATTATTGTGTTTAATTCCTCATTATGTCTCAAAGTCAAAGATGCTATGATTTCGCAAATTTCCTGATTCGTAGAAGCATGGCACTTATCTACTTAATTAGTAAGTTGATTCAGAACTTATATGGATATCATTTGGACAGCCGTACGGATTTCCTGTATGGGTTTGTCTTTTCCACACAGGATCCTGTCCTTCTGACTGGATCAGTTCGAAAGAATGTCGACCCACTCGATAATCACTCCGATCTCGAAATCTGGCAAGCACTCAAGCAGGTTGGTAGAGTTGCATTTAGCTTATGTCTTTGAATAGTTTACGGCACATGCAAACTTATGTCAGTGTTCTTTGTTCTTAAGCTTCCATCTTGTTTTATGTATGGTATCCTAGACTTCTAACTCCTTACTTATCTTCTGCCGCGGTTTCTTCTCACTCACTTGCTCATCAAATTTACTTCTATTATAGTTGTTACCTTTCATTCTGTGCCTGACCAAAAAAATACATTATCTAATTGCGTCATATTGAAATGATGATAGCAAATCATTGTAGTTTAATTTGGCAATAATAAACTGCAATTAATTAAAGGTTCAGCTACATCAGGTGGTTGAGGACATGGAGGCTCGCCTTGAGGGACCAATTCAAGAAGGAGGAGGAAACCTAAGCATGGGACAACGTCAGCTCGTATGCCTCGCCAGAGCAATTCTCAAGTGCAATAAGGTTCTGGTAATTGATGAAGCAACTGCCAACGTCGACCAAAGGTATGCCATTCTTTTGTCTAACTTTCAGTTTCATCTTGCAATCTCAGTTAATTAGTAATAAAATAAATGTGAATAAGAGAAATGTAGTTTATTTGACACAGTGGCTTAATTTTCAAAAATTCTAGTTATTTTTTAAAGCAATTATGCTATTAACTATTATTGATTATTTATTTAGCACAAAAGCGGAACTAAGTTAAACTATTTTTTTAAATTTTTGCGCTTGCTTACTAGATAAAACTAAAACTCACACTCGCATAAACTTCGTTTATGAAAGTCTCTTCATTTTGTTATATCTTGTTATTTGATCGCTTAGAACTTCAGGCATCGTCCTCATAAGGTATTTTCCAGTATTTGCGTTTGACTATGACCCGCATTGACCGAAGCTCTCTTGAAAAGTACCTGGTCCTATAAACTGAAGGCCTCTGAATGAACTTGTTTTCTAGATCCTCGTCTTGTAATAATAAAATATCGACAATCTGTAAGCGTCATAAATATATCAAGTAGGCTAGTGACCTTCATCTACAAATCTTCTGCTTCTAGAATAGACCTATATGTGGTTAGCATTAGGCCTAAATTCTACGAGTTAGACACTTTCGATGCTGTTTGAAAACGCGAACACTTCGACCTAGGCGGATATGCTTTTCACTCAGGCAGACCCTGAAGTCGAAAAGCCTTATCCCCCGATTCCCTGTTGGTGACGTTCGGCTGTGACTGCTTTTAAAATGAATTTAACATGTATGCCTATAATGTTTAACTCTAAGTTATTGAGTTTCTTCTTGGTCTGTTTGGCAATCATAATAATATTCATCGTTGGAATTTCAGGACGGACGCTTTGATTCAGAACACAATCAGAACTCAGTTTGCTCATTGCACTGTGCTCACGGTTGCTCACCGACTCAACACCATCATTGATTCCGACAGGATTATGGTTTGTGTGAAATTTATAGCTGTAGGATACTGTAACCGTGCAAGCTCATTTTGAATTAATAAGTTAGCGCGCAATAGAACTTAGATATATAAGTTCTTTTTATTGCATGCAATATGCAATGGTGTCAATACCTTTTTTTATTCGACGACTCAGATCTTCAATTTTGCTTTGATTTTGCGTTCGGGGCATTTATTCCATGATCCCTACCTGTGAGGTTTAGCATGAAAGGCGTTTTATTTGACAACCCTTTAGATCGATCTTTGCCTTATAAGGTTAGAACTGTTAGGTGTTAATTAGATCTTTTGACTGGACGACGTAAATTTTAAAACTCTATTGCTGTATCCGTTCGCTCTGCTCAGTCCTATATGTCATTCTTTCTAAATTCAATTTCTGGTCCACCGTGGACTCAGTGTCTCTTGGTTGACTGATATTCTGGACATCGACTTGATATCGTCTTCATATCTGTATCACACATCAGTTGATAATCCACCGCAGTAGACACTGGTACGACGAAACCATCAACTGACAATAACACACGTAAATATATACACTGTTATACAGTAGGGCACTTGCTGAACTTGCTGTAGACCTACAGTGTATATACATGTAACTTCTGATAATGAACTGATTTAGGTATTGGATGCTGGCCGCCTCATTGAGTTCGACCAGCCGCACACATTGCTTCAAAACGCGAATGGCTTTTTCTACAAGATGGCCGAACAGACAGGTCCAACAGAATTCAACAGTCTTAAACAAGCCGCTCGTCTTGCGTTTGAAAATGCGACCAAACGAAACCCTTCTGCAACCGGTGATAAACTCTGCAGTGCTAATGGTGTTTGATTGTTATGCACTTTGTGCTATCGTCAGCAGAATACTGCTCGTTAGTCAAGTAAAAATGTTAGGCCTACGAAGTAGGAATATTTTTAATATGGACAATAGCTGATGGTGTATGCTAGTAAAAGAAGTAGAGCCTAGGTCTATTTCAGTGGCGTAGCCAGGAATTTGTGATGGGGGGTTTGAGGGTTTTATGACCTGACCGGATGTCTTTTTTGACACCAACCTAACAGTATTACAGTAAATAAAAAGGGAATAAAGTAACAAAGGGAATAAAGTAAGAAAAGCAATAATATTGTTACTACAAGCAATTGTTTTGTTTTTCTTATCTAAGTGGATAAATAACCTTTAAAAACTTTTTCCTAGGCCAATGGGGGGTTTTAACCCCGAAACCCCCTTGTCTACGCCACTGGTCTATTTAAACATCGCGGCATGATGAATTTTGGCTGTTTCGCCAGAAGAACGTCAGAGACCCTGTCATCAGCTACAATAAGATTGTTTATAGCTGGTTGATTAGCCATGATATGAACATTCGACAGATCTGCGACCGGTGACACGAAACGGAGTATCCCCCCTGAAAGCTATCCGGGGGGATGAATTAATCTATCCCCCCGGATGGAATTAACCGGTCTATACTATCCGGAGGGATAAACCATTCTATCCCCTTTTTTGAAAAATGCGCATAATAAAAAATGTATGCCGTAATCAAAATTTAAAGTGACTCTAATTGTTTTAAGTGTCCTAGGCAATGCTCAGATAAAGGCAACTCGAATTTATTTAGTGACTCTGAGTGTTTTTAAGTGTTTTAAATGTTTTAAGTGCTCTAAAAAAGGGCAAAACAAATTATATAGTAGGAAAAACATACTTGTTAGTGTCATTGTTCAAAACAAAGCAGATGAAAATTAATTTGCCAAAAAAATTACACGCGGATGCGGTTTTTTCGACTTTTTTTAATTTGGGGGGATACAATTAATACGGGGGATACTCTATTTCGTGACACCGGCGGTCCATAATTTAAATGAACTTAGGCGTGCTTACACGGCATCAAGGGATTAGGATATGTAGGAAATTTTTCAATACATTAATTTACATTGTGCAGTAGCCTATGAGTGTTTTATATACCACGGATTATGAATATATTTTACTTAGGTCTAAATGTTTGTCTATAGATTACAACAGAGATCTGTTATAATCAAACTGTTTTTGACAATTCAATATATATATAGAATTATAGCCTAAGTTCTTGCCACTAATGTTGTATGCACTTGAATGCAGGGCAAAATAGTTATATGCGTTGCTTTTTAAAACTCTTGCAGAAGAAGAGCATAAGCCGTTCAGTCCGTTCAATATAATTATATTATAGGCTGTGTGGTCAATCTCTTCTTGACTTCCATCATCAAGCATTTAATTGTAAACTCATCTAGTTGAATTAAAGCTTAGACTGTTTCGTCTGCTTCTTCACCATCCTAGGTTGCTCCACAACAGTCTACACAAGTTTTACGATGTCAAATATTTGTGATACGATTGCATGTTGGCTATTATGAATATTTATGAATAAGCTGGTCTCCCTGACGTGGATTCTGCGGACGCTGAGAAATTCTCGAAGATTTACATTACATTACATTATAGTAGGCTACTCTATCCGTAAGGCGGGGTACGGGTGTATTCTATAAGAACTCAGCATAAAGAGCCATTAGCTTGAATAGCCTACAGCTAAGAAAGTTTATTTTATTAGAATCTTTGTAGCTGGATTATGATTTTCGCGAACTTACAGTCATTTAAAATGTTGAAACTGTCTTTAAAAGTTTTCAATAGTCTGAGCCTAGATGTTTTCAGCCTTTCAGATGTTCAAAACTAGAAATTTTAGTGGAATCGAGTACACGGGATGTTGCTCAAACTCGAATACACAGTTAGGCCTATGCTAATTTTAATTCGATGCTAATAACAATAAAGCACTGTTCGTTTTATGTATGCACTGCAGCAGGTCTCTGTTCGGTAGTTAAGCTTTTTGTTATCTTTTCATAATTGTTTGTGACTCAGTAGCGTTGAGCTTTTCAGTTTCCATTTATTTTACTGTGTTTTCTCTTCCGTTTTTCTAGCATAAGTTGCTTGATTGTGCTTTGTCACTTTGTCATTCACTATGTTGATTTTGCAAAGATTTCATCGTGGCTACCTCACATCGTCAACTCAATATATAATTATTAGTTGGTGTCCCTATACAGCGGGATTATTTTGTCCCTTTAGGGCCTCCTTTTTGTAACCAATGAACAAGATGTGCAAACCTGTCATGTATACTTTGGTTGCAAAATAAAAATATTTAATTGATTGATTGGTTGATTGATTGATAAGTGCTTGGAAATGAACTTTGTTTTGTGCATTTTGAATGTTTAAGGCATTTTTTATCAATCACAAAGAAAAGAAGATTGCTGTGGTCTGTTGTCTTGTGAATGATAAATAGCAAAGATGGACGATGTTTGAAGTTTGAGGTTTGAGTGATCAATTTTTTAGGGCAATTGTAAAACTGCATCCTTAGAGTAATTATTTGTTTCAGCAATGCCGTAGACCCGGTGGCTGAAATTTATTATTCAAGACCCGAAATCGCTTCAGATTTAAACACAAATTCTTTAGTTGGAATATAACAGACCTATAGTTAGCCTGCCGACAGAGTGAGTTTAACGAACGCATTGAACTTAAATCACCAAGCAAGGAAATTATTCTCGAGTATAGAAAGTATGGTTCCTGACCGGGACTCTATCCTCTCTACCATGCACTGTTAGCATGGGCGGAGTTGGGTTTCCGTTCTTGGAGGAGCTAAAGCTCTCTTGGGGGTGGAGCTAAGCCCGGGAAAAGATACACGGTAGAAAAATTAATCTGGGTCTTTTGGGGGGCTTAGCCTCCCCCAACCCCTGATAAACTCCGCCCAAGACTGTTGACCTCGTATAGAATGTCATTCTGACTCAGATTTTGTGAACTTTAGAAGTGTAGGCCTGCTCTGACCCTTATACAGAGGGATCACATTTTGACTATCCCGGACGCGGCGGTCTCAAGTCAGTGCCAACTCGCGCCTAGCAAATTAATAGTCTGACTTTGCCATAAGCTACTTGTTTCAACTGGTGGCGTCGACTGGTTGGCGTCAATCGACTCTCAGGTCCAGGTGCAATCGAGATACGCATACATGTAGAAGTGTTGATGTCGATGATAGAAATAGCTTACTATGCTGATTGGACCGTTGGCTTCTATGAACGGGAAAGCACCTAATGAACATTCTATGAACGGGAAAGCACCTAATGAACATTCAACACCTTTCGATCCGCGGAATTGAGTTTCCTCACGGGTGATAATTAATGGAATCTTCCTCTCAAGTCAACACGGTGACGACGTCATTCGCGCTGAGCCCAAGCAGTGACGTCATTCTCGCCGGGTCCAGGGTTAAAGTCGGACTGGTTATTATCGGAGAAATCCAGCTGGTCTATGTTTAGAACTCATCGGGAACCGTCGGGATTAGGTGAAGACGAAGACGTCGGGTCGGATCTGAGCAAACGCAGATGCAGCGATAGCTTACACATCAACAAACCTATATATAACGCAAGCAGTGCATATGCCACGCAGCAGAATTATACAACACTCTGTCTATCTCTCTACCTTCCACTGTCTCTTATCGTGTGTATACCTTTCAGCTTATAATGCATGCATAAATACATGCATACATAGTATTACATACACATGTGTATACGATACCGAAACAGACCCTACATACTGAAGTAAGCGACATGATTGTACAATGTATACGCATATACATGTACAATCATGTACATCCTCAGACCTATGTTATACCTATGATACCTGCCCATGCTCATGTATGTGTATGCAAACATGTCTTAGCTGATGTATAGGTTCTAGAAGTAGGCCTAGTAGCATTCGTATGATACATTTTGGTTCGTATTTATGTATAACATATATGTGTATGAACCTATGTATGCGATATATATATATCGCAGTACATAAATAATTCAAACCTATGCGCTGCTATTGCCCAGAGCACCCTCATATATACAAAATGCTTTGGCAGGTATGCACATAAATGCGTGTACCTAGGGGCCTACACACTGCAGTATACACACAAACGTGTGTGGGGCGCGGTGGTGTAGTGGTGGCGTCGTTGCCTTGAAGCCGGAAGGTTCGAGGTTCAAATCCACCTCAAGTCGCCGCGTAGGAACCTTGGGCAAGTCCTTCACTCGCAATTGCTCAGCGCTTCGGCGTGAAACTCCGATGCAGTGTCCGCTCTGCAGTCGGGAGCGCCTCTGAGTAGAGAGCTTGAAGGGGCGCTATAACAAGTGCGCATACAAACAAACGTGTGTTTATAATTATGAAGGCATTCATACGAATAGGCCTATGTATCTATATCTATGTGCGCTGCGGCGGTGGTTGTGAAGCGAGAGGCAGCGGGTTATAAAAGTTGCCAAACGCTCGACCAGGATACAATTTGCGTATACGAGACAATGACGCATTTTATTAATATAGATTAGAAATGGAATTTTGGATTTTAGTTTTCAGATCAACCGACGTGGATCACAGGTACGTCTCCTATAGGACGGATGTTGTGGCATCCAATATTCATTCATTCATTCATTCATTCATTCATTCATTCATTCATTCATTCATTCATTCATTCGTTCGTTCGTTCGTTCGTTCGTTCGTTCGTTCGTTGGTTCATTCGTTCGTTCATTTATTCATTCATTCATTCATCCGTTCGTTCGCTCATTCGTTCATTCATTCATTCGCTCATTCATTCATTCATTCGTTCATTCATTCATTCGTTCGTTCGTTCATTCATTCATTCTATGGACTTATTAACACCCCTTCAAAAAGCTACTCAGAAGCGCTCCAAACCGAGCGATGGTGAAGGATAAATGACTTGAGAGATTCGTGTAACAAAGTTGAACAGGTCAGATGTAAAAATGAAGCTTTGAGGTCACAGGTCATTCTAGACGAACGACCATGATACACCTGAGAAAGATCGGTGTTGCCTGGCAACTATAAGCGAACCCGTTGAACTAGGAGTTGCCCCTTCAGAGCAGAGCGAACGTGTTCTTGTAGGTCTACTTCTTATTACAATAATCCTAATCAGTAGCCTACATGTACACTGTACATTCCGTTGTACCTTCATGTACACTGTACATTCCGTTGTACCTTCAAACTGGACCAAGTCGAGTTGGTCGAAAAATCGTCGACCCAAGCGACATAAAAGTCGAGTCGATCGTTTGGTTTCAATGGTTTTTTCAAGTCGAGTCGAGTTTTGTTTCTCTGACTTGACTCAACGCGACTATGAAATTTTTACTTAGGCTACTTTTTGCCGATGCGTTACAAAATGAGCCACAATAACTGATGCGTTCACAACATTCGTACAATGAAAAACAATGAACAATGGATTGTTAAGGACCATGAATTGACAATATAGTTGTAATTATCGTTAGTGGTTATTCTAGAGTAGGCTACTTTTTGTTGTGCTGTTCTATTCAGCATCAGCATCTGCTGAACTGTGACAGAAATCTCGATGAGACTCCAGACCTGCGACCTTATCAAAATATATAGGCTAATTATCAAGCAGTAGGCATACGCTCAACAGACAAACTTCACTTAATTTTACTTGAGCAGTTTAAATTTTCTTTAGATAACTATAAACTATAAGCACTGCACGTTATCTGCTGCCATTTTATTTGTTGAGTGGGTAGCCTATATTTATGCACCGTATAGGCCAATAGGCCTGCTCTATAGGCCTACATGTATGTGCTTCTTTTGGGAAATATATCTGATCGTGATGAAGACAATTAACAGCGTGGCTTAATTATCACTTACAAGTCAACCACATAGCCGCAATATAATAATAAACATGTACATCTGAAATTTGTCTCACGCGTTCACCGACAATTTGACAGTTTGAGGACAAGTTTGCAATTGAAATCCATGAATATTATTGAGGTAATGAAATCTAAGAATGCAACCTTCATCAGCAATATGAATCGGAGACCGCAGTCCAAGTCGGCATCTAAGTTGGCCGCTTATTATTATTTGCCAAGTCGATCGAATCAACGTGAAGACAGACTAGATGAAGCAGTTGATAAAGTGAATCGCGTGTGAATTCATTTATTGATACATCGTTTGGTCACTCGATCACTTATTCCTTCCTTCTATTATTCATTCATTCATTCATTCATTCATCCATTCAGTCATTCAGTCATATTCATTCATTCAATCATTCATTCATTCATCCAATCATTCATTCATCCAATCATTCATGGTTTCATACATTCATTCATTCATACATTCATTCATTCATCCAATCATTCATTCATTCATTCATTCATCCAATCATTCATTCATTCATCCAATCATTCATTCATCCAATCATTCATTCAATCATTCATTCAATCATTCATTCATTCGTTCATTCACTCGTTCATCCAATCATTCATTCATCCAATCATTCATTCATTCATTCAATCATTCATTCATTCATTCAATCAATCATTCATTCATTCATTCATCCAATCATTCATTCATTCATCCAATCATTCATTCATTCATTCAATCATTCATTCATTCATTCATCCAATCATTCATTCATTCATCCAATCATTCATTCATCCAATCATTCATTCATTCATCCAATCATTCATTCATCCAATCATTCATGGTTTCATACATTCATTCATTCATACATTCATTCATTCATCCAATCATTCATTCATCCATTCATTCATTCAGTCTGTTTCACGTCCACACCCCTTGGACTCTCCACTCATCCTAACATAAGCCTATAACAATCCATCTGGACTGAACTCTCTTTAGAGTTTGCTTTTGCTACATCTGCCCAATCAAACTTTATTTCATAAAATCTCAAGTCTTTTCTATGTACTCGGAGCGCACCTGAGTAGTCTTCTTGAAGTGGCTATAAATTCTAGCCTAAGTCCACAGAATGAATGAATGAATTTAACGTTATATTATATGCATAAAGACCACAGTCACAACTGGTTTAACATCTTCGAGAGTCTATAACTCTATACCCTAACTCATCTGATCTTCCACCTTCCAACTATCTACCCAAACGGAACCCGACAATTAATTGGCGCCGTTACACAGTTCAAGGACACCATACATACACGCAACTAACTAGCGGGATAAGCCGCAGGAAGAAAATAAGATTGAAACTTTTATTTGAAGGAGTTGTTAACACCGAGTGTCTAAAATTATTATTATGCCTAACGAATCGTCAGATAGAGTAACAATCTGTTTACATTATAATTGCTCAATCAACTTTGACCTGTTTGCAATTGCGGCAAGTCTCAAAGTCTAATTGATGTCAACAATAAAACCTTTTGTTTGACGTGAGCTCAAGATCTAGGTCGACTTCAAGTAATTAGCACAGCTTGAACGACTGGTTCAATAATAGACTGCAGTTAAGAATCGTGCACAGTGAACTGCAACATTCAACCAGTGAATAGACTGTCTTTCATTAAATTCATGAAGCAATGCGTTTAGACTTTAGGCCTATTATACTCTAGCAAATCAAACGGCGATCGAGATCCATTCGCCTTAATTAGTCTTATCTAGTTTGCACCAGAGCCGTATATTTAGAAATAATATTTCTAAATATACGAAATAATATTTCTAAATATACGGCTCTGGTGCAAACTAGATCAGACTAATTAAGGTCAATGGATCTCGATCGCCGTTTGATTTGCTAAAGTATAGGTCTAAAGTCTAAACGCATTGCTTCATGAATTTAATGAAAGACAGTCTATTCACTGGTTGAATGCCGCAGTTCACTGTGCACGATTCTTAACTGCAGTCTAAAACTTAACTGCAGTTGAAACTCTTAACCATCAGTTTACGCGATAGGTGCAAACCAGAGCCGTATATTAGGCCTATACGGCTCTGGCGTAAACTGATGGTTAAGAGTTTCAACGCCACGCGTATTGACTATACTTGAGCGTAAACTGATGGTTAAGAGTTTCAACGCCACGCGTATTGACTATACTTGAGCTGTGAGGTCTTTCAGACCTTAAAGGCGTACGTCTATTGATCATCGACTGTTGAAGATTGTAAGTTATTTCGGATTTTGTCTATTATGGAAACATCAAAGTATAGTAGTTAGTAGGTATAGATCTACGGTACGAAAGTTGGCAGGACTGTATATGTATAGGGTCATCAGAGCTAGATAGCGGTAAGGTAAGGCACGACCTATGGAACGACGAGGGAAGACACCACAGAGTCAAGGACAGGTAAGAAAAGGCAAGTGAAGATGCATATTTTGCATAATGAGAGAGAACGCACAACAGTCAATGAAGGCTACGAACAGGAAACAGAAGGTAGAAAATAATAGCAATAGAATGGCACCAAAATAGGCAAGGAAAGACAGGCAGCTACAGGGGTATGTAAGAAAAGGCACGAGAAGAGAAGACAGTGAATGAGAGTTGCGAAAGACAAGCGAAGGTACGAGACAAACGCTGCCCCCTTTAGAAGCAATTTGAAAGACTGAAACACTATGTTTCCCTGTGCAGCACGTCTGAAATGCGATGTGCGGCTTCCCATCTGAAACGGTAACCGTGCAGGTGCACTGGACAGGTATACGTCCTTTGTAGGTCTTCAGCACCAGCGATTTGTTCTTGGTCATTAGTTAATACTTTTAAATTACAGGAACAGATGTTGCGTCTTAGCTCTGCCTGATTTTACCTGTAGGTGACCAATATCATGGTGTCTAAACGCGCATTGAACGCGCAACTCGTTGTGCTCAGCTGTCTTTTGTTGCGGATACAAAGCGAAGATTCCGATGGCGGTCCAGTGGTCACAACGAGCAAGGGCAAGGTCAGGGGCCTTCGCTACGAACTGCCGCACCTGGGCGCTACCGGCGAGGCGTACCTGGGCATTCCGTTTGCCAAACCTCCAGTCGGATCTCGGAGGTTCAGGTACCCGGAGCCCGTCGAGCCTTGGTCGCACAAGAACCTTGTTCTGAACGCGACATCGCTGCCCAACTCCTGCTACCAGGCGCCGGATCTCTTCTTTGGCGATAGCTTCTGGGGGTCGAACATGTGGAACCCGAATACCCCCGTCAGCGAAGACTGCCTCTACCTCAACGTATGGGTCCCGACGACGACGACGGCCCAACCTGAGGGGCCGCCGCGGGGCCCCCTGGCGGTCATGGTCTGGATCTTCGGCGGTGGCTTCTACAGCGGCACAACGACGCTGACCCTTTACGACGGTCGAATACTCGCCTCGCTGAATGACGTCATCGTCGTTTCCATTGGATACCGCGTGGGGGCGCTGGGGTTCCTCTGTCTGGACGACCCGTCGGCCCCCTGCAACATGGGGCTCTTCGATCAGCTGATGGGGCTCGACTGGGTCCAGAAGAACATTAAACTATTCGGCGGGGACCCCAACAACGTCACCCTGTTTGGGGAGAGCGCGGGTGCAGCCAGTGTCTCCCTCCATCTCCTCTCGTCTCTCAGTCGCGACAAATTCCACCGCGCCATCCTGCAGAGCGGGTCGGCCAACATGCCGTGGGCGACGACGACCCTGGCCGAGGGCATCCAGCGGTCGAAGGAGCTGGCGACCGGGTACGTCGGCTGCGATGAGACGGACGACGTCCGGGAGCTGGCCAGCTGTCTCCGCGAGCAGGACGTCGACTTCCTGCTGGAGCAGCAGTGGGTCTCGCGGGGGATCCTCCAGTTCCCCTTCCTCCCCGTCGTCGACCGACTCTTCCTCGCCGATTCCCCGGAGACGTTGCTCCGCCAGCGGCGATTCAAGCGCTGCCCTATCCTCATCGGAAGCAACCTCAACGAGGGATCCTGGTTCCTCATCTACGAACTCCCCGATCAGCTGACCCTCGAGAAGACGTACATGCCACGAGACGTCTACAAGTCCAGTCTACGCCAGCTGTTCTTCCACTACCCGCAGTACCCTCAGCGGCTGAACTCATCCCAGGTCCTCGACGCCATTGCCTTCTTCTACTCCGACTGGCTGAACCCGAACGACACCGTGTCCAACGTGGCAGGACTCGACCACTCGATCGGGGACAGCTACTTCGTCTGTCCTCTCAACCGCTTTGCCATGAGGTACGCCGAGGCAGGCGTCGATGTCTACAAGTACCATCTGACGCAGAGGTACAGCCACCACCCGTGGCCAGAGTGGGTGGGGGTCATGCATGGCGATGACGTACTCTACGTCTTTGGTCACGTGCTCAAAGAGGTTCTGAATTTCACGAAAGAGGACCAACAGCTCAGTCATAGGATGATGAGATATTGGACGAATTTTGCAAAATCAGGGTAGGCCTATGTATAACATAATCAATGTATGTGTGCATATGGTATGCATATTATATGTACGTATGTGTGAGTATGTACGAATATGAGTATAGTTATACATGTATAGGCGTACATTCGTATGTAGGTATGTTTGTGTGCATGTATAAATGCTTGCATGTATGAGTATGTATGCTTGTATGTTGCTATGTATGTTGTATGTATGTATGTGTGTATGTATGTAGTATGTATGCACGCCAATATTGGTATATGCATACATGTACCCTTGCGTTTATGCATGTATGTATACATGTGTATATATATGTATATATGCATGTCGCATTTAAGACGTTTGTGTAGGGTTGTGTGCAGGGGTTACACTTCAATAGGTCGCGTCAGGTCATTTGACCTGGCAATAATATTTAACCTCTTGACCTGCCCAAATTCCTTGTGGATTTTTAATTTCTTCCTTGTATTTAATTTCTTCGACCTGCTGAATAAACTATAATAAAATTATGTACAATTGTACATGTATAATGACTGAGGCGATCTGCTTAAATTGTAGGTCCTATAATAGCTGGAACCGCCACGTGACGGGAAGCCAATGGTTATTGTTATTAGCCCAATATAATTTATTACTAAGATGACGATGAGTACAATAAAAAATTTGTGACTCGGTGAAACTTTCTGAATAATAATATAATAATTATAGACTTCTTCTTTGCTGAACAGAACTCCAAACGAGATGACTGATGGTAAAGCAAGAGCCGAACAGATGATCCCACCCTCCTCCTCCTATTCATTACCTGGAGCAACTGCGGTGGAATGGCCTAAATATACCGTCTCCAGGCAGGAGTACCTGGAGTTGAACGAACAACTGCTAGCGGCCTCTTCCGTCGCTCCAGGTTCCCCCTCCACCTCCTCCTCCTCCTCCTCATCTTCCTCCACGTGCTCCACTTGCTCTAGTCGCTCCGCCAGAGGTCAAGGTCCACGAGTGACGCAGTGCGCCTTTTGGACGGAGTATGTTCCGAAATTGCTTACGACCACAGGTGGGCAATTTATCACTCCTCTGCAGCAGAGTAAGAATTGCCGTAGGGGAATGTGGGGTTCAACCCCAACCTAGTCTTACTTAGGACACTTAGTACAAGACTTCTTCATTGAAAACTCCAACTCCACGTAACTGAACGTCTGACCCCTCAGTTAATATTCTACAATTATGTTTATACTGCTCTGTAGACAATAGACCCAGGGTGAGAATAATTGCTGGAGGATGTTGAGTTTCAACTCCCAGTCTTTCTTAGTATTCCATAGTTAAGTTTTCGTTCAACAACCAAACTCCACGTGGATCAAGGTCTTACCAGGGTGTATACAGCGTGTACTCATCTCACAAATAGTTCGTGTGTGGAACACAGGGGGAATGATCTGCCGATAGGTCTACTTAACTGTATCGCGTACTCACTTTGCCAGTAGGCCTACAGGTACAGCCCTGTGTCTAACGGTTCTGATCCCCCCTGTTGTGTATGCAATTCTCACAGTAGATGGATTTTTATGTCTGCATGATTGTTAATCTGTTTATGCTTGTACAGTGTACACCGATGCTTGCCATAGGCTATAGTATCTTCATCTATTTACTAAGCTTAGCCTATTCTAAATACCGTCTACTGTAGCGATATCCGTCTAACTGCAGGACGCATTGGATCCTGACCTGAAACCATGTTGACCCAACCTGCCCATCGATCTTGCTTTGACTGAGCGTCTATGGATAGCCAGGTCCCAGCAACTTTACTTTTTGGACGCTGTGGAAATAGCCACATTACGATTACAATTACGATAACAATTACGATTACGATTACGATTACATGGTTGGTTGTGATGCGTGTAACTTGCAGCCAACGCCGAGGAAAAGAAGAAGGAATGGAGGAAGCAATTCGCTGAATGGAGCACGGAACATGTTCCACGATGGAAGAAGGAATACGACCTCTACAGCGGTCAAAAGCAGTGCAACGCTCGATGACCAACGACAGCAATAATATACAGCTATACCTAGGTCTACATGTAAATTTACTGTACAAATACACGGAACTGCCTCTAATATGTGGGCGGAGACTCAGAACGACAGAGGGAACGGCCCCCTCAATGGATGTGGTGGGGGACGGCCCATGCATTTGTCCCCCCTTCCAATCGTTAAGTGTTAGGACATGTACTCACTTTACGAAACACACGGTGAGGTTATAACGTTAGAAGGTAGAAGAAGAGATCTTCGAACAAACGAGGTAATGAAATAAGGGTCATCAACTTTTTTGGACAGAGAAAATTGTTTTTTCATCGACATTTCGGACAGGCGGATGACTAGACTAATCGCTGTGTAACTGGCTGTTTTTTTATGTTAAAAGTGGCAAGTGAGGCTTTCGTTGCGTCTCTAAAAATAGATTACTTTTTATGTGGCAAGGCGTAGGAACATTACTAAGGAGATCGATTGTTACATGTTTAACGACACTGCCATATCGAAGATGATTAGTGTCGCCACACCATTTAGGTCCCCGTGGACGGACCGTGCTAGCCCGAGATTTGAATCTCTGAAATAGCCACCTTCGGGAATCGAACCGCGGCCCGCACGCTCTTTCACAGAGTGAATTGCGTACAGACGCGCGGGCTTCGACCTTTCCGGTGTAGCCAAGCGAGCCAGGACATCATTATTGTCCATCTTTTATGCGCCAAAAATGGTAGTAGGCCTACAGTAACAACATTTAAAAGCAGTAATACACTATATTCTCAGGACAGTAGGCATTGGCCCTTCTTACGCATCGACTATCTTCAAGTGTCACTTTTAATGACCATGGCCTATAGTCTTAGTACAGTGCTGTCCAACCTTTTTGGTACCACGGGCCGCAAAAGCAAGATTTTTGAAGCCGAGGGCCACAACACTAAAATCAAAATTTATTGATATATTAACATTGAAACGAGTATCGAAATTTAATACCGTATGGAATGATTGTAACTTATCTATCAATCTATAACCTATAGCTATCTGTTATGAAATTTATATACCGCAGGTTCAAGATAACGATTCAGAGATGTTCCCGACCCAGGAATGACCAAAGAGCAAAGTCTTGAGCAGTTTATCGAAAGAGTTCAACGAGTCCCACAGGAATAATAATAGGCCTACTAATGAATAATAGCATGTAGACTACACAAACCACGATTGTCATGCTTCACAATAGTTGAGCACCAAAATGTGCAAGGCAAAGGTGTCGTTTATCTACATGTAGCCTATGCCTCGCACTCAGTTTGTCGCCCAGCACAGTTTGCCCAGCTCAGTTTTTCAGTAAACGTCGCCCAATCAATATTTCTGGCTAAGATTCACTTCATTGTTAGAACGAATTTCCATCTTCTTTCTCTGACTTTCATAAAAAAAATCGTCGAAGCCAGACACTTGGTTTAAATAGCTAGCACTATAGTCGTTGGACCAGACAAAGTCAAGACATCGACGTTCGTCATCCCTGCTCCCTGGGTCTCTTATCGATGGGTTCTTTTTAACCTTTAAGAACTAGAATTAGACTATATCTCGAAAGGAATGGTCGCAGACACTTGCAGACGTGTTGGAACTCTGTACAGATCTCAGGAACTGACTAGAAGTGAACGGTTTGGTGCGGTTTGCGAAGTGAGTTTAGCTGAGTACAGTAATGGGAAGTTGTTAAAACCAGAAGTCGTGGGTCAATCTCCATATAGACTACTGGAAACTAACCCTAAAAAGAAAAAGAATAGAGTAATTTTAGTTCTCGGATTGGCCTTCCTGATACCATTCCAAATCGGCAACTGTCACAAAGTCAATAAAAATAATAAAAGCTCAAGTCGACCAGTGACTTTACCCTTTTCTTCATTTTACACAATTAAAGTGCAAAAATTTAGCGAGCCCGGGCGGACCACTTGAAATGACCTCGCGGGCCGCATGCGGCCCGCGGGCCGCACGTTGGACAGCACTGGCTTAGTAAGCTTACATCACTTCTGCCATGATTAAACGCCAACTCTTCAGGGAGCGTATGGCAATGTCCAAATGAGGCATATAGGCCTGCATTAACTAATTATTAGTTCCGCAAACGGCCTATTGGACAATGAAAAACCCGGATAGAATTATGACATAAACGCAAGATAGTTTAGTGAATGTAATTGTAGTAATTAATAAAATATAAATGTTAATATTTTAGATGCACAGTATAATAACTGAAATGAGCTCAGAGTGAGAATTGCCAGTAGGGTTGGGAGGCTTCAACCTTCTAATCTTTCCTACGACTCCACAATATAGTCTTCTTTCCACGATACAACTCCACATAAATCATAATCTGAACCAGTATGAAAATTGTAGAAAAACAACTGAGAGGGCCAGACTATAATCCACGTGGGGTTGTGAAATACTAAATGGTTGAACCCCATTGACAATTTTCGCCCTGAGTTGATCCCCAGCTCTTACTTTGCTGCAATTTCTCGTACTGACTAAACCTATAATCCTCAAAAACCTAAAATTAATTCAATAGTCTTACATCGCTAAAAATGACGAATCGTTATTGTTCGCAATCGCAATCCCCAACTTTCTCAAACGCCAATCAAAAGCCAAGCACAGGGCACCAGCTTATTCACGAGCGCTGTTCAGGCAGTCGATACCAGCCAGGTCTTCACACAAATCCTTCTGCAGATGCTGTCGTCATCGTCTACTCCACCTTCTCGTAACGTGTCAACAGATGCTGAGTGAGTGGTGTCTTACTCGTCTCCATGTCAACGACCTGTTCAAGGAACTCACCATGTTTTCGCAGTCTTCTTTTCAGCTGAACATTGAACATACATCACAATAAAACAGAACAATAATAATTGCGACAATTTATGTGTCGCCATAACACAGCCATGCCGCTACAAGGGCGCCCTACAAAGCAACTAACAGGCGGCAAAAATGAAGCATCTACAGGAAATTACTAAAAAGTGAAAAAAATTATTTGGGACTTCCGACTGGTATTGTGGCGACGGGTCACATATTAACATCCTTATATTAAACCTTAGACCGTATTCCTTCCCGTTCAAGTTTGGAGAGAACTGATTCTGTTACGCCCCGGGTGCAGGTGTAGTAGCTCTAAAGGAAGGGCAGTCCAGACCACTGAGACCACCACCGATGAGTCTCGATCATTACTATTAGTGTGACCACAAATACTATTAGGACAACCACTAATAACACAGTGCAATTTCAGTCAAATTAAACTTCCGTATTTCGAATTTGACTACATCGAATGGGGAATGGTACAGACACAGACAATGTAAACATATAAAAGCAGTATAAAATGTTTGTACATTTGGAAATGTAACTTAATCTCACTGCATTTTCGGTCCATATCGACCTAATGACTAGCAGACGCATCAAAATTACTGGGCCCTGTCTATACGGCTGACATCGAAATACACAACAACCATTTTACATTTCATGCTTTCCATTATAGTATAAAAGTGAGATGTAGGACCTATTTGGGAAAGAAAAGATATTCTTTTCAAACCTCAGACGGACACAATGGCAGTTTGAAAAGTAATTTTTGTCATATACCCTTAAAGGTTTGCCAATCGTGCTTTAGGAGATGCCATACAAATGTCAACAGTTACAGTAACGTTAATGTTACTCTGAAGTCATGCAATAATTTTTAAATGGATCACCTTTTGAACAGCTGGAGAACTGCCAAACGACAGGCGACCGAGGCTGGTTGTTTCCAAGTTCAGCTCTTCACCATGTACTTCACCTTCTTCAATGTCGGCCAAACCTGTCACACAAAAGCCAATGGTGGCAATTATTAATTAAAAACTGTATTAGTACATCACGACTGATTGATCACGTTAACTAAATAAGCAAATGTTTAGAGGAAAGGCTCTTGCTCCGAGAAGCGCTTTCATCAATGGTCAAACACAAAGCAATATAGAATGAATGTTCTTCCATTCAATATGGTCTGAGCTGGCTAATAGAAATTCCGATTTTCATTTATACACAATACACATGTCTCTGACATGGGTGCATTTAGAGGGCTTACACATCAAACCACCTCCCAGAATAACGTATCGCCAAAATTATTTTTTTTTCTTTCTAAATTCGCACAAGTCCAATAGAAATGCCAGGAAGTGCTTCCCGGCTTCTTAACGGAGAAAATGAAAGAATATTTTTCGAAAATTGAACTTTCTTCAATAATTAGGCTATACAGATGCAGATTATAATTATCTCCTGGACGATACCTAAATTGTGAGCCGAAATGAAAGCAACTGTGTTCGTGCCAGGTTTGATCTTCAAAAAGCCAACCTCTCTGTGCATGGGAGCCTTCGTCTCCAGGTTAAACGAGTAAAATCTGCAGAAAATATCAGAGTCCTTTCATTATTGATAATAATTAATTCATCGTTATTCAATGTGTTCATTAAATCTTCTCATCATAATAATAATCTACTCAGAGGTAAAACAGAACAGTGCAAAACACACTACGGTAGCATTTTTGTTTACTCAATTAACTTTTTCTCTGATTTCCTGCATATTCAGAGCCACAACCCTGTTTATTTATTTATTAGGAGCATTTGCATAACGCCCCTTCAAGACTATCTAGGTCTACTCAGAAGCGCTCCCAACCCAACCTCGGCTAAATTGAAGAGACTTTAGAAGCAATGTTGAGACAAGCAAATTTTTCCATCTAGGTCAATCCAATAATTATTGGTTGCTTGTTTTCCTATGGCTGTCTGCTTGCGTGGCTCTGTTTATCCAACTGGGTATCTCTCTATATACAATTATACATGTTTCTTTCCGGCATGTCTGTCTGTATGTCATTCTGTTTTATGTACATTGGACTGTGCACATGTGTTTGTCTTTCTGTACATACATCTGTCTGCACATCCATCTACCTTTGGACATCTCTATCCATCTCAACTGAGAAGGAACACTCAAATCCTTCAGTTTTCTCATCTTTCAGAAGGTCTGTGGTTGGCGCTTATGATCGTAAGTTGCTGTGTGTGTCTGTATGTCTGGTTGAGAATCTGTCTGTGTGCCTGTCCGCGTGACATTACAAACGACGCACCCATCCATAAGTTTCTCATGCAAGCATGGTCACACTGAAATGTGAATCTGAGGCATGGATAGTCAGCCACCAGAGGAAGATGCAATTAGATATCGAAGTGCTTAAAAGTCAAAAAGAAATAGTAATTTTTAAGCCGTTTTTGAAGGTAGGAAGTAAATCTAAGTTACAAATAATATATATACTAAAAATATGCAGGCAAATATTATAAAATTATCAAATACACCATGTATCATGTATATAATGCTGCTAAACTATTCTACACTTACGTGAATTGAATGTTAGGCTGTCCATTATGAAAGAATTCAATCTCTTCTCCGTAACTGAAATCCTTCATCGTTGGATAGAAGGCATTAGCCTGAACTGCCTTCCACTTTCCCAGAAGCCAGGCCAGTGGCTTAACATCATTATGAAACGGTGGCATCACGGTAACGTATCTCCAGATGCTATGAAACCAACAGTTAAAGCAATGGCTCTAAAGCAGTGAAAAGTTAAAACAATCAATTTTTAACCAAGTACAGACAAGGCGTTGCAAAACCATGACAAACACACTCAACGCAGCACGCACACCAATTTAGGTGTGTGCAATTCAGAGCTTCCCCTGCCCCTCCCTAGCTACCCCTTTGTTGGGTACCTAGGTCAGACCAAAATAATTATTGGTAGGTAGACAAAGGCTTCTTATAATGACAGACACGCATTGCAAAAAAGTATACCATAATAATATTAGGATATGTAACTGTGAATTCATGTAATTAAAATAAAGCATACCGGTAACAAACTAGAAATTAAGGACAGGTGGTATTAAGTCATAATAAACTGTTACAAATAACCTACATAATGAAGTCCAATGCACATCTCTATATGCGACCTTGTATTAGTATTATAATTATTAATAAAATCAAATTAAGATCAAACATAGTTTGGTCATTCATAGTAAGTGCGCACAAGGCTGGTCCTTGTGTGTAGGTCGTATGGTCACTCGTGAATCCAGTCATAGTAGCTTTAAAGGCTTGAATACGGTCATGCATAGTAAAGTCACGCATAAAATTAATGGTCAAACATAGCAATGTCCCTAATTAGGTTATGTCGTGCTCGGTAATCTCACGTATGGATGGATGGATGGTTTAACGACAGCTTAACAACAGAGGCCGTTGCCGTCGACAAAGAAATATTCTCCCTCCCCCTCCAGAGGCTTCCTTTAAGAATATAGGCCTTCTCTCCGGGGGCGGGGGCGAATTTATATCCATCATACGGTTCATAGCTTGGGCTTTCATTCGAAACTGAAGTCACACCTTTTCAAGAACTCTTACCCTGTCTCATCTGATCCTTCACCCTCCAATTCCCGGCCCAGACAACACCCGCCTTAGTAGCTGTTCCACCCCCTATGATCCTACGGCAACTCGACCCCGACCACCTTCGTACTCTTACGGAAAACCCTTTTGACCCGATGCAGCGCTCGTTAATAAGCTGGTGCCCCGCGCCTGGCTTTCGAGCAAGCGCTTTAGAAGTTTGGAGATAACAATTACGCGTATAATTACGAACAGATCCGCCAGGGGGAGGGGGTGGGGTAGAATCTGTTAAAGTCTCCAGGGGAGACTTGGGGGGAGACTCTGTCACGCGACACCGGCGTTCATTCACAGTTGCCTATTGTAGGCTACATCCAGTAAAACTCTAATATCTTTGGTACATCCATCTGGAACGCTTTAGCCTACCTCCTCAATGCCCTCATGTTTGCAACTCTCTTAGCAAGACTGTCTTTCACACTAAAGTGAGAACTTACCTCTTCTAGTCTACATATGGTTCTTAATGGCTGCCCGGCTTCAATGTACACTTCTGAACTTTTTAAGGAGGCATTATCAACTTACAGTTATATAAGGTCACGCATATTAAGGCCGGTCAAAGTCAGAAAAGGATTTGCTACATGTATAGGCCTAAAGCATCAGGCATAATAATTAGGTCATGCAAGTCTAGAATCGTAACCTATTATCCAAGCTTGCTGCTATCTGACTTTCCTCGCCTAAACAAGTCTCGAAAGAAGATTTACATCGGCTGTGTTTCCCTTATAACGCACGTACTCAATTTCACACCTAAATGAAAATTCGGAAAAGATTCAGATCACTCAGTCAATCGTCAATGAAAAAACAAAACACTTCTCAGACTGACCTACTTCGATACGATTGGCTTCTATAATTAGACACGGTCGTTAACCACTGGCTTGGCCTAAGTCGGCCCCGGGTACGCCCTACAGGCCTACACCATTATCGGATAGACCTTTGAGTCCATGAATTAAGTAATAAAATTTATATGCTACGATGGTGATGAACCTAGACACCAAGGTTGCTTACTTGAAAGTTAGTGCAGGCCAATTGCAGGAAAGACCGGTGCATCGGTCACAAGTTCACAAGTCATCTCAAGTTCTCCAACCGAACCATATCCAACTCAGCACCACGCCTTCGGAATGATCTGCCTCCTGAGTTCCGATCCTTTTCAGTTCCTCCACCATCATTACTAATCACACGCCATCACCTTTCTCAGGCTCCTCTATCCATCACACCTCGGGCTTTTTCATTCGAAGCTCATACATACATACATACATACATACATACATACATACATACATACATACATACATACATACATACATACATACATACATACATACATACATACATACATACATACATACATACATACATACATACATACATACATACATACATACATACATACATACATACATACATACATACATACATTCATACATACATACATACATACATACATACATACATACATACATACATACATACATACATACATACATACATACATACATACATACATACATACATACATACATACATACATACATACATACATACATACATACATACATACATACATACATTCACTCATTCGTTCATTCAGAGCATTTATATAGCGCCCCTTCAAGAAGCTACTCAGAGGCGTTCCCAGTCCAACCACGAACAAGGAAAAAAGACGAGAGACTTGTAGAACTCAGCCAGATGGAGCACAAGAAGAGAGTGAAGAGTAACCGGGAGGTCATTCCAGACAGTAGGCTCCGCGACCGAGAAAGCACGGTGTTGCTTAATAGCCAAGCGAGCCCGCGAGATCAGAAGTTCACCCCTAGCCGAAGAGCGAAGTACACGACGCGCTGCAACGTCAGAGACTGGACAGCAGAGATCACGCAAGTATGACGGATCACAGCCAAGGACACAGCGAGAGACCACAGCAGCAACGCGATATGAGATCCGCTGGGACACAGGAACCAGGGCCGTAAATCCCGGGTAATTCCCTCCCCACTTTTAAACCTGGGGAGGGAAGGTAAAGGAATTCCCTCCCCACGATTTTTCTCAGATGTCTCACAAATGTTGGGGTCGGCACTCGGTAAGCTGGAGGCGACTGAACATTGCAGAATCCGAGCCGTGGATACTTGAAACTTGCTCTGTTGGATTAAAAGCTGTAAGCTTATACAAAGCATCAAGCGGCGTAAAATTAATGTACCCTTTGAAAGATAAAATCTCTTATTCATTAATACAAAGCGAGAGGAATTTATGATGTGACATATACATATATATTATATACATGTAATTTTATATCATAATTACAAGCTCAAAATGGACGAGCTCTGAAATACCTTTGTGGCTTAATCTTCACCAACCCCTCTCCGCGATCTCTTAGTCCTTCGGGCAAAGACTACCATAGCCCAACACCGAGCCTTTGTCGTTGTAGACCCTTCTTAAACCAGGCTTGAAATCTGAAAATTACACTGTTAGAAGCAAACCATGTAGCAATGTCTAAAAAGGGTCATTCGAAAAAATTTGGTCGATGAAAAAAAGTCGGCGGCTCGCGGTCCGACAAAAAATTAAAGTATACTTTCGGGCAAAAGTAAAAATCTTTGCCCCCCTCCCACAGCCGGAATGTCTCCTATGCCTATGTACATACGCACATACATCTACATTTGTCTACATAGCCCTACACAAGAAATGTTTGATGAATAATAATTACCATAGCCTAATATAATTTATGCTGTGATTGAAGGGAATGGGGGAAAATACAGAGCCAAGTGCTCTTGATAAAATGTGCAAAACAATTGACAGACCATGTACTACGAAGAACACACAAACTTTGATTTATTTCAGGATGCATGTTGTATGGTGTGGGGTTCGTTTGTAGCAGCCCAGATTTTGCAAGCCTAACAATGAATCATTGCGTTAGGTCCAATACACACTGCTCATAATTAGCCTAGGCAAGAAACTTAAGTCGATATTTTAGGTCGCAATCGTTTGCCAGTTTCTCAGACATTTACGTGGGTTCTAATGATTGTCCTGCTCTAATATTTTGGATTTATGACTCAGGTAGGCCTGTGCTTTTGAAAGTAATACCCAAAACGGCATACCCTAAAACTTGTAACGATGATCATTTAGTAACGTAATGTAGGCATTTGCTAATAAACAGGCCTGCAGCCTATAATCACCACAGTCTGGTATGCAGCAGCATAGCCTGTTGGGCTATTCTGATGGATCTTCAATGTGTGTCAAGTCAAATCGTTATATATTTTTAATTATTACCTTTATCCTCTTATTATCTTCAACAATCGTCATCGTCATCATCATCATCATCATCATCATCGTCGTCGTCGTCGTCATCATCATCCTCATCATCATCATCATCATCATCATCATCATCATCATCATCATCATCATCATCATCATCATCATCAATCATCATCGTCATTATCTTCGTCGTCATCATCAAAGACAACAAAATCAATGGCTACATCATCTTTATTCATTCCGGTTAATAATTTCTTCATCAAATCATCTCTTTCAGTCATTCATTCATTTCAGGTTATTTCTACAAAAATCTCCGACTTTATAAGGTCGCATCGATCTTGCATGTGAGATGCCAAACATTGCTCACCAGTAGTGAATAGTGATTCGTCCAGTTATCTGAGCACCGTACGATTTTTAAAAATTAATTTAGCACCTTTTGCTCTCAACTTCAGCATCGTTTCTAGCCTTTGCGCAGGCAGTGCTGCAGTGGAGAGTTGCTGATTAAACACATACCCAAGTTCAGTCGAATCTCCACTCATATGCGTGACGTTCTACACTGACTTCTCTAGTAAGCCCTATAGGATCTTTGCTCCAAAGTTTGGAGCTGCTTTCCAGGTTTAAATTTCGCTCATGTCTACCTTTGTGAGCTTCTACACTTAGGCTAGTGCTCGCCACATCCGCTCCAGTAGTTCGGCTGAACAAAGTCTGCTCTCTGTGCCTTAATTATGTTCGTACCTCCACTATGTAGAACCGTTCTTTCTCGGTGTTAGGACCCTCGATCTGTTTGGCCTATGGTCTCCATTTGACGCTCCGATCCCTTTCTAGAACTCCCCAGGCATTCCTGTCAACTCTGCTTATTGGGCCCTAATTGTGTTCCTTAAATTCTAATATTTTAAATCCTAATGATATTGTAATTCTAATTGAAATTCTAGCTGTAGGTTAATCTTAAGTTAACTGCAATCCTAATTTTAAATGCTAATTTTAGTACTGACTGTAGGCCTAATCCTATAGATTTGCAATCCTAATCAATTGTAATTCACAAACTGTAAAATAGCAGCTGTAATTTATCTGTCAGTTGTGACATCTATCCTAGTTATGTGACAAATATTTTCGAACTGAGAACCACTTTGTTCTTTAATTACTTCTCATATATCACATGGGACTACAATCACTACATGGTTGACGATGAGAGCGCCGCTCTAATCGGCCTTGCACTTTGTGCGGTGCTAAGTAAATGTTGAAAAACAATTACCATATTAAGATAGCTCTACTCTGACAGAGCCTGTTGTTATTGAACGCCCAAAGCATAACTTCCTCATTGGAAAACCTGGGATAATCAACAGACGCCGAGCAATGTGAGCATAAAATACCAAAACAAACATACATTAGACATGATTTGACTCTCCTCAGTGGTTAGGATGCTGGAATGTCAATCAAGATATGATCGGGGATTCGAATCCACTATGGTGGCAGAAATTCTGTGCAGAGATTTCTGTTTATCTTGCCCCGAGAAACTTAGCAAAATAACGAAGTCGCTAATAGTAGCCTATGGGCAATTTTCAGCTAGACCTGGTGATAATTGATTCAACAGCTTTCTAAAAGGTTTCCAGCTCAGCATCTGGTGCTGAATAACATATCCAAAATGCGACAAAATGCGATCATACAGGATCACCCCAAAATGGATTTAAACATCTAACGGTTTCCGTATTTGTTTTATTGAATATTGGATTTTGGGGTGATCTTTTATGCTTACCCTTACTCTAGAGTATAAGCTGTATAATATAAAATATTATATATAATATATAATATACTATCTTCATATAATTTATTGACCGACATACATTTACGGGCAACCACCCCAATAATATATGCACTGAATGTATGTGCATGAGGATGTAATTATATACATTTATTATATATATTTGAAATTATTGTATATGCATATAGCCTATATGTACATGTATATGCATATTATATATAAATATAATTGTATATGTATATGTATATAATATATATGTATGTGCAACATATGCATATGTGCATATGTGTGTGTTCATATATGTATATATATATCTATGTGTAATTGTGTATGTATTATGTATGTGTGTTACAGCTAGAGTAACGGGTCACATGTGTTTGCGTAGCCTAATGCAGATGCAAGATTATGGTGACAGGGAGCGATACAAATAATTATTTCGCATCCTATTCCGATACCTCGTTGGCCTGAGCACGGCCCATTGCCACAGGCCTGCTATGTTACACGAAGCCTATAGGCCTCTAATAGTATGAATCGAGTAGCAGGCCTAATCAGCAGGACAACCCGGACTTGAGAAAGTTTGTATGTTCAATTGTAACTGTACGAACCTCGAGCGCTGGCTACGTCCGGGTGGTGAGCGTATAGTTTTGCGATGTGTAATAAATTGAAGTTGACTTTAAACTATAATATTTATCGTCTGATTCCTTGTTGTGTTATATCCACCGACGTTTAGATTTAGTACATGCAAGGGATGCATAGTGTTTTGGTGACTTGAGCATAGGGGACATGTAACTAAAGTCTGGGACGTATACTTCTGTTGTAGCGTTAATGTAACTATATAGCTATTAACTTAGCCTACTATTTATTAATCAACAGGTTGGCCTACATGGACAAGGATCCAAGACTTGCCAGAAGTGAGGACAACTTGGATTGATAAACAGAAGCAAGAATAACCGATTCTATCCAAATATATCAACATGTCGACCGATGCCAATGGTGAGTTTTCTGTTTAGATAACAAGAATCACTGCAGGTGCTGCTGGCAATATTATTTCAACCCATGGATATAAGGTGCAAACCAACATTAGAACTGCAGAAAATAATTGACGGTCAGACTATAATGATCCACATGAATCTGAAGGCCAAAATAAATCCTTACTGTATACGGAGCTCTAAAAACACTGTTATATAATCACGTAGTGGTATTAGCAATCACAGCTGCAGTAACTGTAGTAGATCTATGTATGTACATGTATGAGCACTGGCCTGTTCGCCATATGACCATAATTTTTTTATAGCGTCCCTTCAAGAAATTCTGCTGAGAGGCGCTCCCAACTATACAGCGCGGACACTGAATCGGAGTTTCACGCCGAAGGGCGTAAGCAATAATTGCAAGTGAAGGACTTGTTCAAGGTCAATACGCGGCGGCTTTAGGTGGATTTGAACCCGCAATCTCCACATTCAAAGGTACCGAAATACCCATACCACACCCCACAAGTATAGTTTAGTAGTGGTGGTAGTATAGTAGTAAACGTAGTAATATACAGTGGCACTAGTAATAGTATTAGTAGTAGTAGTAGGCCCTAGTAGTAGTAGTAGTAGTAGTAGTAGTAGTAGTAGTAGTAGTAGTAGTAGTAGTAGTAGTAGTAGTAGTAGTAGTAGTAGTAGTAGTAGTAGTAGTAGTAGTAGTAGTAGTAGTATATATATCTATAGTAGTAGTAGTAGTAGTAGTAGTAGTAGTAGTAGTAGTAGTAGTAGTAGTAGTGGTGGTAGTAGTAGTAGTAGTAGTAGTAGTAGTAGTAGTAGTAGTTGGTTGTTGTTGTTGTTGTTGTTGTGGTAGTAGTGGTAGTAGTCATAACAGTCAGATAATTCCATCAATGTGGGCCATGCGCAATTGTAAGTGAAGCGCTTGACACAGTGAACGACCAAGGAAAGTCTTGAGTCCCTATTCATCCACGTAACAGTGTGAGAATTGGTAATTGTGATAATTTCATTAGATTCTTAGACCTACCACTGTTGCTGAAATACTGTAGTTAACAGCGTTCACACCACGATCGACAATGCAGAAAAAAGTACACAGATATGGTCAACAGCCCTGAGTGAATCGACCATCAGATATGCTAATTCGTCGCCATCGCCTTCATTGTCCACCGGTTGGCTTTTGCATTTTCGTTTTATTGACAAGGAAAGTCGCTTTCAAAACGCATCAATATTAACAACATGTCTATTTTTTGCTATTATAGAAATTGAGGCTATATTTTGCAAGATAGTTTATATTGCGACATAATGGAATACTTAGCATGACATAACCCTCTTGTAACTTAGTTTTGTGTTGATTTGATGTAAACCGATCAAAGTCCAGTTTTCAATTGGATTAAATTTAAATCAATTCAATTCAACAGAAATCGCTTCGATGCGATTCAAATGATTTCTACACAATCAATTTGAATTACTCTGCTTTATTCTAACTCTGGTCTATAATTTCATTCACATTCTTCAAAAAAGAGAATCGTCTTTCTAGCGTTCCGTAATGACGCGAATGATTTATAATTATTATGCTCTAAATGTCTGTCTTTTTTAATTGAAAAAATTACAAGAATCGTCGTCGACCATCTTCACGAACAACTCTGCAGAGTCGAGCAACACAGATACATCCACCACCAGCAGCAGCATCAGCATCAACTCTTTCAGTTCCACAGCCGAAGAATCATCTCCAGAGCTTCCAGGCAGCGCGACGTATTCAGCGCCATCGTCATCAACCGATTACTCGTTGGATTATTCCGGAACATATTCTTCTGTTGATCCCGTTACCGATGGTGGAGGTCCGCCTTGGATCGCGATTGTCCTTTCTATTGTCTTTCTTCTGGTCCTTACCGTCGCAGCGATCCTGCTTTACATCCGATACAGGTTAAAACGATTCATTTTCTTCCTACTTCCATCCATTCACATTGCTTCAAATCTATTGTCTTATCCAGTGCAATATAATGCAATCCCATGCGATACATGCGAACCATCAACGCTATAGCATGTCATCCAATGCAACGTTGTTGCATTTGATGCAATGACAAGGTACCCAATGCGATGCCATAGCATTGAATACACTGACATTGCATCCAATGTCATGTCATGGCGTCCAATGTATTGTCATTGAATCCAATGCGATGTAATGTAATCCGATGCAGTGTCATGTCATCCAATATCGTTTATACATTGCCCCGATGTTGTAATAACGCGCAAGATATCTCTGTAGATAGTCGATGCAATTTAGATTACAGTCTAGAAACAACATCCGCGGTATATTATACCGATCAAAATATTTCACATGCCAATGATGATTGCAGCATTTCCAGATATATTATAATTATGTCGTAAAACTAGTGCCAATCTTTTCTATAGTCTTTACGTGCTATGGACACATCAGTCACTATATATACACGCATGCGTGAAGTATCTTGTTACATACTGGCAAGGCTTTCCTATGGGAAACTTGAAAATTTATTTGACTTAGTTTACTTCCTAGAAACTAGATCGTGTGATATTTTGACTTACATAGTGTCAAATGGCAGCATTATCATAAATAACTTAAAACTTTAGTGACATGATGCTCTGATTTTATCGATTTTTAAACAATTATTATGACGGCTCGTTTTTCTCATGTACAATGAAAGTGACTCTAATGCCTTTTCAAGAAGTTAGAAACTTTCTCAAAGATTGATCTGAATTAGGTCCGAGTTCAGTTACCCCCATGCGTTGCAAGAGAAAATAAAACATCGTTCTAATTAAGACTTAGTCACGCACAAATAGATGAAAATTGTTGAGTACCGTTCAATAGATGTCTTGATTGTTGAAATGACATTAACTGATTAATTTGATCGACTGGAATTATTTATTGAATCCGGTTTCATTGTTTCATTGTCTTCAGAAAGAAGATTCCATGGTGCAAAGAAAAAATTGAACGCAAGGAAAACAGCGGATCAGGTAAGACAATGACTTTAAGACAATGACTTCAAGACAATGACTTTCAGAACGCGGTTCTCATCTTGTACATGGCAAGATGGTCGCATCAAATTCTCGCATCAAATGGCGTCGTAGCCGAAAATTCCGTTTCTTTGGAGTGGTTTGATAGAAGTTTAATGTAGGCTATGTGTAGTAATTTCAATAGTTAATATATGTAGTGCCAATTCTAGAGAAAGTGCAATACAACTAGTAATAATATTCGCTTATTTGATTCAAACTGATGAGTCGCAGTGCATGATTGCATGGAAGAGTAATAGGAACACATGTTAAAAAGTAAAACAGGAGTCGGCTCTGTAACTGTATATGCTATATAGTATGGGGGCCTATATATCGTCGGTTCGACCTGCTGCTACTAATTTTACCGTCGCCCCCTCTAGCGAGTGGAAGATTGAGTCAACCTTATTGACGCTGTAGCGGGTTTTGAACCCATATCCAGGGTAAGAATTGTGAAAAAATAACTGGAGGTTGGATGATTTTTTGTATATACCCACTTGGAATTGGAGTGCAAAAAACAGACTTTACTATAGAGTTGTAAGAAAGACTGGGAGTTGAAACCCCCAACCCCCAGGCAACTCACCTTGCCCATATCCTTCTTCAACCATCAATAGGCCTACTGTTTCATATTAAATGCGTTACAATAATTATAGAACAATTTTTTTTACAGATAATGGTTTCGCTAGTCACCATGTTATGAATGAAATGGAACCAAGGATAGGCAAATCTTCCTTGCGTCAATCAACTGAAGCTCCGCCTACTACCGATGACTCAGCGGACTTACGAACCGGTTACGATCGACCTAATGAAGCACTACCAACTATAAATGAATCAATAAGAGCACCGCCTTCATCAGATGATTCATCGAAGCCTCCGCCCATTGCTATTCGAAATACCGAAACCCCTCCTCCTCGTCACAAGAGGAACACTAAAACTAAATCCTGTCAATTAGCATATGCTCCGCCCCCTCCCGACGAAAACTTTATGGACTGCATAAAACGTCATCAGGATAACCTCATCTTGTATCAGAAAGAATTTGACGTAAGAATTAAATTATTATCATGGGCGGAGTTTGGTTTCCGTTCTTGGAGGGGCTAAAGCCTTCTTAGGGGGTCTAAGCCCGGGAAAAGATACCATTTACCATTTACACGGTGAAAAAATGAATCTGGGTCTTCTTGGGGGGCTTAACCTCCCCATAACCCCTGATAAACTCCGCCCATGATTATTATGCAACGGTAAAATGCCGTCTTCGATTTGCAGGCGATAACAGTTGCTACCACATAGAAATTCAAAATGTTCATAATCTTTGGATTTAATGTGAATTGTTAGATGAAAATGGTCGCGTTGACCAACACATAATTTTGCAGGAGAGCGCTTTGCTAAATTTTTCGTAACGCTAAAACGTTCCGTTTTATAGAGTCTTTCTATTCTTTATTGGGACATTGCATTACACACATACACACAGCAGCTCACCCTTTCAGACTTATAATAGCATAAAATTCATAATAATAATTTGTACGTTACTATAATATGTGTGCCATCCGTGTTTTTAAACTTTATCTGTGTCTTCATGAATATTTATGTGTATACCGATCCATGCAAGTATGTAGGCTATGCATGCGTGTATGTATGATTTGTGTTTGCCTGTAGTGCCTTCCCGACGGGTCAATTAAAAGCTCGAGTGTGGCTCGGGAACAGCAGAACATCGTCAAGAACCGATACGTCAACGTTCTACCGTGTGAGTTCAAAAGATTTACAGACTGATATTAACTCGGTTCCTCCATATGCGGACTGCATTTTCTCGAACATTTTGAGAGCATGTTTTCCACATGTTGTTTAGTAGGCTATGCAGTTCCAGACAAAAAGAGAAGTTCTAAATGATTTTGTGCTGCCGCAAAAGCATTTTCTTCAGTTGAAATATTACAATTGTTTAGTTTTCATTTGACTGAGAATAAATTAAATAATTATTTACCATGTAGTAGATCTATGGGATGGGAGAAAATGTGTATGCAGTCCTAAAGAGTCCTCAAAGGAATCCATGAGTGCGGGATACCTTACAATATGCAAGTCCATTATTTACATAATCATTATTGTAAAGAATGACTTCGTCTTGCTCCATTTTTTCTTGTCATCGAATATTCCGCTACCGAGTTAGTAACAGGACATTGAGTCGAATATGGCATACAGTCAGACAAAATTAGTAGCCTAACCGATGTTATTGTTTGTGTAGTCTAAGATCTTCAGAATTTTTGCCCATGCAAAAGTCACCCAATTAAGGTATAGGCATCATCACCACAACCAATGACTGTTTGCCTGCGTGTAATTATCTGCCTAATTTTGTCACTTGCCGTTGTTTTTTGTAGACGATTGCAACCGAGTTGTTCTACCGAAAAAGTCCGATGATGATTCAGACTTCATAAACGCGAGCTTCATCGACGTAAGCGACAATTTCGGATCATGCTGTCGTTTCTGTGTTAATCATAATTATAGGCTATAGCGCAATGCTTGAATCGCTGAAATACAAAACAATAGAAATCTGTCACTGGCATTGTTGCAACGGATGACGAAGAAGATGAGAAAGAAGAAAAAGAGAAGGAGGAGGAGGAAAAAGAAGAAAGAGACAATGATGATGTGAAGAAAGATGTAAAGAAAGAGGAGGGATACAGGACGGGGAAATAGAAAAGAGGATGACGACGCGGGAACGGAGGATGAGGAAGAAGGATGATGATAAGAAAAGAAGATGATGATGAAGAAGAAGAGGAATAGGAGGAGGATGACGAGGAAGAGGATGATGATGAAAATGACGATGATGACGACGATATGATGCCGATATGGATGATGATTCTATTGAAGAATATCGTGGTACGACTGCAGCTGTTTCCGTAAATCGCAATTGCCAATTAAAGTCCTAATTGATGAATGAGAACCTGGTCCACTAGAGGACACCGTTTCACAGAATTCAGTTGACTGAGACCGTGAGACGATACCGGTAGTAGTAGGCTAGTACGTAGTAGTGAAAGTACGATTTTGGACTCAGTCAACGTTGGCTTGTCATGAAAAATATAATTACTCAGTGATAACTAATTAATATTAATATGTTAAATACTGGTTAATTAGACCACGTGACCTCATTTGCGGCCCACATCATGATAAGTCATCGGTCATTAGGCGC
Source organism: Lumbricus terrestris (assembly GCA_949752735.1). Taxonomy (NCBI): domain Eukaryota; kingdom Metazoa; phylum Annelida; class Clitellata; order Crassiclitellata; family Lumbricidae; genus Lumbricus; species Lumbricus terrestris. Next base: position 67,552,110 of record OX457039.1, read on the forward strand.
CGTTTGTCAGATCAAACGACCCACCCATGGGCGCCACGTTTCATGAGTGCCGTCCACAAAGGGACACTATGTTCGACCTGTTAACTAGCGCTAACTATATATATTATAAATAATTCCTTAACGCTGAGCCCATAATATGGTGCTCTCACTACTACTGACGGTCCTGCCGAGGTTCTAAACGTATACGAGACTCTGACTGTGTTGCACAGGTTGCTCGAATGGATACAAACCGCGTGAGAATTGCCTGGGGTTTGGGGGAGGGTTTCAACCCCCAGTCTTTCTTAGAGCCCCATAGTAAAATCTTTTTCACACCCCTATTCCTATAAGCCTAATGGTTCAGCCCCAGCTTTTTTATAATTCTTACACTGGATACAAGCAAAGCGTTTGACACGGTCGATCATGGCATTCTTAATAAAGCCTACAGCGCTTGTCGCCACTGGATTGGGCCTCACTGAATGGAATTGTATAGTTTCATTATTTTCAAAAATTAATTCTGATAAGTAATTTCCAGTTATATAGTTCCGTAAATTTATAATGAATAATAAAATAATTCTAAAAAACAATTGCCATGACAGTTATACTCTGTTGAAATCACTCTACAGGGTGCGGTCAAGAAGAATGCTTATATCTCCACACAAGGTCAGTCTACATTAAGTACTCAGTGCATGATATAATACTTGTTTAATGTTTGGAGGTGATGCCAAAAAGTAATTTTAGATCTGACGTCATAGTAGATGTGCTGCTGCATCATGGCAATTAAATACTCTTTGTCAACAGCAATTTGTATTGTTAACCACTTAATTAATAATACCTGCAGCATCACTCGCATCATTTCCTTGCGTCATTCAATTGACGGCTATGGGTACTAAATTACTAATAAATCATCTTCTTTGTCTTTGGTTTGTTGTTAAGTTCATTGCTACCTTTATTGTTAGTTGAAGTGATGCTCTGTACTCAATGACATCATCTTTTCAGCGTGGTATTGACCTGCAGCCCTTGTGTTGTTTTAATTCGAATCTTGCATGTAGTGCATTATTATGCATGAAGGTAGCCTATATATTTAGATCTATTTATTATTATTTATGAAGGCATATAATATTTATTTACTATTATTTACGAAGGTATATATTTATTTATTATTATGTATGAAGGTAGGCACCAGCGGCGCCCGCAGACGTACGCACTTACACAAGTGCGTACAGCGCTGAAAGGCTAAAAACAATAATGGCATGTTTTTTTAAATTCTAGGCTGATGACTAAAAAAAAGGTCATCAGTTTTTTCGGCGGATGGAAAAGGTATATTTTTTTTAAAATTCAAGGCTGATGACTAAAAAAGGTCATCAGTTTTTCGGCGACCCTGACGAAAAGTTTTCCCTGTTTCCTCGAAGACCCTAAATTTTTGCCCCATCGAAAATTTTTGTATCCGCCCTTGGCTGTGCGTACAAGAAAAAATCCTTGGGGCGCCGCTGCTAGGCACACGTGCGTGCTTTCATGTATAAGTAATGTAATGTAATGTAATGCAAATCTTCGAGAATTTCTCAGCGCCCACAAAAGCCACCGGCGCTATATCAAATAAAGTCCGCAATAGCCAGAGCTGCCGTGCATGTGTTTGAATGTCCGCATTCATGTATTTATATTATTTTGTATGCTTGCGTGTGTGCTATTATTTTATATATTTGTGTGTATCTACAATGAACGTGCCTGTGTTTATATGTGTAGACCGGCATTGATGCATCTTTGTAAACGAACGTCGGGGCCAATGCAGCAAGTTTAATAGTTTCTTGTAAACACACCCACAGAAGCGAAATAAATCAACCCACGATAGATGATGACACTTGGCTGAAGGCGGATGGGGCGGGGTGGGTACAAACAGAGCCATTGTATCCGCCTTTGTTAGGCGATCATTTTCTTCCAATCAATTTCTCTTTCACGTACAGGGGATGTCATTTCTGATATCAAGTTCATTTCGCATGCACGACGCCATCATTATCCACCAATAATTATTTATTGTTATACTCCATACTCCACAGTACATTTGCACCGATCGGTCAGCAATTGATAAAGAAACAGAACTTCAGCTTAATTTATCATTATAATATTTATAGTCTGACGACGATGTTTCAGAGGAGGTTACAAGGTGGTCGAAAGCATCTGTCTCTCTTTTCTGCGGATTGAGTTCGGATCCCAGGCTAGTTGAGCAAACTGGTCAGCTATGGACTTTGGGAAGCACTGGGGGCCAACGTCGAACCCTGCTCCCGTGATTATTATGTGAAGGGATCCATTAAATGGATCTCTGCGAATGTTTTCAGACATGGCGGATGTTTTGAGCTGTTTAGTGGCCTGAGAATTTACAGTAATTTTCTAATAAAGAAATTTTGTATACAGCCAATTATGGCAATTACCCTTGTAACAATAGATCGAGAGAAGCTAGGCTGCTGTGGCTGCTAAGGTCATCTAGCATCACGCACTTACTCTATCGACATGTTGAAAGGACGGAGGGATGATTAAACTGATAGATTGGTGGGTGGGTGGATTGATGGGTGGGTGGTGTGAGTAAATGGGTGTCATGGGTGGGTGGTAAGTGTAGTCAAATGGATGATAGGGTGGGTGATAAGTAGGTGTTTGGTGGGTGACATAGGTGAGTTGTGAGTTGATGGTTTCGTGGGTAGGTCGTATGACAGGGGTGGATGTGATTTTTGGTGGATGTGCGGGTGTGTTTCGGATGGTGGTGACTTTATTTCCGATTAATGTGTATGTTGGTGGTTGGCACGGTCCGCATGGGTGATTGGTTGGGTGGATTTGGCTAGATTTGGGTGGTAGTCTGGGTGGGTGAGTGGGTGGTATGGATGGCTGGGTGGACTTGGATGGTTTGGTCGCTTGGTTAGCTTTGGAGGTTGTGCAGGTGGACCTGAGTTGTTTTAGGTAGGTTGGATGGTTTGGGTAGTTGGGTGGATGGGCGGGCTTGGATGGTTTTGATAGGTTTGAGGTGGTGGGTGTTTGAGTGTGTGAATTCGGGTGCGTCGGTTGGTGGTATGTAGGCTAATGAGTAGATGGGTAGATTGGTGAGTTTGTGAGTGTGTGAACGGGTGGGTTGGTGGGGTATAGTGCGTGGACAGATGGATATCTTTGCTGCTGGATGACTATAGATAGATATCTTTACACAGAATTGATAATAAATCGCTTAAGCTTCTGATCAATCAATTAATAATTCCCGGATGTATACGTTTTCCATTGATTAACTTCAGGTCCGATGAGCTCAACGTTACCAGACTTTTGGTCGATGATATGGCACAACAACAGCCATCGTATCCTCATGCTCACGAACCTTTCCGAATCCATTCGGGTAAACACCTTGTCTTCATTTGCTATTCACTGGCTTTGTATTCGTTCGGGCAAGTCTTCATTCTGTTTTCCCCAGCGATGAGTTCTTTAAACTAATTCTGTGCAATCCTGAACATTCCGAAGGCGGCAGTGAAATCCCGTAGTAGTAGAGCTGCAATGAATCCTGATTCAAGGGCCAGAACAATGCCCTTGTAGACTTTGATGACTGCAGTTTCGGTATAGAGTGATGACGACGAAATTCAGATTGCGCTAGAGGAAGTAGATGATTTGATTCAATGTAGAGAGATAGTTGTTTATGAATAACACGTTCGACGAGTTTCGAGACGAAGGACAAATTTCTGAGCATTTCATGGTCATTTTTACCTGCAGACTCCTTCACAATGGGAACCCCGAGTTTTTTCTGGCTATGTTATTGACTCCATACTTATTGACTTTTGTATTTGTTCATATGTGCACTTGCTATAGCGCCCCTTCAATCTCTCTACTCAGAGGCGCTCCCGACTGCAGAGCGGACACTGCATCGGAGTTTCACGCCGAAGCGTTGAGCAATTGCGAGTGAAGGACTTGCCCAAGGTCCCTGCACGGCGACTTGAGGAAGATTCGATCCTGCAACCATTCGGCTGCAAGGCAACGAGCATACCCACTACACCACCGCGCCCCACAATATGTGTGTTGCAATGACGGTGTCGTCGTTTTTCTTTAGGGTGTGAAGAATGTCAAGACGAGCAAGTGCACTCAATACTGGCCTCCGACGATTGGCCAACGAAATACGTATGGCGACATAGAAGTTAAGCTTCTCAACGAATCAATAGAACGCGATTGGACGGTTCGGTCTCTTGCCGTCAAGAAGGAGGTCAGCGCTTTACATGACGAATCAGTTCCTTTACTTCTCGTGTGTTAGTTAATGCGTTATTTCAGTTTTACATTATTTCATGTCGGGGATATTCAAACACCAAAAACACCCCTCCCCAATACGACGTTGAGGCTTAATCACGATATTGGCGAGGTTTGTGTTTGTAAACCCTGCGACGTATTTGTACATTCGCAGTGGTTAGATAAGTTGGTCATCCAAGCGTCCATTTGTTAAGACATTTGAGCAGCTGAAGACCTTTTCTGATAGCACTTCTTGTTACATTTTTAACGACACTGTAATATCAATGATGATTAGCGACGCCCTCCTCCTTTATCCGGGCCTGGGACTGGCACTGGCAGAGTACAACCAGTGGCGGAGTTCTTTTCTGACAGCTTGACCGGCTTGAGTTATTTACACGGTGAGAAGCAGCTGTGTTGCTGCAAGTTAGTAGCCTTCTTTTCCATCTCGCACGATAATGCACTGTTTTGTGGTAGTAACTGCTCAAATATGAAGGAAACGACTAAGTCCTAAAATGAAAGACACATATTGATTAGTGTCTAGAGAATGATGCCTGACTCTAGACAATCACTAGTAGTGGATAGACTTAGGGGGTATGAGCCTATTTTGCACTCATTGACCCGATGAGTCATCAGGTCAAGATCAAGGTCCTGGGTAATACCTTAAGTTCATCCACTACTTTCAATTCAATTAAAGTTCTCGACATTATTGCAGGGATGCGAAACCGTTCGAACGGTCCAGCAGTACCACTACACAACTTGGCCGGACCAGGACGTACCGCATACAAGTACCGCAATATTGAAATTCCATCGTTTGTCCCTTCAATCAGCAGACAACGATGACTCATCGGGACCAGTTGTGGTCCACTGCAGGTGGGCCGAATAATTATTACATTATGATACACCTGCGTAACGATAGAATAATAGCTGTTCTTAGAGTCACACAATTAATCGGGCATTATGTCTTTATGCTCATAATTAATTGACGCCGTTTCCGTCGTTATAAATTATATAAAACCCATTATTACAAACTATGCTACAGTTGACCATAACAGAATGTGGACCACTGCAGCTCCTGTTTAGTTGTGAATTGTGTTTATTCCAAAAGAACGCAAAACTATAAGCTTAATTGTCATACTGCTAATTACATGAATTTTGTGCTGCTTCGCCTTTTTTATTACTGGACTTTTGTAGCGCTAAACAACGACTTATTGGTTGGTTGACTGATTGATTGATTGGTTGACCGATTGATTGAACATAAGCTGCTTATGAGTCTCCTAAATCCTAACAATATTCTCTTCACTTACTTTAAACAGCGCTGGAGTCGGTAGAACTGGAACACTCATAGCCATCGATATTCTGGCGGAGAAGTGGAAAGAAACGCAGCCTCAATGCGATGTCTTCAAGTGTGTTCAGAGTCTACGCCAGCAGCGAATGTCTATGGTCCAATCGGTGGTAAGTGAACCACAACCTGGCAGGACTATTAGTTGAAATGTACTATACCGAGACCTAATGTAACACAATGTGTGTGCAGTTTACAATGGATAGTAGCCTACTGTTGTAAATACAGGTTTTGCAATTGACTATTTATAAAGATCTTCTTTAAGCAAGAGCATTTCAGAATGACTCCAAATGCGAGCAATCCCGAAAGAAAAGGCAGGATTTGAGATAAGAGGACGATGAGGAATACTGCGCTGTGCTTTGTTGTGTTTACATGATAATGTGATCCTTTTTGTATCCTGGTGTCATGCATATTGTGCTTTTATATCGCGTTGCAGTTATATTATGCTATGATTATGCTAAATTGTGTTACTATAGACTATGTTGGTTTACGTTATGTTTGGCCAACTCCTCATTCTCTCTCGTAGCCGGCTGTAAATTCAAAACTGGATGGTAATTGTTGGTGAATCGATTTCTATTGTTGTAATCGCAGAGGCAGTACATGTTCATCCACCACAGTCTCATCCAAGAATTCCGTATCGGAGTTAGTGTGGAACAGACGCCACAAGAGACGCTGGAACAACGACACACAACTGACGAACTACAGGAACAGTTCAGGGTAACTACAGTGTTTTTCGCTGCGCTTAGTATCCTATAATATTATGACATGCCTGATATTATTTCATAGACTTAAGTTATGCTATATTTTACTATGTTAGATATACCATAAAATAGCATAGCCTGGCTTTACATAAGAGAATCATAGATAGAATAAGTAAACAGATGAAATTACGTTGCCTAGAGAGATAAGATAAGCCGAGTTCTTTTTTTATGTAATGCTAAGCGATAATAGAATAATATAATACAAAATAGTTTCACGTGACATGACTTAACATTATATAATAAGAACACGTCGTAGCTAGTTGATAGCTAGTTAGTAGCAAGAGGAAATTACCTAGTAACCTAACCGTCTTAACACAGTGCAAATGCGAGAAGATAAGGATACAATTAGAATGTGATCTTTACTATAAATAAGTGGACCTATGATATAATTATTTTGGTGAAATACTTACATCGAGCTTAGTATAGTATACTGATTACTGAATTTTACAATGTGATCTAACGATCTGCCTATCTCCCGCCTCCAAGTTTTTCCCCCTTTCTCTCTTTTTTCTCTTTCTCTTTCTCTCTCTGTCTCTGTTTCTCTCTGTCTCTGTCTGTCTCTGTCTGTCTGCAAGTCTGGCTGGCTGTCTGTTTCTCTCTGTCTCTGTCCCTCTGTTTCTGTGTTTGTCTCTGTCTGTCTGTCTGTGTTTGTCTGTCTGTTTGTCTGTTTGTCTGTTTGTCTGTCTGTTTGTGTGTGTCTCTCTCAGTGTATTTTCTCTATTAACTCGGTGTCCGGTTGTTGACCTTCTGTATATATATATATGTAATTATTATATGTGTATATATATATATATATGTCACAGTTTTGACTGACATGATAATTATATTATTCAGAGTCAATCTGATATTATTTGTTCGTAGGTTCTTGATGCTACATCCGTCATATCGATTCCACATTGTTCCGTTTCAAAATCGAAACCGAAAAGAAATCGATCAACCGATATCCTACCATGTAATGAATTGAATTCTAATCAAACAATATCGCTATTCAGTAATTTGGTAGTCTTATCCAGTCTAATTTGACAGACATTTGCTACGTGCATAAACATACACGCATACACAAAACTCACAGAAAAGTATCTAGCATCAAAAGTATCTAGTATCAGAAAGGAATCTAGTATCAGAAAAGCATATAGTATCAGAAAAGTATCTAGCATCAGAAAAGTATTTAGTATCAGAAAAGTATCTAGTATAATAAAGTATCTAGTTCCCGAAAAGTATCCAGTACAAGAAAAGTATATCTAGTATCAGAGAGTATCTAGCATCAGAAAGGTATCAATTGCCAGAAAAGTATCTGATATCAGAAAAGTATAATAGTATAAGAAGGCATAGATCTGGTATCAGAAAAGTATCTAGTATCAGAAAATTACCTAGCATCAGAAAAATATCCAGTATCAGAAAAGTATCTAGTATCAGAAAATCATCTAGTATCAGAAAAGTATCTAGTATCAGAAAGAAGTGCCTGCAATGCATTTGTGCTCGTGTTTATAAACTTCAATAAAGGAAATTGAAAAAAACTAATGGAAAGGTGCAAGGTGGGTGCTTTTTGTCGCATGCAGCCTTTTTATGATTGCATTTGTGTGTGATATGATCGAACGAAGCAAAATCAAATTTATTCTGCTATGTTCGAGTACAGAAGAACTAAAAAACAAAGCAGCAATAGGCATAATTATATACGTTTACAATTATAATTGTTTACATCTTCTTTAAGCTACACTTTGTAATTAATATGATATTATGGTTGCTGTTGATAGCGAACAGTGTAATTCGTTTACTGAAGCCAGTCAAAGAAGATGACAACGTCTACATTAACGCTGTGCCCGTCAACGTAAGTGTTTATCTCGATAAGCCTACTATAATTAATCAATTATTAATTAATAATTTATTATTAATTATTTTGGCAAAACGCTAAGGTTAGTACTTGTATGGCGTGTGCCACAAACGCTCAGTTCCATCGGGATGAGATTTTCTTTTTTGCTTAGGAAATTTGAAGTATTAACTAATAATTTATTTACAATTACAAATTTGAATGACTGGTCTCCACTGACTGGTCTTCATTGACTGGTCTTTACTGACTGGTCTTGATGAACTGATCTCTAGGCTGTTGATTGTCTTGCCTAGTCTGGCTGGTCTTGATGAACTTATACATGCATGTACTGACCTATTTTGTCTCAGTGGCCTTGATTAACTGGCCTTGATTGACTGGTCTTGTCTGGCTCATCTTGATTGACTGACCTTGATTGACTGGTCTTGTCTGGCTCATCTTGATTGACTGGCCTTGATTGACTGGTCTTGTCTGGCTCGTCTTGATTGACTGGCCTTGATTGACTGGTCCTGTCTGGCTCGTCTTGATTGACTGGTCGGGAATGACTGGACTGTACTTGACTGGTCTTAATTGACTGGTCTTGATTGGCTGGCCTTGTCTGTTTCAGGGCTTTCAAGAGTCGAACGCTTTCTTCGTGACGCAGATGCCTCTGAATGATACGATCAATGACTTCTGGAGACTCGCGAATGAGACCGGATGTCACGTCATCATCATGCTTAACAGCAGCTTCGACGACGATGAGGTAATGTATAGTCATCATCGAAACCATGGTTATCCTCTACGCCAGAGCATCTCTCAAAGTTGGTTCTTCGCAACTCTTGAAGGCCGTGAAGGGTGGACAAGGGTTCCGTCATGAAGCTTGATAATTGTTTGGGAAGCACTGCTCTACGTAATGTAACATAATGTAACATAATGTAACATAATGTGACATAATGCAACAAAGACTGAAGAAAGTAGTAATATTATGAACACTAACTTTAAAATATTCTTGTGTAACAGGCGTATAATAAGAACTCGATTTACTGCCTGTTCATGTTTGATGATGATGATGATGATGATGATGATGATGATGATGATGACGACGACGACGATGATGATAATAATAATAATAATAATAATAATAATAATAACAATAATAATAATGATAATGACCTGATCTTCTGGGGCTTGATCCGCGCCGGTTATCCATCCTCAAATGAACCGGTTGGCCTCGTGAGGACAGATGGTAGGAGACCAGATGGTCTCGCCCTAATCCTCTGGCGCGTCGGGCAAGACTTTTGCTCCAACAAATCTCGCTCGTGACGCAGCGCTACAATGCTGTGGCCTTTAAGGGCACCTTCGCCGACCAAGAAACAGAAGATGAGTAGGGCCTTTCCAGACTTTTTTATTTTATTTTAGGCGTTAATGAAGTCCCTGAGGGGGTGCTGTATACATTTGGGCAAAATAATAATAATAATAAAGCAGCAGTAGCAGGTAGTAGTAGCAGCAGCAGCAGCAGCAGCAGTAGCAGTAGCAGTAGTAGCAGCAGCAACAGTAGTAGTAGTAGTAGTAGTAGTAGTAGTAGTAGTAGTAGTAGTAGTAGTAGTAGTAGTAGTAGTAGTAGTAGTAGTAGTAGTAGTAGCAGCGGCAGTAGTAGTAGCAGCAGCAGCATTAGAGGTAATTGTCTATCTATTGACCTGGCTACGACTTGATGTTTAAGTGCCATTGGTTTATACGTCGTGTATTATTATACTGTGGCGCAATAGAAGTTGCTATTGCAATAATTAATTGCAAATTGTCATGATGACCGTTTCAGCGCTATTGGCCGCTTGATGATGACGTCATGAAGACGAAATCGTTTCACATCAAAAGAACCGGAAGCGGAAGTGGAACGTCACGTGACGGCCTCGTGACAACCGATCTCAAAGTCCAGTTCAATGGAGTTTACAAGGTGAAAGCAAGAATTAAGTCGACCTACACAATTGAAGTAGCCTACAAATATACAGAAATGACATAATTTACTTTGTTGTCTTAAGACATTGCCTTCATTAAACTTATTATCACCACCACCATTGTCTTCATCATCATCATCATCATCATCATCATCATCATCATCATCATCATCATCATCATCATCATCACCACCACCACCACCACCACCACCACCATCATCATCATCATCATCATCATCATCATCATCATCATCACCACCACCACCACCACCACCACCACCACCATCATCATCATCATCATCATCATCATCATCATCATCATCATCATCATCATCATCATCATCATCATCATCATCATCATCATCAGCATCAGCAATCTTTTGCTTCGATGCAACTGTTTTGTAAGAGATTGAAAACACAGTTTTGTTTCGTCGTTAATTGAGAGAAACGAATACACGAATGAGTTCCCTCTCCAGGCGATATATAAATTCGCATTTGCAATTACCAGGAATTGCATCAGAACCACCCACACCGCTGCCACTTCTAACTGCCATCAAAAACTACCATACCAACGCTACCACAACTACCGCTATCACCTCTGTCACTACCATGCACTGCTACAAGCGCCTTCGTAAGGACAATGTAAGGCGCTATGTATATGTTCCTTATATATTATACAATCATGCAAACATAATTATGCATAGGCCTATAACACGTACATAGCCTAGGCCTACTACTTTAAAAGACATGAAATCATAACCTTTGTTTATTAAATTACCCCACCCGGTCCCAAAAAGTCGACGGGTCCTCTGGTCAATGGTCATTTGCTCCTTGCCTCTCTCGAAGTCCCGGATGTTATACGGGGCTCTGCTGCATTGATAACAACATCTTACACCATTTGTGTTTCTTTCTGGCCTCGAAGAAAACTGACAACAGTTCCTCAGAGGACGATGAAGATTCGAGCGTCGATGACTCAATCGGTCGACGGAGTGGTAGCCATTACCTTGAAGGACTTGACCCTGACGATCCCTCTAACCAGTCTTCGACGGGTGATCCAGCTGACCCTTGGCGTCCGGTACTTCACCTTCGCGTCAGGGACTGGCCAGAGACGCAACCGTTTCCGACTGATCCGTCCATCCTTCTCTGTCTCTACGACGAAGTGACTCGACTCAGGACTCGACATCCTAAGGGATCCATAATCGTCCAGTGCATGTGAGTTCATCGTATAATATAACATCTCTAGATTCTAACGTTTATAGATAGAATAGAATAGAAATGTCTATTATTGGTGGATGTGCATTGTGCATGTATGTATATAATTATGTATGTATGTATGTTTATTTATGTGCTATACATATAGCAATAATATATGCATGTGTCTATTTGCAAAGATCTTTGCAGAATTCCAAAGACGTCGTTTGACATGGAAATCTAGCTATTTAGGGTTCATAATCGCTTGTGATAATTATCGCAATAAATTTAAAATAAGCGTATGTAAAGATGAGCGTTTAGTTTTCCCTGCAGTAGGCTAAGAAGCGAGCTACAGCTCTGCAACTTGAAAACAATCCGTTTGAAGACAATAATCATGGACCTGAAGGGCCTACGCCTACCCATGGGCGCCGACTCTGCGAGGCCCGTGAGTGCTCAGCACCACCAGAAATTGGCCATGCGAGGCCCGCCCTATGCTGGGCACCACCAGAAATCAGCCAACAAGATGTGCTTTTTATGATATTATTTCTCTGTTGGCGTTGCTTATCTATAAAAATCATTGCGTTTTTACATATTTTCTTATATTACTCCAGTTTTACTCCGTCCGGTAGTCTGAACTCCATACGAATACGAGGAAAATCTCAAAATCTTGCTCATTCGATCCGCTTCAGTCATTTTTTTTATTACGAACGAAGGCGACGACTTGAATGACTGTTTCTTTTTATTGTAGGCCTACATGCTAGGTTATATAGGCCTAATGACCATCACTGCGCGAAAATCACCTTACATCATCACAAAAGCTGGATACTGTTTTGTCTGCGTTAATTAACAAATCAGCCTTGACTAAATTGTCTGCGAAAACTATTTGAAAAACTGTCTTCCATAATGTTAATATTGGCTCACTAAAATTAATAGTGACTAATGTAGACAGAAATTTTTGATTTCTTGTGCAAAATTTGAGTCTGTTGAGTGTTGACCTAATTAGGGGAGAGTGCTCCAAGATGCCCATGCTAACGAAGATTGTGCTTTTTTCTGTGTGGATTCCAAGAAAAGTACATGCCAAGAGTTATAAATTTTTTCAAGCAATTGGGAAGAACATTAATTTTTTTTATTGAGATATTAAATCATATCTTTAAAAATGAAATAATTATGGACATTTTGATGAGATAACAGCTCAAAATGTCACTATTTCATGTTGTGCGGAAATTTATTGAAGTATTAAATCATATCTTTAAAAATGAAATAATGAGAAATTTCGATGAGATAACAGCTCAAAATGTCACTATTTCATGTTGTGCGGAAATTTTTTAGACAACAGAAAGGATGCTTTTCAAGTCTCAAACCACTACAATTTCGTTAAAATGACAGCCTAAGATGCTGCCATCGCAGTGTGGCAAAAAAAAATTCGAAAATGGTTAGGAGCACATGCATCCCCTCCCCAAGCCCCTTCGGCCCTTCCCCGCTCGGCGATCGTCCTTTCACCGCGAGTTCGTGCCCTAAAATCATGAACAAGTCTCCGCCTATGAACAGAGGTCATTTCAATCACTCTCCTATAAAAAAGGCTCACAAAAATTTTTCCGCGCTCACGCGCGGATTTCTTTCACATTCGTTTGGGCACCCACACTCTTCGGGTCAACTCGGCGCCTATGGTGCCCAGTAGCATATAGGCCTATATTATGTCATACACGATAGGTGAGAACCAGACTACTCTCAGTTTGTCGTAATGTAGGCTCTATGTAGGCTATGTAAGGGAATGTACATTAATAATTATTATGCTCTCGCGAGAACCAGTCGAAAGGTCTTTGGCCGGATTAGTCCTACTTGGTGATACACCATTTGTTTCAATTCATTCGTGCAATCTCTGTTTAGCCTAACGACAGAATCCAGTTTGTTCACTAAATACATATTTAACCTACATATATCCAAAAATATAAAATTGACCATTGGCGCTGTAAAACTAGGTGGGCCAACATTAAACAGGTTTTATTATAGACAGTTAGTCATTAATAGAGGAAGATAGTCATGTAAAATTTCAAAACGCTCCATAATGAGGCCGCGCGACGCATTCTGGTAGGCCATACAATCCGCAGGGACTTCTACTGTTTGTGAGTAATATGCGAATTGTTAACTACAATGAACTGCGGTCAAACCAGCTTATTTTAAAAGTTATCATGATATGATATTTTGGCTATTATTTAGAACGTATCATCAGCAGTTTATTTGGGCTTTTCTCTATAATTGTACTGCCGGAAGCTGGCTTAAAATCAAGTCCAAAATCCACATCACGCCGTAGAATTTCGCCTGTGAAACCTATGACGATAATTGGGAATAACGACACGACTAATTTGTTTTCAAGCTTAAATCACCCAGATGAATAGAGTCCAAAAACGAAGCAATGTAACTAGCTTTCCGTACATCTGTAAGTATTCATAATTTCGAAGAATCAAACGGAATCACGAGGATTCGGACTACTTTAACACGAGCAAATCATTCAGCCTAAGCTTCTTTATCGGCTCAAAATAAACAAAGCATTTTGCGGGCAATTATCTAGCGCAAGTTGTGGGTGCACTTGAACTAACTCCAACGAATTATGGTTTAATGACCTGCACGTGCTGAATAATTTTACAGTGATTTATCCTGTTTTGCTTGAAATAATTGACCTGTTGACACGTGGCAACCACTGGCAAGATAAAGCTAAGCTTCAACTGACACGTTGTAGAAGAGCGTTAGTCTTCACGAGTTTATTTGCACACTATAGGATGCTGAACTGAACTAATTCGTATAATAATAATAATAATAATAATAATAATAATAATAATTAATAATAATAATAATAATAATATAAGTATTTTTTATTATTGGGGGGGGGGGGCATTAATACAGGTAGGTCTACATAAAGCAGGTGGTCTCCTGAAGTGCGAAACTAGAGCAGAGATCGTGCTTGTATAATACTACTA
>OX457039.1:67571346-67621346 GCA_949752735.1 Lumbricus terrestris
AAAACAACTTTCATAAACATATTTCTTATGTGCATGTGGTTCAGTCATGCACAACTAATTTTGTGCTCCGCGAGATCAACTGTGACAAGCTTTAGGAAAGGCGACATGAACTACAGGAAATACACAAACGTCTCAAAGGTTTCAGAGGACCCGACAGACTATTTATAGCAAATGTAAAAGCGCAATTGAAGGTGCTTGAGTCTGGCGTCAAGCAATTATAATTATTGTATATCGGATAGCCTACTGCTGTTCCATGGCGTTCTAATACATTCCAGATGACATGCGCTCCGTGGAGAGCTTTGCACAAATCAGTACAGTGATCAAAGTCATTAAAGTATTGAAACTTAAGTTTGCAGTAACTGAAAAGTTCTGTGCACGGAATCAAACATGGTTGTTTTGGGTGTTTGAATAACCCTCCCCCCCCAATGAAACGATGCAAAAATGAAATAATGCATTTACTAACAAGCGGAGTAAGAACTACGGTGATTTAATTTCGAAACTCTTATTTCAAGTTGAAATTTTACAATTGTTCAGAGCAAGACGATGATCTAAGCAAGATGATGATGAGGTAGTGCTGAAGTTCTGAATAATTAATTCTACTGGTGTAAAGAAGGACTGAATTTCATTTATGAGTTGGGGAAGAGAATTGCTGCTGCTGCCCATGACCCTATGGAAACGTCGTACTTATTCCAGCGGATTTCGGTGGCTCCTCAACGGGGGAACGCCATCTGCCTCTCCGGTACATTGCCACCGTTTCCTGATCGACCCGTGAAAGAGATTTACAATCCGGCAAAACGATCCGTGGAACGACAGAAGGAAGCGACCTGTAGCAGATGAGACCTTGTCGGCCGAGAAAGATCACTTGTGGCAGTCACTCGTCGTGTGTTACGTTCCCTAATACTAATAGTGGACAAACTGTCGTCGTACACTACACGGTTCCATATAATCATAATTTTGACAGTCGTTGATCACGGAACCTCCGCCACTGGAAGACTCAGCTTTGCACATCAACTGCTTAGTGCCTGTCAGTGCCAGACCCAAGCCTGAAAAAAGGAGGAGGGTGTCGCTAATGGTCTTCGTTATCACACAATGACGTAGAACTGCAAAATACCACTACGAGCACGGAGAACTCCGTCACTACAGATTGCACTCTGCCAGTGCCAGTCCAAAGTCTGGAAGAATGAGGAGGGCGACGCTATTGGAATTTGTCGCCACTCTGTCGTTACACTGCAACTGCTACCACTGATCACGAAATACGTAAAGATCACATTGAACACCTTTATAACGCTGTCCAATGAAAGCATATTTAGAATTCACGTGTAACGTTTTTTCAATAATTTCCACATGTGAGAACCAAGTCAAGATTAGTGTAGGCCTAAATTAAATCTCAGTCGCCGTAGTCTGTACTACTGTAGACGGAAATGAGCTCCAACGAATCATGCCTACGACAAGAACATTGCAAGTCCAATCAATCTAGATGATAATTTTACACCTTCAACATGGTCAAAGCTGCTTCAGAAGTTTTCAAAACGGTTTCCTTCTTTGAATCTTTTGCTGAATAGCACATCCAAAATACGACAGAAGACACACTTCATTAGAATTCGTTGTATCTACGAAATGCTACAATCTAATTTGTGTGAGCGCTGAGGCGATAATGAAAGCCATGGGCGAACGGGCGTATTAGCAGTTGGTCATACCAATAATTTTATAGAGAGATATCTGTGATGATTACACAGGGACTAATAAAAGTCATGAGCTGCTCTCTAAATAATCTGCCTCCACAACACAAGTCTATTGCCCTTGCTTAGAGTTCTCTGCCCTTAAGCAGCTGCATCGTTTGATTAAATGAGTAAGCGAAAGTAAGTGATAATTCCCTCAATCACTCCTATGCCCGGCAGCCATCCGGTATTGCGCGTTAACGTTGCCAAATGCGGTGTAATCGGCCAATTACCATGGCCATGGTGGAAATGCGCAGTGGGTGTAGTAAGTCTAAGAGGGGAAGCAGACGAATCAATGGGAGAGGTTCCAAGTGTCATAGACAGTGCGATATACGTGACTAATGACTTATGGCTTGCAGAGAAGAAACCATGGAGAACAGAACAATGGTCGTTGCATTGTTTCTTTGATCACAAATACTACTTCAAGACAGATGAAAGCTTTAGAGCGTGCAGAATGGCAGGATAATAGACGAGTCAAAGCTTTATTTGTCCAGAAATCGGACCAAAAAACAGAACATTTCGCCTTGCAGTCATACACGCATACATCCATTTTTGGCCTCATATCTTTTTTTTGGGGGGGGCGGGGGAAGCTACTGGGGCTATGGACCTATGGTGGGTCTCACACTCTGGTTCGAAAAACTTATGGACGCTGAATCACTCCCCGCTACCTTCTCAAAATTTATGACGTTGACGAAACTTGGATCGTTAGATTAAATTGGAAAACATTATTTTAAATCGGGATAGATTGCATTAAATTTGGTAAGGGTGGATTAAATCAGGTTTCAATACATGGCAGATCATATTTTACATAATAGGCCTACATTACCTTTCTAATTACAGCACTGCATTAGATTTTATTGCATTGGATTGGATTCGATAACACTATAATATTTATCATAATTATCTTAGCAAGTTATAATAGTAATAGTAATAGTAATAGTAGTAGTAGTATCAGCAGTAGTAGCAGCAGCAGCAGCAGCAGCAGCAGTAGTAGTAGTAGTAGTAGTAGTGGTGGTGGTGGTGGTGGTGGTGGTGGTGGTGGTGGTGGTGGTGGTGGTGGTGGTGGTGGTAGTAGTAGTAGTAGTAGTAGTAGTAGTAGTAGTAGTAGTAGTAGTAGTAGTAGTAGTAGTAGTAGTAGTAGTAGTAGTAGTAGTAGTAGTAGTAGTAGTAGTAGTAGTAGTAGTAGTAGTAGTAGTAGTAGTAGTAGTAGTAGTAGTAGTAGTAGTAGTAGTAGTAATAGTAGTAATAATTTTTAAAAAAAATAATAATAACGACAATTTATATAACGCCGTAACACTGCCATACCGCTACAAGGGCGCCTCACAAACAGCTATAATTAATTAGATTAGATAAAATCAGATGAATGCATCAAAAAGACACAAAATGCAGGAATTTTCTTTTGTCTCTTCCGGCACAAAACCATCGCAGGAGCACTGAACGGAGACTAATTATTAATCGTCGACGTTCGCTTCAGACCGACGATAATTATCTTTCAGTCCGGCTGTTAATAATTTGTTGCACCATAAAACAAACGTGTCCCATGGGATGACTGAGATCATTAGCGATTCAAAGCATCGTCTCTTTTTAACGAAGATTTATTAATGCGCAGCGTATTCCTATTTATGGCTGATGTTTTTTAGTGAAGCGCAAGCATTTCTGGCTAATAAATCACATTAAATGCAAAGATGTCATATAACCATATCGTGCTTGCTTAAAAAGGCGTGTAAGTCGTCTTAGCAAAGGACAAGCAATAAACTCCCAGACTCTCTTAGTTTCTTTTGTTTACTGGTGCGTAACCCGCCTTCGTAATGTTCATTTTAAATAATTTTAGCTACTTTTACATGTTCCGTGCATCATTTCAAAACGTGAGAAGAATCGATGTAAAATATTCTGGGCTTCGGGTGAGAAAAGAACTGTGAACTTTGAGTTAGTAGCAGAATGTGATGATGAAGACGTCGAAGAAATAAAAACAGGAGGAAGAATATGATGATGATGATGATGATGATGATGATGATGATGATGATGATGATGATGATGATGACGATGATGATGATGATGATGATGATGATGATGATGATGATGATGATGATGATGATGATGATGATGATGATGATGATGATGATGATGATGATGATGATGATGACGATGATGATGATGATGATGATGATGATGAAACGGAAGAAAAATAAAAATGAGATGATGATGATGATAATAGTCATCACCTCATCTTCTACTTCATTTTATTCTTCATTTTTATCTTCATCATTTTTTTCATCAGCAAAATATCTTTTATTCTTCTCCATCGTTTTTTTCTTCTTCCTCTTTATCATCATCATCAACATCACGACTGTCATTATTTCTGCCACTCGACTCCTGTTTACTCATCAAAGTAATCATCACCTCTTCCTCCTCCTCAACCTCCTATTCCGCCTCCTCTTCAAGCTGCTGCTGTTCCTCCTCCTCCTCCTCCAACTCCTCTATCTACGACTTCTTCTTCATCATCTTCTTCCTAATATTGTTCCTCTTCTTCTTCACGCTATAATAATAATAATAGGTCTACGAAATAACATAATTACCAGCATAAAGTCTGTAATTATCGTTGAAATGCGACGTCCAGCGAATCAATCTTCTGTCATTACTAAATCCCTGAAAAGCATTTCTGATTGCTATAATTTCCAATTTCTTTTGATTGACACGCTCGTGTGATTGATGGTGTGAGCAACTATCCTATATTATCAAATCACAAAAACTCCTACGCCAGCGGCAATTTTCTTTCCATGTTTTTATTCCAACTTGCGAAAAAGAGGAGCATCACTCGACAGAAGCTCATTCATCTTTCTTTCTAATAACTCATTCGTTGAAAGCTCGGCATCAACTTTAAGAAATTCTGCCTTTCGCCTTATTTTCAAATATAATGATATCGATCATCCATTTCTTGATTTATAATTCGATCGGTTTTAACCGTTGACGTCGAATTTCAGCTTCAAAAATCTTTTATCAACAAGTCCATATCCATCATAGTTTTCATAATAACCGTGGCAGCGTGTATCGATTTCGATTAAAAATCCACATTTCGTATTATAGATCTATTATAGCAATCACTGCAAAAGTTTCACTGATGCAGACGGTTGTTCGTCTGCTTTCCAGCCTTCCGGTATAAGTCTTATCGACTGCGGACCAGCCGCTGTGCGTGGCTCTAAGTAACGATAATAAGCGCGGCTGTGGATCGAAATTACAGGACTACCGCCGCTGTTCATGCACGCAGTGGTAGGCTATCAGTGGCCATGATTGTTGTGTTATTCCGAGATCACAGACTGCAGAAAAGAGTAGGCTAGTCATTTGTGTAGAAGAAAAACCATCCTTGGAAGAACGCTGTAGAAGACGGGAGGGGGCAACATACGACCCGGGGGTCGGATCCGACCGCTGTGGGCCTTTGAAAATTTATCATAGCGTCATTTAAAGGGACTCAACGAATGCATGCGTGTAAAGAATTACAGAGCGCCAACTTGCTTTTTTGCATTAGCAATGCATCTCGCACTTGGGGCTCCCGACTTCTTTCCGTTTCATGTATTTTAAACTGAAAGCATGTGTTATTTTTTAATCATGGCATAGCTGACTGTAGGTAGGGTAGACCTATTAGGAAAAGGTTTTTCACTACAAATATTAAGTTACTTAGGCCTATGCGTGCGGTCAATCTGCATTTGATTCAGTTTTTCTGTTGAAATGAATCTGCAAATATATTAGCCGGCGATTGGCATTATAAATATACGGTCCCTGAACTGCCCTTAAAATCTCAGGTTGGCCGTCTATTATATAACAAGTTGCCCACTTCTGCAGTCGAATGACTGACCACTGATCAAGACTCCACGAACGATAGGAAGCTTGCAGTGATACACAGCCGTCTTTTATTCGTCATTAGCCTCATTTAGTGACGATCGATAAAGATGCGCTCGTCTGAGAACTAAACTATAATAGGAACGAGGTTTAACTTCAATTGGCAACGAAATGGAGAGGTTTAAATGATGTCTGCGGGAATGAATACGTGGTCGCTTGCTTGAGAATTGGTCAATTGCGGCGATAATTGCGACCCAGAGGGAAGGAAAAGAAGCTTAAAACACGAATTTCCATTAATAAAAATGCACGCAGATTTTTCTACGCTTGTAGGTGGTCGAAAGTTTGGTGGATTCGGTCTTTAGGTCTGGTTAGATTTCAGATTTAATAGATTTAAATGCTGACTGAAATATTATTTTACTTTCCTGCAACGACCCTTCATAAATGGTCTCTCTTGGGATGTAGCCTATGCGTCTGTTCTATAGGTCACTCTCTGAGATGTCTATGCCCATTTTAAAACTGTTCTTTGAGGTCGTTGTGGAGTTGGGGACACCTCTGAGTAGTTTCCTTGGACATAATAAATACCTGAATGACGACACTAATCCTAAACTTAACTGACCCTCACGACGCCTAACCTTACCATAACTGACACTCACGGTTCCCGATACTGCAATTGCACCAGAGTAATAGGCTACTTTGACTAATCTAACTGAGCATCTTGATTTATTAAACCGCAGAACTGCTTCGGTAACAAAGCACGGTTGCCAATGATATGGCGGAATATTGCGATATAGTGTAACCTGAGATTAACAGTGATTTTTATAGCGCAATTTTCGCTACATGCCACGATATAGTGCCGCTTACTTGTCTTGTAAGCTTCTGAGATTAATCGTGAGCGCAATCGTAAACTGCAATTTCTATAGCGCTGCACTTAACCAGCTTGTTCCAGAGCATTACACTAATCAATTATAGCCGTGACAGGTTGAGGAAAAGCGCGTTGAAGATTTTCTGCAAGGACGCAATGAAAATAAGTCGCCACATGCAGCTTGAATAATTATTTTAACGCCGCTAAATGCTTTTATCTATTATGGTCGTCTTTCTCCTGTTTCAGTTCATATGCCTCCTGCGCCTATTCATATTCGTTCACCCATAATATGCATTAGGCACCATCTTATAAGTCCATATTATCCTTCTGCTCATCTCGTCTTTCGAATTCTCCACTATCTCTTGACCCCTTCCTTCTTCCATACTTTATTCTCCTCCATCTCCTCCACCTTTCCCTTATCCTCTTCCACCTAATTTTCTTCCTCCTCCTCCTCCCTATTATCTTCTTAGTCTCCCCTTCACCTCCTCTTTCGTCCCCTCCTCCTTCTTCCTCTCTTTTCTAATCCTAATCCTCTTTTTCCTAATCCCCATTCTTTCCTAAAGAAAAGGACCCTCGATTTCTCTCGTCAGTTCAGCATGAGCAACGCGCTTGTGAGGCGTTAAAATGAAGCTTAATCAGTTGTCCTAATGAATACTTTAATGCCAATTCTTCGCCACAGCATTGGCGTCAATTACCAGCAGATGCTTTCGTCCGAGTACACAATAATTAAAAATTCATATAACTGATTTTCTTTCAGAGTCAACAGAAGAAAGAACATCAAACAACTGTTTTTTGAACGTCTGCTTTCAGAAAAACGCGGAAATAATCAGTTCTACCGTCGGAATAAGCACGTAGGCCTACAATAATCACTTTCCTGAATTATTCAGTGAATATCTTTGCACAAAGTCTTGGGAGACATTTTATTGCTCGGCGTTCCTTGTGAAGTACTTTTTGTCCATAATGTCGATGGAGCTTAGAGATGAACAGTCGAAAATGAGTGGAAGGGTAAATCTCTTCTGCAATTTTAGCATGGATTTGAAATATCGTCATAATTTTTTTGTCCCTTCGATTGTAACAGGGCTTTTTGTTAGCGTGCAGTTGTACACAAGATGTGCAGTTCTAAATGTATTTGTGCAGTTGTAGAAGCACTTATGTACAGTGAAAGCTAGCACAAAAGGTCATTGTTTCCCCGATTGGAAGTAATTTTACCATGAAGGATGGGAAAGGAAAGAAGAAGTTGTGCAGTTCTGAAATTCCCTTAAAACGACCCTGGATTGTAAGTGCTAATTGAATTTTATATGAATCTTTTGGTTCTAGTCTCTTTTAGGCCTGGCTTGTCAAGAGTTCGCTTTTCGCGTTGATGTTCTTCCAGGAGGGAAACTTTATAAAAATAACTGAAGATCGGAGGTTGATTCATGTGGAGTTAAAATAATTATAATGCATTGAAGACTTTACCATGGAGTCATAAGAAAGACAAGGGTTTAAACCCAACTCCTGGCGACTCTCACCCTAAGCTATAGGCTATCGTGCTTCATTAAGCATTGTTCCCTGAAGTCCCATTCTAAATGGATCGCCTGCTGGCGTATATACGGATATGGGGTAGCAGCCTGCTCCAAACAAAAGGTCCACCAACAACGAAACTCTTGAACCGCAACGCCAAGTTTCTCGTTGATGGTACATGTATGTCACGTCCTACAGGGTTGCCGAATTTAATGACGCCGGGTTTGGAATAATCAGAGGAAGCCGAAGACGAGTCACCCATATTGTCCGTTATTTTTACAGTGCACGGAGTTCATCACGTATGGTTTCAGTGACAATACAGCATTTCCACTTACAGTTGCTAAGACGTGCAATGAATGGATAGGAGTAGAAGTGTGTGGGTCAGCGTGGGGTGGGATGTAGCAACGTGAGCAATGGTGATACGGGTGGCTGCGTATGCGTGCCTTCTTGAATTATCTTCGTCCAGTTTTTATAACTCTCTTGTCAGATTTACCCCACGGGTCAGCCGACCTTTTATGCCTCTGCATCATGCAATCGAAAGACAGAGACAGAGGCACAGAGGCATACAGAGACAAACAAAGACAGAGACACAGAGACAGACAGAGGCAAACAGAGACAGAGACACAGAGACAGACAGAGACAAACAGAGGCAGAGACACAGAAACAGACAGAGACACATAGAGACAGACAGAGAAAGAGACGCAGTGATAGGCAGAGACTGACAGAGGCAGACAGAGACAGAGATAGAGAGAGTCGACAGTACGTCGAAATATCTACTAGCAAAATTGGAGGTCACGCGGAGGTCAGACATTAAACGTGGCCGTATATATAAAGCAAGCCTACAATTCTCATCTGATCAGCAAAGACAGTTTCCGGTCAGCTCACGATTCATTTCCGTCGGTCCCTCGAGTATAACTAATCATATGCCTGTCTGTGCATGCATGCATGCATGTGTGGGTGTGTGTGCTTGTGCGCGCGTGCGTGTGTGTGTGCGTGTGTGCGTGTGTGTGTGTGCGTGTGTGTGTGCGTGTGTGTGTGTGTATGTGTGTGTGTGTGTGCTTGTGTGTGTGTGCGCGTGCGTGCGTGCGTATGTGTGTGTGTGCGTGTGTGTGTGTGTGTGTGTGTGTGTGAGTATTATAATAATGTCGGTGGAGTATTTCTATAGTCGTTAACGACAGTCTACAATGTAGCCTACGTGACTACGTCCGATCCGTTGCTAATGAGCTAACTTGTTGGTTGGTCAAAATTAATATGTGTGTGTTTCATTCGTCCATTCCGAAAACTTATATATCGCCCCTTCAAGAAGCCTACTCAGAGGCGCTCCCAGCCCAGCCGCGGCAGAAAATGGTCAATGACAAAATGATGGTTTGTGAAATTAATGCTTTATGTGCTTAGCAAGCGGTTCAAAATCTTCGATCGATTCACTGCAGTTTGAGATAGACCGGGAATTAATTCGCAATCTATAGAATCAGAAATTAGAAGCGAAAATTCTGAAATATAAGAATTATTTACTGAATGTCTATAGAATGGAGTAAGAATTTAAACTAGAACCTTTTAACGTCTAAACCGTATAATCAAAGGGGGGCTACAATTTTGTACAAAATTGTGTCATGCGCGCGCCCACACACACCCATACCCAAACCTGCACCTACCCACATACACACTCACACACACACACATACACGCACACACACGCGCGCGCGCGCGCATACACACACAACTACACATTTGCATACACATAATGTATTACTATTATGTTAGACAATTAGAGCATAGGCTACTGTTTATGGCCGCCCGATGTATGCCGTATCTATTTAGTCCTTTGTGTTTATAATTGCATAAATCATGGCATTTTATCAAACAACGGCTCTATAGAAGTTATTCAAATTGTGTTCTTTACTCGTGCATTGAAAGCCTACATTTACATGTACATTGCATGCATTTAATTGTGCATATTATGAAATCACTGTGGGTATAATGGTGTAGCACTTCAAGAGTTCACATTTCATGTGTTATAATAATTATAATTCTAGACATCATGTGAATAGATGGTACTTCAGATTTCTCGCTCCTATTTTGACATAATATTTTAAACATTAATTTTTATATCACTGATATTATTAGTAATCATAGATGTACAACCATAATTAAACTACTTGAGCAAAACTGGATAAAATCCATGAATGTGAATTATCCGATGGTCTCTGTATTTGCACGTAAATATAATTATATATAATAAGGTATAAAGTATAAATAATGCATTGAACAGGTACAAACTATGAGCGTCTATATAAATAGCCTTGAAGCCATGGAGACGCCGATTTGCACACCAACATCACATCGTTATTCCACCTGACAATAAAAATACCATCTATTGATTTATAGCACAATTCACAGAAGAACAATTCGTATCATTTAAGTAGTTTTCTGATGTCCTCTTTGGCGGAAAAGTCGAAGAATACACCTTGAACGCGTACAGGTGTAATGCTGAGCGTTGACCGACCAAAGACAGGCAAGATAGAGAGATAGATAGATAGATAGATAGATAGATAGATAGATAGATAGATAGATAGATAGATAGATAGATAGATAGATAGATAGATAGATAGATAGATAGATAGATAGATAGATAGATAGATAGATAGATAGATAAATAGATAGATGGATGGATGGATGGATGGATGGATGGATGGATGGATGGATGGATGGATGGATAGATGGATAAATGGATGGATGGATGGATGTATGGATGTTGGATGGATGGATGGATGGATGTTGGATGGATGGATGGATGGGTGTATGGATGGATGGATGGATGGATGGTTGGATGGATGGATGGATGGATAGATGGATGCATAGATAGATAGATAGATAGATAGATAGATAGATAGATAGATAGATAGATAGATAGATAGATAGATAGATAGATAGATAGATAGATAGATAGATAGATAGATAGATAGATAGATAGATAGATAGATAGATAGATAGATAGATAGATAGATAGATAGATAGATAGATAGATAGATAGATAGATAGATAGATAGATAGATAGATAGATAGATAGATAGATAGATAGATAGATAGATAGATAGATCGATAGATCGACGGACGGACGGACGGACGGACGGATGGACGGACATGTAAACAGAGGTGCAGACAGACTTAGACACACAGAGAGAAGGAGTCTTTCGTTGTGATGCCACTATGATCTAATCATTGGACGAGGAAGCAACAAAGCAGGATGACATTCAATGAACCGGTGCATACATGGTCTGTTGGTCTGTTGTGTTGGGATGTCAAACGGTGCAATAATGAAGCAGAGGAAATGTCAACGTACTCTTCGTAGACCGCGTTTGATCTCGACACACCCCCCCCACCCGCTGCACACCCCACCCGCTGCACACGGCCTAGAATGATGGGTCACGAAATCAGGATTTTTAGTCTGGATATTATTACGATTGCTGCTATACATAGTAACTGTTGTTGACGTAATCAAGGTTCTTAATTTAGACTGTACTATAAGATGCAGTGATACACTGATACAGGCTAACAGAATTGAATGGAATGCTGGGGCACGAAATCAGGATTTTTAATCTGGATATTATTACGATTGCTGCTATAAATAGTTTTCGACGTAATCAAGGTTCTTAATTTAGAACAGTTGTATAAGATACAGGCCAAAAGAATTGAATTTTTTCGTTTTCCCTTGTTTTTCCTCGTTTTGTTCCGATTTATTTGTTTTGTTTAAAACGACCTTTTATTTCGTTTTAATTCGATTTCTGTCTCATTGAAAAACTATATTATTACTGCTACTGCTACTGCTACTGCTGCTACAACTACTACTACTACTCCTACTACTACTACTACTACTACTACTACTACTACTACTACTACTACTACTACTACTACTACTTCTACTACTACTACTACTACTACTACTACTACTACCACTACCACTACCACTACCACTACTACTACTACTACTACTACTACTACTACTACTACTACTACTACTACTACTACTACTACTA
This sequence comes from Lumbricus terrestris, assembly GCA_949752735.1. Taxonomy (NCBI): domain Eukaryota; kingdom Metazoa; phylum Annelida; class Clitellata; order Crassiclitellata; family Lumbricidae; genus Lumbricus; species Lumbricus terrestris. The sequence goes on from OX457039.1 coordinate 67,583,295, forward strand.
CTACTACTACTACTACTACTACTACTACTACTACTACTACTACCACCACCACCACTGCTACTACTAGTACTATTACTGTTGCTACCACTATTACTACTACTACTATGACTACTACTGGTATTTCTACTACTATTGTAGTTATCAATATTTTATAATGCCTCCTGAGTTTATTTAGATTTTAGAGTAACTGTGTCATGATTAGGTTGCAGTCGGTGGCGTTGTTCTGCGTCTTGAGTGAGGAACCCCGGCTGTTTATGATCACTACACTGTATCCATCCAATGGAGGAAGGACATGCTACTGACAAGCTTAGCATTGTAACAAATCGGCTACCATGCCTCTCAGCCACAATTGGGGAACAACGAGGACAGTCCACCAACCTATGAAGACTGTTCAGCCGATAAAAATGCGGCAACGTGACATTGAAAGGGAAAGTGGCGTGCTGGAATAACAGGGACCAACCGTGGATGGCGAAGAATCCACTTTGAAGTACTGTGACTGCAATGGAGTCACTTATGCAATCGAGATCCAATTATATGGCTCAAGCATGGTTTGACAATAGTTATATATTGGGCCATAAACGGTGTTGATGCTGGATGATCAAATTGGTGGAATTTCAAAAGGCGGTCTGTTTTGAAAGACATCAGAGGCAAACAACTGCTGACCAGTACTGCAAACAACTGCTGACAACAGTTGTCTGCAGTTGTCTGCACTGCAACTGCAGACAACTGCTGACAACTGCAGGCAACTAGAACTGGAGACAACTTCAGGCAACTACAACTGCTGACAACTGCTGACAACTGCTGACAACTGCTGACAACTGCTGACAGTGAGTTCGTCACGTCACACTCATCATTACCAGACACAATAATCATCGTCGCACTTGATCAGCTGCGTCTCCTACTGCTGCTGCTGCTGCTGCTGCTGCTGCGAGAGGAGCATCCTCATCATCACCTGCTCAATGTCTCCCATTCTTCATCTTTCAACACTTCTTCGTCTTCTTCTTCTTCTTCTTCTTCTTCTTCTTCTTCTTCTTCTTCTTCTTCTTCTTCTTCTTCTTCTTCTCATCCCTCTCTGGCTCTGCACCGTTCAGCAATTATTGTCTTCTCAGAAGAAGCTTTCAATCATTGTCATCATCATCATATCATTCACTGTTTCTTCCTATTGTCTCTTCATTTTCTCCTTCTCCACTCTCTGTCTTGCCTCTACCTCTCTCTGTCTCTCTATGCATCTCTCTTGCTCACTCTCTTTATGTCTCTCTCTGTCTTTCTGTCTGTCTCTGTCTCTCTGTCTCTCTCTGTCTCTGTCTGTCTCTGTCTCTGTCTGTCTGTCTGTCTCTCTCTCTCTTCGTCCTGAATTCTGCTTCAAGTAACCTCCCTTTTCGCTCAATTATTCCTTCTTCTTTTCGCCTCCACATGACACTCTCCGCCCGTCTGTCTTTTCTCCGTCTCCTTCCAACCATCTGTGGCTCTGCAGTGGCGAATGATAAACATCTAATTAATAAGAAGCCACATGCTTAGCCACATCCAACGGCCATTTTCTTTTTTGACTAAGCAAATAGCGACTACGCTCAATTACGTTAGTGGCTAATTGGACTGTTTGCCAGGAAAAGCTTGCTCCTCGTAATTTCGGTTGGCGCGCGCGAGGGATATTGAATTTCCTTTCAAAATAAATATATTATTGTCACCAAATCCACTATAATATCTCCAGTAGATTCATCCCGTACGTTCACAGAAGCTATAATAATTATGTTTCATAATTAAAGACCTACGCAGGCTAATTAGATAATTTAGATTGTATATACATGGTAGGCCATTAAAAACGAGAACACTGAGTTCAATTGTTATTTTAATACAATATCAAAGTGTGCTGTGAGTAAATCGCAAATATGTCAATTACTGTACGTCGTAGACCTACTTGCTAACCAAATTAACCGAGTGTGTAGAAAGATTTACAGCTGTTCAATTGCCACCTCAACGGGATAACAAGTAGCCTATTTACCCCGCACGAGAAGCCATCCTTTTATTCTGCCTCTCGTTAAATTAAATTTGTTTAAATAGGTTTCATCAACAGAATGATGCATTTTGAGTTATATTTAACCATGCCTGAGTGACTTTAAAATCTGCTCTTAACTGTCACAGCTTATTTTTTAAATATAATGCGATCTTTTATGTAATGTAATCATTGTAATGCATGTGCATTTGTCAGACGCAAGTAAAGGCCACTTGCTCATCTACTTATTTGAATGATAAAAGTCGTGATATGCTAGCTGATAGGCCTAAGCGATGGCTAGAAATGTTTTCTAAACGTCTATAACAAAGTCATCAGCTGTGACGCGTCCACTTGAAATGTTTCCTAGCGAGAGAAGAGCACGACGCATATTTTGGCTCACAGCACGAGTCAGTTCCCAACAAGATCGTTCTTAATTTTTAATTTTTTTCCCGTAAAAAGAAAGAATATATCAATTCAAGCAACAGGATTCGTGTGCGAACCTGGACATCTTCATCATGGTTTCGGAGGGTGTTTCGGATGGAAAAGCTAATTCAGGGTATGCTGACCCGTAGACCATTAAACGGTAAATACTTATGTGATCACGATCCAAAGGTTTATGTTTATTTCCGCTGGTTGCTGCTTAACGACACTGTCATTTCAAAGATGACTAGTGTTGCCCTCCACCTTTATCCAGGCGTGAGACTGGCACTGGCAGGGTGCAACCAGTGACAGAGTTAAGGTTACACTCTAAACTTCGAGTGTCGCCTTCGTCTATTCAGATAGTTGGCCTCCAACCAGCCAACACCTATAATGGACCCGATAGACAATGATATTCGGAATGCCTTTAAAAAAGGTCGACCTTCTTAGCAAATTTGCAACAATAGAACGACGGAAATTGCTATTTTGTTGATGAGTAGCGAAAAATGCCAACGCGATTTTTGAACATCAGCATTATCATGGCCGTATCTATAGGGGTGTTTTGGGTGTTTGAACACCACCCCTCGAAATGAAAAAATGCTACCATAAAATAATGATTTTGCTAACGCAATCATGATGTAAGAACTAGTGAGATTTCATTTTGAAGCTCTTATTTTATGTGACATTTTAAAATCGAATAAATCATTCTCCAAACCCTTTGTTCCATTCATTCGGTTACTTGTCGGCTTCTTCAACGTCAAGCAAACACCTCGCTACAAAATCCAGGCCACGACCTTGAGCATCATCATGTCGTTTGCATTTCGGAGCCATTTTAAGAGAAATTGTTGAAAACCGTGGCCGACACAATCCAACCAGTTTCATTTATTTCCTGAACCAACATAATACAATTATGGCAGTTAATATAATGATTAAACTTGCTTGTGGTTGCACAGGGGAGACCCAGAAGGACTGAAATCTCACTAATAGGTTCACTCAATATTTATGTTTATAAAACACATAATAGTACATCAAATAAACTTATAACATTCAGCAGCATATTACTTTCAGTTTGGAAATGTAAAAAATATTTCAACTGCATAAAAAATTGAGATTGCACGCAATGCTCTCATTTTTAGCAGCCTAACCTGTACACAATAACATATTTCAAATATATTTTTATACGTTTTCTCTCTAGCAAAAGATCCATTAATTCAGCGAAGAGATGGAAATGATCACGAAATCCGAGCAGGTTTAATTAAGATATATGTATATATACTAATGACGTTGACGGGATGAACACGTACTCAAGGGATAAGCGCTCAAAAGCTAAAGTACATAAGGGTGAAAGTATCTAAGGACCAAAGTATCTAGGGCCAATTTAAAGTATCGAAAAATCCAAAGTATCCAAGAGCCAAAGTATATATATTATATATATTATATATATTATATATATATAGGTCACAGAACCCCGCAGAACTCAGCGGTTAAAGTACATAAGTGCGAAAGCAAAAATTATATTGGCCAAAGTACCCTAGTGGGCCTAGTGTCAAAGTATCTAAGGGCCAATGTATATAATAAGGGTCAAAGTACGAAAGGGTCAAAGAAAGTGATACAGCGTCATCACGGTGGATATACTTCTCCAATGGCATTCATTCCTCCGCCTCCACTCCTCTTCCATTTTCGCCTGCTTCTCCTTCTCCTCCTCCTCCTCCTCCTTGTTCTCCTCGTTCTCCTCTTCTACTACCACCACCACTATGCTACTATAATTAAATGCGCGTTTATTGAAACATTAAGCTGACTGATCGCAACTTATCACAACAGAAAACTAGCACTACTATCATGGCTATTGCTACAGCAAGTACTCCAAACAAGTACTACTACTCCTACTGCTACTACAACAACAGCAACAACTACTACTACTACCACCACGACTGCTGCTAAAACAACAACCACCACTATGCTACTGCAGCTACTACAACTAATACTTATACGGCTGCTATTGCTTTCACCACTGCATGTTTAGCCACTAATGCTTACAAAGCCATACATTTCCATGGACGTAATTATCGCTCTTTCCGGACCAAATGCTTTGCTTTAGAAAGGCTTCCTATTATAGATCGCAAATAACAGACCTCGAAATTCGTCTACAAATAGGCGTATTACGCTTTGACAGAGTTTTCATGCAACGCCATTGTACCTGCATGAGCACGCAATAATAGGTTTCAGTTTCCATTGTTTGCCTATAGACATAGGCCTACAATCTAAACCTATAAAAGAGAATGTGTAACTATATAATTATGGGATCAAAAATCTTCTGATCCACGCGACCGATCTTTTCAAAAAATTTACAAAGCAACTTCTTAGCACCCCGTAACAAACCTAGGGGTATTCGCAATCCAAAATCTTAACCTTTTACCGAGTTTGAAACATTTAATTTTCTATCCGAAAACTAACGCAGTATTTACGATTGGTCGCCAAATCACTTCTCAAAGAACCCCTAGATTTATGACGCCATCACCTCTTGACCTCGCTTTAGACGGCCGATTTTTATAGCGCGCGCTTTCGCAAAATTATACTAAAACATTGATAATAATTATGAATGGTTGATCGCAAGTTTGGACAAGATAATGACAATGGATACCGGTAATTCATATACCGTATCGTCGTACGTAGGCCATCTGGACATTATTTAGGGCGGACGGGTTTAGGCAAAAGAGCCAAAAATCATCGGCAAATGCCGGCCACGTCGAAGAGGTTGCGAACCCGTCCCGCAGGGGCGGGTGGGAGCTGGGTTGGGGCGAAAAAGCTACATTTCACGGACTACGCCAGGCACCCCATGCTGGGGCCGGGTTGGGGCCGATGGAAGAAGGCGGGGTGAGAAAGGCGGGGTGAGAAAGGTGAGTGGGAGCGGGGTCAGCGTGGCTGGGAACTAAAAATCGAAATTTCCCGGGCAACGCTGGGTAGTTCAGCTAGTAAGCTTATAGTATAATAGGCTATACACACTATAATAGAGTGTAAATAAACGCGCATTTATTGGTATAGATTGCTCTTATTTGAAGACGACGTATTACCTGTTTAGTATTATGAATGGCTCCATCGCCACATTTATTAGTCAACCATTGCGCCCTATGTGCGCTTGCAAGCCATCGTGTTGACGCGCCTATAACAAAATGCTTGTCTTCCTGTGGTTCGGACCCCATTAATAAAATGGGAAAATAACGAGCTTTTGTAACGACCCCTATAAAACAAAAGAGAATTATGAGTACAAACGCCAACACACATCAATTCGTCTGTTTTTTTATACACGTATCTTAAGCATATCTTTGTGGGGCGCGGTGGTGTATAGTGGGTATGTTTTTGCCTTGTAGTCTGAGGGTTGTAGGTTCGAAGCCACCTCGTAGATACCTTATGCGAGTCCTTCACTCGCAACTGCTCAACTCTTCGGCGTAAAACTCTGATTTAGTGTCCGCGCTGTAGTCTTGAATGGGCGCTATAACAGGAGCACATTCATTTACTTATAATAAATAACACCGAAATGAAGACAACATTTCATATATATTTAATGTATGCATGTAGTGTATAGTATACGTGTGTGTAAGTAGATGCAATTCCTGTAGACCAATACATGTGTGTGTGTGTATATGTTATTAAGACTCCGTGGGAATTCGTGCGAAAAGAGGCCTATTCAAATATAATTATATATATATATACAGGGTGGGCCAGCATAAATGTCCCGACTTTGCACGCGTATAACTTCGCCAATTTTTAACATTTATTTATACTTTATGCATCAAATTAAAGGTATTTCACTCTAGTATTATCTCTAAAAAGGTCGAACTGATACTAGTCTCGGTTTTAATTATATGCCCGGAACAGCGCTAGCTACCATATTTTGCTGTCATTTGTGACGCAACCTGGCGCCGTTGACAGACGATGATCGCGTTTCGATCTTAATTTTACGAACTGGTAAGGGATTTAATTCGTTTGAAATGATTAACGAATATTCTAACAGAGGATGGAATAAACAATACCTTGTATTATCTGCTACGGAAAATTAATAAAACAGGACTTTCTACTTGCAAACCATGGGAATCGGAGCGCACGGCGCTCACATCCGCTAACATTGCTCGTGTGTCCGCGTACATTTGCAGTCAAGACAATGACCAGGGCAGGCCCTGCATGCAAATTCAGCGCAAAACAGGCCGTCTTAGAAGCACTGAATAGCGTATTGGAAAAGATTATAGACCTAAAGTTAAAGTAATTTGTCGACGAGAAGTCCCACGAACTCTCCAGCTCTTACGCAAAGAAACGACTGGCAGCGTGCAAGCGTCTGAAGTAGCGCATGGCAGTGCACGGCTGTTGGCAAAATTGAAAGGACGCGGTTTTGCGATTAGAATATATTCATGGTAGGGACCCTACAAACACTCAAAATGATTGTGTCTACGCGCGTTTTAGCAAAAAACGATAGAATTTTCCCGGGAAACGGCGTCATAATGCGTCAGTAATGACAAAAAACGGTAGCTAGCGCTGATCCAAGTATATAATTAAAACCTAAACTAGTATCAGTTCGACTTTTTTAGAGTTAATACTAGAGTGAAATACCTTTAATTTGATGCATCAAGTATAAATAAATGTTAAAAATTGGCGAAGTTATACGCCTGCAAAGTCGGGACATTTATGCTGGCCCACCCTGTATTATGTAAATTATACATAGTCTTTCTTTCCATATAATATAGCCTATGTTGTTATTATTAAAGCTCCTACCATTGGCATAATTATGCATATATACATGCGCAATTGAATGAATTTTTCAATTTCATATGTATATTGAATAGACCTACTACAAAATGCGCGTAGACTATTATATAAGCATATATAACTTTCTGAACATGATCATATGACTGCATTGTATTTATGTATATTTATTCTAATGTATTTATAGATATAGACGCCTACCGCCTTTTTAACGATAATATATTATATTGGTTCGTTTGCTCATCGACCAGAAGCAATGAGAGAGAGAGAGAGAGAGAGAGAGAGAGAGAGAGAGAGAGAGAGAGAGAGAGAGAGAGAGAGAGAGAGACAGACAGACAGACAGACAGACAGACAGACAGACAGACAGAGAGACAGACAGACAAACAGACAGACAGACAGACAGACAGAGACAGACAGAGAGACAGAGAGACAAAGAGACAGAGAGAGACAAAGAGACAGAGAGAGACGCCCAGCTGGACCGAACGACGGATTATAATCAGATGAGCAAATATAGATAATATATATAAATATACAGGGTGGCTCAATAAAAAATGTCCCACCAGCAAAAATGCAATTTCTCCGCAACCAATCGAGATTGTTCTATGAAAATAGCAGGATTTATAGAGGAAAGATTTTGCAACAATCTCTGAAAATCTCAATACTGAATTTGAATTACTTCAGAAGTTATAGCTGTTTAAAAATATTTTTCCATTTTTGCCAATTTCCGCAGAATCCCGGTCTAATACATGTGCTTTGCGTAAGATTTTTTGGCAAATTGCAACAAACAAGATGATATTGATGTTTGACGACCTCACTAAGAACTGTAAAGATGCTGTTTATGAAGCAAGCTGTTACTATTTGGTGATATTTTATATATTAAGGTCTCAATTTGTGAATCAGTTACTGAACGTCATGGGAAAAGTTTCTGAGACAGATAAAATGGGAACTCGGACGTTGCGTCAACAGAGACTGGGGCATCGCGCAATCATAGCGACATTATCGCCGACATACCCAGTGAAAGTGGAGCCTGGGCACAATGAAGGCTATCTGCAAACGTGTTTATGTAACGGAGGTCAGATGTCGGAAGAGAGGCAGGAAGTGGTCATTTGATCTGACAGAAAAAAGCGCGATGTTCACGAAATTCGCTTGGTAATCGAAAGGGTCAAGTTTGCAAAGCACGTCATGGTTTCAGCATCAGATCTGTTGGCGTGTGTTATGGCTGCAAGGATAGACTGCACTTTATCATATTCAGTAAGCTAAATGTCAAATTTATCGTTGAACTTTCTTACCCAGACTCATTGAAGACTTCAGGTATGTTCTAGCATCCAGTGGCGGCGCTAGGGGGGGGCTGGGGGGGGCTAAGCCCTCCTAAAAAAATGGCCATTTTAATTATTTTACATAGAAAATCCACGATTTTTGGTCGATGACTAAAAAAAAAAAAAAAAAAAAAAAAAAAAGGTCGTCAGAAATTTTGGCGGCGAAAATGGAAAATTTTCATGAGATTTTGATCGATGACTAAAAAAAAAAAAAAAAAAAAAAAAAAAAGGTCGTCAGAAATTTTGGCGGGGCGAAAATGGAAAAATTTTTCGCGGGCTTCAGCCCCTCCGAAACTGAAATCCTGGCGCCGCCACTGCTAGCATCTGGTTTTGTTTTCCAGCAGGACGGTGCGCCTGCTTGCTCGCAGGTCAAGGTTGATGATGATGACGCTACCTTAATACAATCAACTGCAGTAAATTTATTGGCAAAGATGAATGACCAACAAACTCGCCAGACCTTAACCCTCTTGATTATCACGTTTGGGGAGCTATGCTGGAACGCTGCAAGACATTTAATCCCAAGTTGGAGAACATTGGCGAGTTGAAGGATGTCTTGCTGCTAATGTGGCACAAGTTGCCGTAGGACCCGATCAACAAGGCCACACTGAGCTTCACAAAAATAATTCAAGCTCGTGTTAAAGCAGGGAGTGGACACTCCCATCATACTTTACGATAAATTGTAAAAAGGAATTCTGAGGTCGTAGTGAAAGTGATATTATTTGACATGGAAATCTGCAAGTGACTTTAATTTTTTCACGGAAATTTGAAAAAACGAAATTGAAAGTTCAAACAGCTGTAACTTTTGCAACAATGAAAAATTTCAGGTGAAATTATAATTGATTATTGGAAATTCATTCCCCTGCAAATTGGGAAATTTTGGCTGAGAAATGTCAATCGGTTGCGAAGATATTGCATTTTATCCGGTGGGACATTTTTTATTGAGCCACCCTGTATATATATAATATTGTAGTATATAGATTATATATAGATCACATAGATCATATATATGTATATAATATGGGTGTATACATATATATAATATATATATTTATTCATTCATTCATTCATTCATTCATTCAAGAATTTATATAGCGCTTCTTCAAGGCGACTACTCAGAAGCGCTCCCGACTCTAGCACGGCAAAAAAGGACAGTTTTGAGTTTAGTAAAAAATGTTCCAGTAATAACCCCAGCAAGTAGACGTAGTTCCTGTGGAAGCTCATTCCACACAACTGGGCCGATCACAGAAAAGGCTCTATGCTGCATCGTTGCAGTTCGTGCAAAAGGGACCAATAGCAATCCCTTCTGTGCAGAGCGGAGGGGGCGGTGGTCTAGGATACTAGTGGAGCAACAAAGCTCTTGCAAGTACTGTGGGGCGATTCCAAGCTGGCATTGCCTAACTAGGGCAGCGATCCTAAATTCAATGCGCTGCCGAGTAGGAAGCCAGTGTAATGTCTCCAGCATATAGCTGGACACATGATCAAATTTAGGGATATGTCCAATTAAACGTGCTGCAGAGCGTAAGACTCTGTTTAAGCACATTATTCGATTGGATGGGAGGCCAGAGTAGAGTGACGAGCAATAGTCGAGACGGGAAGTAATGAAGGAATGGACCAGAGTGGTGACAGCACTAGATGTCAGTGAACGAGCAATTGTGCGAAGCTGACGCAATTGATAGTAGCAGTCTCGAGTAAGTCGGTGAATGTGAGGAGCAAATGTGAGCTCTTGGTCCAACAGGACACCAAGGTCACGGACCGTATTTGAGAAAGTGTAAGTGGGGAATTCAGTCACAAGTGCATCGAAGTCAATTTTAGCAAGTTGCTTACGATTGCCCAGCCAGATAAATTTAGTCTTAGTTGGGTTTAGGCGCAGTCGGTTAGATGACATCCATGTTTCTAAGGCAGTTAAGGTCTCACTCATGTCCCGGACCACTGATATGGCGCTAGACGATAGGCAATGCTTGTACGCTTGTACATCATCAGCGTAAAGCTGACCCAAAACTGCATGTGTTGTAAGAAGAGATGCAAGATCAGAAGTATAAATTATGTACAGAATTTATGTATGGAACGCAGAGGTAGCAACCGTATAGTCTACCACCGTTTCCATGGAAACGTTTCAGGTGGTTGAACCGCGGCTGCAGAGACGACAGCATTGGATCCAACGGCCACAAAAACAAGCGAATCCGTTTTCTTTGATGATGACGACTACGACTATTTTGATGATGAATTTCTTGATGATGATATCGATTGACGACGACGAAGACAGTAGTGATTAGAGTGATAATGACGACGATAGTGGTGGGAGGTCACCTGGTACGCAGATGTTCAGACATAATTATGTTTTCGAGAAGGAAAATCGTGTTTGTGTGTGTGTGACTGTGTGTGACTGTGTGTGTATGTGTGCGTATGTGTGCGTATGTGTGTTCAGGTATATGACATTTTGTGTGTGTGTGTGTGTGTGTGTGTGTGTGTGTGTGTGTGTGTGTGTGTGTGTGTGTGTTTACCCTCTCCAAAATAGCATGCTGGCACTAGGCCTATTCCTTTTCATACTTTGACGAAGTAAATTATGGGTAGGCCTATACCACTCTCTGATGTGTTTATTACCATTGTTTTTATTTGAAATCTCGACAATATTATACTATAGCCTAGCATCGTCATTATCAATATGCGTCTATAAGTAGAATGCACTACACGGGGTAATCTCACAGCGCAAATGCCAAGAGGTGCACAGTAAATTCCTATTAAAAATGCTCACTTAAGAAGAAAGTCTTCTGCTTTCCTGTCAGGAAGAGTGTTTCGGTCAACATTTGGATCACCCGCTGCTGTCTTAGTTACTGGCACGGACATAATAATAAAAATCAGCGGACTTTGGATGATTGCAGCGGAAACATGATAGACTATCCATGCACCTCGTGATGCTGCATTGCAAGACCATGCTTCGGATAATGATGCAATCACTCAGGCGTTAAACATTACATTTTTTGAGGCCAGAAACCAAGACTGCATTTTTTAGCTTAAAGAGGAACAAAGTGTGTGTATATATCTGTGCAGGTGTTGGAATGAAGGTGAGTCTATAGGTGTTCGAGTGTATGTATGTGTGTGTGTGTGTGTTGGTTAAGAATCCAGGTAAGGGCTCATCCGCATAATTTTTTTATTCCGTTCGCCAAAAAAATCGTTTTTTACGCCCACTGTTGCACAACGTGTTCACTTGTGGAACCTCACCTATGCGTACGTACAAATAAACTTCCCTACCCCGTACAAAAGTTAACAAGCCTTAGGTCATCTACACGTATAAGTCATTAATATCACAGTAGGTTACTATTTATTTTTGTTAAGCATCATATTGGCTAGCTGAAAACATTTTATCTGCTATGGTTTACTGCTTAGAAAATGAACAGAAATTAATTATAATGTAATCAAATATCATAGGGCGACTACTACAGGATGAGGCAGAGTTATAAATAATCTAAGATATGAACATCACAATTAGACATTTATTTTTCGTACGCACATTTTGTCGAAACTCCTGCCCCTTTTCCCGTCTTACTCAAATCGCCTAAATCCGGCAACCTCCTCCCCTCCATACGCATGTACATGTATATATGGACAACATCTAAGCGGAGTTTGGGTGACCTACAAGCACTAAAGAATCAAGTCAGCATTTCTATGGCATCGTATATCTTGAGAACCGGCAGTTGCGAGAGTTCAAGCGTGATAAAAGTCGTATCTATATAGACTCAAGAGCAATCGAGTCGTGTTGACATAGCCCGGATATACAAAGATGTCGCGGTCGCGACAGTTAAATATTGTTTCTTTCCAGTTGGACGATCTGCACTTACGACTTCTTTCCATTCTCATGACAACTCATCTCCAAAAGCAATGCATTGAGAGATGCAATGGCTGCTGTTGTTCGTGTTTCAAGTCTATTTCTTTTCTGGCGTTGTGCTTTCCAATTGTTTCTGACCTTTCTGGAGCGGATATGTACATCAAAGAGCAGTCATTGATTTGGTCGTTTTTGTCGACGTTGCCTGCTCTATATTTGTTAATTTCGCTAAGTGAAGAGAGGAAGGAGAAGGGACAGAGAAGAAATAGAAAAGAGGAGAAGGAGATGGATCAAGAGAAGATGAAGAAGAAATTTAAGTAGAATGACAGACACAAAAACAGGAAGAAAGAAAATGAGAAGCAGAGGGAATAGAGAAAAGGAAAGTGAGGTAGGCCTAGGTGTCGACGACGACGACGACGACGACGACGACGACGACGACGACGACGACGATGATGATGATGTTGATGATGATGATGATGATGATGATGATGATGATGATGAAGACGATGATGATGATGATGATGATGATGATGATGATGATGATGATGATGATGATGATGATGATGATGATGATGATGATGATGATGAAGAGGAATTGGAGGAAAAGAAGAGCAGGAAGAGTAGAAAGGGCAAGAAAAGGAAGAATAACAGCAAGAGTAAGACGAAAGAGAATCAGAATCAGAATCAGAAGAGGAAGAGGAGGATGAGGGGTACCTCATCCTCCTCTTCCTCTTCCTCTTCTGATTCTGATTCTCTTTCGTGGAGGAGAAGGATGAGCAGGAGGAGTGGAAAGAGGAGGAGAAGGAGGAGGAGGTGGAGGAGGAGGAGAAGGAGGAGGAGGTGGAGGAGGAGGTGGAGGAGGAGGAGAAGGAGGAGAAGGAGGAGGAGGTGGAGGAGGAGGTGGAGGAGGTGGAGGAGGAGAAGAAGTAGAAGAGGAGGAGGAGGTGGAGGAAAAGGACGACAGCAGAAGAAATCACAGAGACAACCATTTTGTGCAAGTGATTGAAAGTAAGAGATTTCCATTCGAATCGATCATTGATCTCTCGATTCCGCAATCAGTCTTCGTCACTGTTTATATATATATTTGTATATATATATATATATGTATATATATATATATGTACGTGCTGCTCCTCTATTTCATGCATATTATATATATATATATTCGTAAGGTGTATGCCCAACAGCCAAAGCACGAGACAATTGGATTTTGTCCAATTTTTAAAAATACCATTAAACCTTTTAGCTGATAAGGTGACTATTCGATTATAATTATTTTGTAGCAATTATAGCGTTGAATGCAATCGTGGCTCCGGAAAGTATATCAGCCCTGACCTTGTCATAGACTCACAGTTCCTTTCATTCTCTAAAGAGAGCTTTTGTACTTCTGCCAAACTTTTAATTAGTTAAACTTTAGATGCCGCTCTCATGAACTCAGTACTACTTCACGGTTTAAGGTAAAACTACCAGTGACAGCCATAATAATTGTTGCGTTCTCTATATAGGCTACATGTACAGCAATTGCATCTCTTAAACTATGGCTGAAGTAATTGCAACTATGCAAATGCAACAGTCGTGTTAAGGCCATGGGAGTTTTTCAACAGGTCAAAGAAAATTACATGCAAAGAAGATATGAAAAATTACAAAGATTTTTCAGGTCATAAGGCAGGCCAAGAGTAAAATAGGCAGGTCATGACCTGACGCGCACCTACATGTATGGTGGCCTCGTTATAGGCTACAGTTTTAAATAGGCGTTTGTATGTGCGCGTGTGCGCGTGTGTGGATGAATTGTTTTCATCATTCCAACTTCTGTTTTAGGTTTTGCTAGACTTGTTAGTAATTTTAAGGCCTACTAGTCTAGTCAAGTAGTCATAATTAATCCCTGTTGTAACAAAAGAACAATTTTAAATAACTGTTGTCCAATTCGCTAAGTTTATTTGAATATCGTTGCGTTATATTAGATTAACTAAATTTTGCATGAACCTATTCTCGTGTCGGATGATTAAATATTATTAACTGCTTGGTTATTTAACTTATTTTCTGCTTGACAACGATGTGTCATAAAAACAAAATCATCTGTTTATTATTTAGCGTCAGCTGCGTCACCCTTTTCCTTTGAACATTTTTGAAGACTATTTATCATCATCAATATCACTAGGCACAGTGCCCGTAGGAGTCCGACGCCACTCTCTGTCTGAGTCTGTCTCGCGTCATGTTACACAGCTTCTCACCGGTCCGGTCAGCAGGTCTGCTCCATACCATTAACATCTTGAAGCAGCTGGACCACCTTGTCTGATTGAAGATATTTATATCACCATAAATAGTCTGCAAAAATGTTGTGTTGCTGTTTAAATAGAAGTTGGTTTTATGGAAGCAGTTGTTGCTCAAACAGAAGTTCAGAAGTTAGGTTGATGAAAATCATTCTTGCTTCAATAGAAATTGAATTGATGAGAATATTTCTCTACCGCTCCGAATTGTCCGGATCCGAATTGTCCGGATCCGAATTGTCCGGATCCGAATTGTCCGGATCCGAATTGTCCGGATCCGAATTGTCCGGATCAGAATTGTCCGGATCCGAATTGTCCGGATCAGAATTGTCCGGATCAGAATCGGCCTGGAACTCTTGAATAGGTTTTGCAGACTTCTCATCAAAGGGCAGTTCATCAAGGGACTACTCGTCAAAGGACGATTCATCAACGGACTGTTCATGAGTAGTCCTATAGAACCCTTAATTGGGTCTATAGAGTCTATGTATGAATGTAAGGCGTACAGGTCACAAGACATCGGATGCAGAATTTGCTAGAGCCTATAATACCTGTCATTAATATTAATAGCGAGTCGTAATTAAGCGTTGTTGCAACTGCAAAATAGTTTCTTAATTATTACTTAAGTTGCCCAATATTGGCCAAATAAGTTCATTTGAATATTTTACTATTCGATTTATTAATCGAATTTTATAATTAACTTCTTCAAATTCAACAATAATAATTAACTAATTGATTGATCAATTTCTGACTTAAGAAACCTGATTATCTGATTAGATTATCATTGTGATCAGCGTTTCCTTAATAGACGCAGAATTTGTGTGCTATTTATTTATTTTTTTGTCGTATTTTCCCTTTTTTTAGACAGGAACTGCCACAGCCGCATTATTTGTATTTGCGGATTTATAAAGAATTGCCAAACGACGCTCATATAGAAGGCTTTCTTACGAACAACGCCTGGCGACCACATTGCATTGATCCACAGCTATTATAAAGTAGATAAAACGAAAAACGCGTTGTCCATACTAAACTACGGGACAAGGACAGAGGAAAATTGGCTGACTAAAGGCTTTCTTTCTCGCTACAGTCACTCTAAACGCAGATTGGCTATTCGGTACTCGGTAGTCGGTGAGGCGCGTACTCGATGCGTAAAGTATACGATACAAATCTTTGGATAGGGTCGTTAGCAGTAACTTCAGTATATATACAGGGTGGGCCATAAAAAAGTAACCCCTACGTTTTTTTGCACATAGCCTATCTTGGCCAGAAGTAAGAATTTCGAAATGAAGTTTTACAGGCTTAAAGACAATTCATATTTACACATGATGGACGGATTTCATCAAAATATTTCAAACAGAACAAAAGGTATATCACTTTTAGTGAGGCTACCCACCGTTTTTTGACGATTCAAAAACGCGACGCAACAAAAAGTCGCAAAAAAACAATTTAATTATTCTGGCCAATATCTTGGTCAGAGGTAAGAATATCGAAATGAAATTTTACAGGCTTAAAGACAACTCATATCTACACATGATGGCCAGATTTCATCAAACTATCTCAAACAGAACAAAAGTTATACCACATTCAGTGAGGCCACCACCGTTTTTTAACGATTCAGTAGGGTAACGCAACAAAAATTAACAAAAACACAATTTTATTAAGTCTCATCTCAAATATTTGTTATCAAATAGCCTTGATTTTGCCAGATGATCATTATTATTACTATTTAAAAAAGAAACAGAGTACCAGCGTAGCTGCACGTCACTGAGAAGTCACTTAGCAAGATGACAATCAAATTGGTAAATAAGGAATCTGCCAGATTAATCAACAGGTCCATAAAGAACTTTGCAAAGAGACTCAAAAGAAGTTTTGGCACTGGTGGTGGGCACATTGAACACAAGTTGGGAAGCACTACCAAGTTCATTTGACAACAGTTATTTGAGATGAGACTTAAAAAATCGTGTTTTTGTTGCTTTTTGTTGCGTTTCGTTTTTGAATCGTCAAAAAAAAACGGTGGGTGGCCTCACTAAAAGTGATATAACTTTTGTTCTGTTCGAAATATTTTGATGAAAAATGACCATAATATGTAAATATGAATTGTCTATTAGCCTGTAAAATTTCATTTCGAAATTCTTACTTCTGGCCAAGATATGGGCAAAAAACCGTTAGGGGTTACTTTTTTATGGCCCACCCTGTATATATATATAAAATAATATACATGTATATAATTCTATATATATATTGGTTTGCTTGTCGAAGACAAAGTCTCGACTCTGGGAAGTCATGTGAGTTGGCAGGGTAGCCGATTGGCTAGAATAATCGACCTGTGAGGCGGAGAGTATTATGGGTTCGAGTCTCGCTTCAGACGGTGATTTATGCATAGTGACCTTGAAACATGTTCTTCACTCAATCACTCATGGTTGATCGGCGCCATAGTTGTAAATAAGTAAGTAAACATTAATGCATGTGAATGATACAGTAGGCCTATGTGTATTTGTGCATTTTTATGCATGCCTATGCTTTGTGTGTGTTGTCTTTCTTGTCTTGTCTTTAACAATCCTAGGATCGAGGGTTGGTCGCTACATCGATAAGACTTCTTCGTCTTTCTCGATCCTTTGTTTCTCTCATCATCTGATCGAAAGGCAACTCCATTCAGTCTCTGATATTTGTCAATCCATCTGCAGCTCGTCGTCGGTAATTTATATGGTGTATTTATGAACGTATACGTATATATATATATATATATATATATATATATATATATATATATATATATATGTACATATACAGGGTGGGCAAAAAAAAGACCCACCTAGGTTTTTTGCCAATATCTTGACCAAAAGTAAGAATTTTGAAAATAAAATTTACAGGTTTATAGACAATTCATATTTACATATGATGGCCAAATTTCATCAAAATATTTCAAACAGAGCAAAAGTTATGCCACTATTATGGAGGCCACCCACCGTTTTTTGACGATTCAAAAACGTAACGCAACAAAAAGTAGGTTTTTGCCAATATCTTGGCCAAAAGTAAGAATTTCGAATTGAAATTTTACAGGTTTATAGACAATTCATATTTACATATGTTGTCCAGATTTCATAAAAATATTTTGAACAGAACAAAAGTTATATTGTATTATATTCGAGCGGCATTTAAAAGTTATATCACTTTTAGTGAGGCCACCCTACGTTTTTTGATGATTCAAAAAAGTCAAAAAACGGTGGGTGGCCTCACTAAAAGTGATATAACTTTTGTTCTGTTTGAAATATTTTTATGAAATCTGGCCAACATATGTAAATATGAATTGTCGATAAACCTGTAAAATTTCATTTCGAAATTCTTACTTTTGGCCAAGATATTGGCAAAAACCTACTTTTTGTTGCGTTACGTTTTTGAATCGTCAAAAAACGGTGGAAGGTCTATATAAAAATGGCATAACTTTTGGTTTGTTTGAAATATTTTGATGAAATCTGGCCATCAAATGTGAATATGAATTGTCTTTAAGACTGTAAAATTTCATGTCGAAATTCTTACTTTTGGTCAAGATATTGGCAAAAAACCTAGGGGGTCTTTTTTTGGCCCACCCTGTATATACGTAAGCCCACACAAACACACTCGTCGATACTCCATTAATTTACTGGTCTCGTTGTTTGGAACCAAGTGCTTTCCTCCATCCAGCAAACCTATGTCTTCTAAGTCTCATGAAAATGAAATGCGCGCATTTAATCAATGATGCCTGTAGGTATGATTAACACTTGTAACATTGATCAACTAGCTTTGCATCTATTTTTAATGCGCTATAATAGTGGAGTATGACATTATCTTTCGTTTCACTTCTTGCACTTTCTATTCTAAATTATGTATAAATATTATATTAATTTCATCTGTTTATCGTCAAACCAAGTGTGCTCAAGGCGTCAACTGATCTGCTTGGTTTCATGTTCGGTGCGTTTCCAAGAAAGTCAAGGAGGTCTTTGGAAGCTCGGGGCATGATACGCTAAAAATTTCTGTGCGGGAATAGCGAAAGTCATCAAAATGGGTCCTTTGTAGCAAAAAATAAGAAACTTCAACGCCTGCGACTGTAAGCCCGACAAGACTCTTGTGGTGCTGAGACAAATGACGGAGAATTGCATTAGGTCTCGGCCCACATTGATATAGAGAATCAGTGGCGTAGCGAGGAATTTATGATGGGGGTTGTTTTTTTGGCCTGGCCGAATGCCCTTTCTGACACCAACTCGACAGTATTACAGTAAATAAAAAGGGAATGAGGTACAAAGGGAATCAAGTAAGGAAAACAATTGTTACTACAAGCAAATGTTTTGTTTTTCTTATTTAAGTGGATAAATGACCTTTAAAAAACGTTTTCTCTAGGTCAATGGGAGGGGGTTTAGCCCCCGAAACACCTTTGTATACGCCACTGAGGAGAATAACATTACATTGATAGGAGAATAGCATGACACTGATAGGAGAATAACATTTCATTGATAGGAGAATAACATTGCATTGATAGGAGAATAGCATGACATTATTAGGAGAATGACATTTCATTGATAGGAGAATATCATGACATTGTTAGGAGAATAACATTATTAACACTGGCTATAATACGACAATGACAGAAAAGACAGGTAGTGACAGAGAGAAAGACAGGGACGGACAGAGGGACAAAAAGTTACATACATTGTTGGGGAAATGACATTGCATTGTCAGACCACGGCATTTTCCGAAGCAGAATAAACTAATTGTGATGGTTGATAATTATTGGAAACGCGGAGGACGTGTTGTTAACTATTGAAAATGCTTCGTCATCAATTATTGTTGTCCATGACCAATAAATTAATTAGATTTTTTGTAATATCGAAAGTCATGCATGCGAAGTTAGAGCGCACAACAAGAATATACTTATTATTATTGTCTTAAGGTTGCCATGTCCCAGGAACCTAAATAAGTCGGATGTCTTTTATCAATTAGTAGCTATAGTAGTCATTTATTAATGATAGGTGTTAGGTGTCATAAGCTAAGATGATTAGAGTCGCCCAATCCTTTCTCCAATCATTCTCCAGTTCTACACTCTGTCTAATGTAAAAGAGGCGCTGCTTATACACGTGCAGTCTTGCGGTGCAGATATCAGCACAAGCACTCATATAAAAACCCGCGAACGCACGCACACAGGCACACGTTCATTGTCTATTTAAACACCTCTAATGATAATTAGTGTAGTAGATTTCTTGGAAACCTTTGTCCCGTCGTTAACGTCGGTGAATTGATAAATGGTCGGTCGAGACAAAAAAAATCGACTCGGAGAGTCAACGCAATACACAGATCCAGACAGACAGACGGCCGGAGATCCACAGACAGACGGAGATAGACACGCAGCCGTACAGACCCCCGCTGTGCATATCGATCAGTGATATATAAAAGACGAGACTTGAACGGTCGCATCTCTGAATTGATGGTCCCACCGAGTAGGAGCGTATACACATGGGCGGCGCCGTCGGAGGTCCGTTGAAAATCTCGCCATCTATCAGACAGACGTGTGTGTGAATAGGAAATTAAGAAAGGAGAGGAATATGTACTGCTGGCTAACGACGATTTATGATCTGCCATAAGACAATACGATAAACGACCTTCCTGCCTATGCATACACATACATACACATACATACATACACTTACATACACATACATACACATACATACACATACAAACACTTACATACACATACATACACATACATACACATACATAGACTACATACATAAAGGAATGGTCATAAGTCATGCGCCGGTCATTATCATGAGGAATTGCGAAGCTCTCTGTCTGACCCGACGATATTTGAACGCTTCGGGGCAGAAGCTTTTTAAACTGCGCTCATCTAAACAATCACACGATTGTCTACGTACATTGCATTATATAGGTTCATTCATTCATTCATTGCAACCATTTATATGGCGCCCATTAAAGGGTAATATTGAGGCGCGGTCTCGCCTCCAAACCGACTGAAAAGGACAGTTTTTTTAAATGAGCACAAAATATATAATGCTCATACACTGAAGAGCACGCGAGTCTGCTTGGTAGCAGAACGGGCAAAATAGAATGATGACGAGCACACTCTGCTCAGTAGAGCGTAGAGAGTGACGAGCCATGCAGTGCACTCAGGGCAGGGCAGCAAGGTCGCGAATATTAGCTTCGGTAAGACCCAACAAGGACCGCCAGACCAAGGTGATAATCCGCTGCTGAAGTGGAAGTGGAACACATTCAGCATTGTTGTTCCGTACGGAGATGGAAGATTATACGTCGAAGTTATATAATCAGAAGCGGAATAAGACATGTTCAATATGCTCGGTTGAACAAAGACCCGCATAATTATTAGGAGCCCACACATGCAACAGAAAAATTAATAATTTATATTTTTGTGGGCCTCAAACTATTCTAAACCACTCGTTTTAATACACACAACTTTTATAGCCTACGTGTGTGGACGCCAATTGGGATTTCCACTCTCAGGGGCAGATTCACTCCGAAATTAGCCAGAAATTCTAGTGCGGACGGTATTATTATTTAAGCACTTGCTACCTCTGTTGTGTGTGGCATTATAAAATGACGCAGTTTTGATTGAGTAGCTTAAGCTTACACTTTATATCATAGGTGGCAACATACGGACCGCAAGACTTTTAGCCGTTTAACAAGGTTTTCCCGCAAAATATGTCTTCAAAATTAACATAAAAGTCAACGTCACAAAGCTATCGTCTTATTACTCTTTTAAATTATATCAGCGGCATGTTTATGAACAAAGCGAATGACGTTGCAATAGTTTTGTAGAACAAAGATCGACGTGTCGTCATAATACGGAATTAGACATTATCCTAACAACGCAGCTCTATAGGCCTACATAATATTAAATTATATACTCACATAATATATACTAATGACGTAACAATAGTGTTCTAGATGAAGGAGATGTCGTCATGACATTGTCGTAGCAGCAACATAGACGAAGCTATAGTTAGTCTTAGTGACACAACAGTGTTGTATAACAAAGAGGAGACGTCACAATACGAAGTCCATAGAACAAATTGATTAGACCTATACCTATGGCGTCACCATGTCCAATTAATATTTGTCCTTAGAAAATAATTATTTATTAGCGACGCAGTAATTGTGTTTTTACAACAAAGAGATGTCGTCACAATGAAATGTCCAATTGTCCCTAGCACAAAGCTAATATTGGTTTATGCATTTTTAAACTTTTAATTGTGGTTCTGCTGAATAGAGCCATCTCATTATTTTGCGATAATATAATTATACGTAGGCCTATAATACACATCATACATGTTCATATGTATTTTTATGCATAAAATTATTGTATAAATGTGTGTGCTTTGCTGAGGAATATACAAGCATACGATTCTGACTAGTGTAGGTGTAGTGTAGTCTAGTGTAGTGTATTGTAGTGTAGTGTAGTGTAGTGTGGTGTAGTGCAGTGTAGTCTAGTGTAGTGTAGTGTGGTGTAGTGTGGTGTAGTGTAGTGCAGTGAAGTGTAGTGTCGTGTGGTGTAGCGTACGATTCTTGTAGCATTCCAAAGCAACGATGCCAACCAAAAAGGTTGACAATATTTGATGAGAGCAGTTGACGTTTGATTGCTCTTCATCTTGTTTCCGGTGTGTGTCGCATAACTAACGTCTGCTGCATCACAATCAACATCCGCATGTTAGACTTCAGATGGGCTTTGTAGGTCTATTGCAACTCTATATGCAGCATCTTTCAGCCATATGATTCCCAAAGCGCTTTTTTCTTGACTCTACGACCAATCTAAGTAAGAGCGATTTGCATCATCATAATAATAATAATCATCATCACTTAGTCATCATAATCACCATTGTCATCATCATCGTCATCATCATCGTCATCGTCATCGTCATCGACATCGTCATCGTCATGGTCATCATCATCGTCGTCGTCGTCATCATCATCATCATCATCATCATCATCATCACCATCATCATCATCATCATCATCATCATCATCATCATCATCATCATCATCATCATCATCAACAACAACAACAACAACATCAACATCGTCATCATCATCACCATTGTCATCATCATCATCATCATCATCATCATCATCATCATCATCATCACCATCATCATCACCATTGTCATCATCATCATCATCATCATCACCATCATCATCACCATTGTCATCATCATCATCATCATCATCACCATCATCATCACCATTGTCATCATCATCATCATCATCATCATCATCATCATCATCATCACCATTGTCATCATCATCATCATCATCATCATCATCACCATCATCATCACCATTGTCATCATCATCATCATCATCATCATCATCATCATCATCATCATCGGCGTCGTCGTCGTCGTCATCATCATCATCATCATCATCATCATCATCATCATCATCATCATCATCTCTTAATAATCATAGTCATCATTGTCATCATAACCATCATCGGTTCCTGACTATTGCCATTAATTTTGACTGCGATTGGTTCTAACAATGACCTCCATTGACCTCGGTCATAATTTTGTCAACGCCCAGATATCTTCCTGAATATGAACTCGTGTCATTTTATGACCTCATTTATAAAGAGAATCGAGACTTTCAGTAGCCACCTGAATTAATAATTGTAACAGAATCCATATATATAATGTGATTGAGTATGATTTTAGAACAGATTGTCTGATGCCGGAGAAAATCCTCTTCTCTCCGATAACAATAATCCCTCATAAGTGTGCATCAGCGAGAGACCTGTCAATCAACGCGATCAGCAAACGGTAGGGATCGACTGTAAAATGGAACTCAAAGCTTTTCGATGTATGCCAGTGCATTGTCAGCCGTCTACAGTAGGGGTCGAATCCATCCTTCAATCATTGCAAACCAGTAAAACATTTCTAGCACATTTCCAGAGAAAAGCTAGTGATATAATGCGAGAAGTTAGAGATGAGCGTGTAAGTGAGTGAGCAAGTGAGCGAGGGAGCGAGTAAGTGAGTAAGTGAGTAAGTGCGTGAGTGAGTAAGCGAGTAAGCGAGTAAGTGAGTAAGTGCGTGAGTGAGTGAGTAAGCGAGTGAGCAAGTGAGTGATTGATTGGGTGATTGATTGATAGGTTGATTGAGTGAGTGAGTGGATGAGTGAGTGAGCGCGTGAGTAAGCGAGTGAGTAAATGAGTGAGTGAGTAAGCGAGTGAGTAAGTGAGTGAGTAAGCGAGTGAGTGAGTAAGCAAGTAAGTGCGTGATTGACTGATTGATTAATTGATTGATTGATTGATTGATTGTGTGAGTGAGTTAGTGATTGCGTGAATGAGTGAGTCTGAGTGAATCTAGGTGTTTGGGTGTCTGGTAGGGTCTTTGGATGAGTGAGTTTAGGTCTGAAGG
Organism: Lumbricus terrestris; assembly: GCA_949752735.1. Lineage (NCBI taxonomy): Eukaryota > Metazoa > Annelida > Clitellata > Crassiclitellata > Lumbricidae > Lumbricus > Lumbricus terrestris. Next base: position 67,607,276 of record OX457039.1, read on the forward strand.
TTGTGTCGGTGTGTCGGTGCTTCAGCCGGTAAGTCCTGAGGTCGGTCATTTGGACAATTAATCATTTTAGGCAGTGAAATAAGTGATTTATTGAACAAACGACCTGATTGGCTGTTTATCACCATTCATCGACCTCTTAAAATAACAAATGCTCCTTCGTCTGACTTATTGCAAATGAATAAAATGATTCACGATGTTTTGCAATTTCCGCCGCCTGCACCGCTATCTACCCTTCAACTATTCTTCTCTATGATCCATCCCTTAGGTGTGTCGTGTCGAATGTTCCCCGGGGACCTTGAGGACCCAGGGGCACAGTGAGAACGGACCCATGTGCATAGCCAGAACAGACCCAGTGGTATAACCAGAAAGGACCATGCAGGGACATAGCCAGAAACTCCTAAATACCCCCATGCACGAATCATCGTCCGGTGACCGTTTGTGCGACTGCGCATGTCCGGGATTCATTCCAGTTCCGGTCATAGACGTCGTCTCGTCTTCCGGTCGTAATCGAATTATTCGCCGCCAGATGTCGTGACGATTGTGTCCGGCGCCGAATTAAGGACAAAGAAATCCAATATTCGTCAGCGTATAAACGAAAATCGCTTTCGATGGCAGAAGAAAAAGACAATTGTCCGGACAATTATTCAGACGGACTTCCTAACTAGGACGTAGGAAATAGGAATGACGATAGTGATTCTCACTTCTGTAGAGCACGCACATAATTTATTGTATCTCCCGAGTTTTCAATCCGTGTTTCTGCTTCATGCTAGCGTTGTGGAAGATTGTGAGCATTATAAAAGTTCGCAATAAATATTATATTGCTATTGCTGTTGCTAACAATTATTATTGATAGAGCTAAAAATGACTACAATAATAATAATAACAATACTGAAGATCATTTGCCGTGTTGTCGTAATCGTAATCGTAATCACCTAATTTCTAAAGCGCCACTCGAAAGCCAAGCGCGGGGCATGGCATGGGAAATTCAATTCAGTAACAGGCAGCGACAGAAGGAGAGACAAAGAGCGTCAGTGAGAGAGACAGTGAGGGACAGAGAGAGACAGCCAGATAGACAGACAGAGACAAAGAGAGAGATACAAACAGACAAACAGACAGACAGAGATGGAGATAGAAAGCGGGATACAGACAGACAGACAGACAGACGGGAGCAAAGAGTGACAGTGGCAGACAGTTACAGAGAGAGAGAGAGAGGTAGTCAGTGACAGAAGAGAGACAGACTGACAGTGACATAGAGAGAGACAGCGAAAGACAGATGGAGATAGATGGTGACATAGAGAGAAAGATCGCTTCCTGATTGCTGTGGTGTCGTCTCCAGTCTACTCCACGGAGAAGTCGATGATTGGAAAGACGGATGGTGAAGGTCAAGATGGATGATGAAGGTCAGACGTCTTTCCCCTCCGCCTCCTCATTCCATTTTCCGATTGGATCGAAGTGTCGAATCGAACCTTATAGTCCAATAGTTCTTCTGTGAGGAATCTTTCTGCCTCAGAAGACATATTGTCATCGACACAAAAGTACAGAAGGACAGACATCATACACATATGTTCACACAAACAGACAGTCACACAAGCACAAAACAGACAGAGGATCGAGAAAATACACCACATTCAGAGGAGTACACAAACCAGATTAAGCCATACAGACGCACAGACGGATACACTCAGGCACGCAGACACATCGGGGGGAGTCCGTAGCTCGTTGAGAGAGCGCTGGTCGTTAAACTGAGTGTCATCCACGCAACCCGGGTTCAAACCTCGCTCAGGGCATTAAATTATTTATTAAAGTTTCTGTTAGCTGCCATTGGCGCTTGTCTGTTGTGTTGTTTGACTCGGGTTTTTCTGAAAATAAGATAACCCTTTCCACTTCTGGCTTGGCCGAACCAGGAGTGATCCAGCACTTAGGCTATTATAGTGTTAAGCTACCGAACTCACTGCTGACCGTATTTCGTATAACCTGTAAGCTTACCTGTAATCATTCTGCGGCTTGTCAGATTGGGTCATTAAACGAAGATTATTATAGACACCCTACCTCAAGGGGCTACTGAGTATCGCTCGTTCTCTTTCACCAACCATGCATCTAATCGAAGTTGAGAACTTCAATTAAGCTCTGTTGCGATGATACTCAAGGCGACAGTTGAGCTTCGACGCTAATAAAACTTGAAGCGCAAATCAAATATTCCAGACGGTGGATCTGGTGGAAAGCCAAGAATGGAATCGGAGAAGACGCGTAGGAGTAAACAGCCTACGGATGAAATGTGTCCCGAAACCGTATGAGCTTTATTCGACGCATGCAAGTAGGCCAGACCACGCCGGTGCAATTCGATTATGTTCAACACCAACGGTCGTCAACAATACACTAAGAACTGTTGAGGTTATTGTGAAATAACAGAAGTCAAGTTCTTTTTCACAATCATCGTATCTATAGACTACTACAGACTACAGTCCGCACTAGAAAATATTCATATTATATTATGAGATAGATGGTGACTGCTTTTTGACCATAGGTGGAGACTTAGTCTAGAATTCGGGTGGGACGAGCGAGCCATATAACCGTGACCATAACCATAAACTTTATTTAAACCAGCTGGAGTAACAGTATAAAAAACACAAGTAGAGTATAGAAGACAAACTATCTACAAGGGATCAAAAAGGACATTACCATAAAGAACCTGGGTTCCGCTAGTGGGGCACCTGTAACACGAAGTAAATAATGGCAGACATAATATTGAAACATAAGTGTACATTAACACTTAACTAGTTAACTAAACTTAATATAATTAAAAAGCACTAGACAACCTGAGCGATGAGATGAGCTCGAAGTTTAATCTTAAAGAGCGAGATAGTCTATGAGTTAAATTTCGTATGGTGACAGGTATATCGTTCCAAGTGTGGTGGCAGCGCATTTTAACGCGAACATTCTAGAATTAGTCCCAACAGAAGGTACTCTTATATTCGCAGCAGAACGTACAGGATAAGGGTTAAGGATGGACGTAGCAGTGCAATAGTTATCAAAGATCATGAAATATCTTTAACACATTCACCGCCTACACGCCATGTTAAATGACTGGCTGTAGGCCTACTACGAGTTAACTCGTAGTAGGCGGCCAATGTGTTAACATATTTCTCAAAGTTTGCCCTTCCGTTTGTTTGTGTGTCCGGATGTATTTTGACTCTTCGTCCCAGAAAGGCTCGCAAATGACAGAGTTTCGGTTTACCAAACATTTTGCAATTGATTCTTACCCAAATTTTAAGGTCAACGCGACTCTTTTCAGCTTTTAATTCACTTTAAAACCAGAGCTATTAGCATTTTAAGACAGATTTAATCAATCACGCTGCCGCATTAGTAAAGAGTCGACAGTCCGCATGACGTCATTCTCGCCCAATAATTTATGTAACAATTCGGTTGACAAACCGAAACCGGTCACAGTTTACAATTATGCAGTTAACATAACATAACATAACATAACATAACATGGGTTTTAAGTGGTTCAGAAGACGCTGGGTCTGTGTTAGAACCACTGCAAATTAACCTGGAACATTTAATAGCCCAATTTTCCTAGCTTCCTTTTAAATGCTGAGACCGTGTCCACCGACACAGTGCTGTCATCCAAGCATTCCACATGTCTACAACTCTAGCACTGAAGAATTTCTGTCCCAATGTTCCTCTCGGTTTCTTAAACAATTTGTACCTGTGACCCCGAGTTGCTTTGTTTGGTGCTAATTCAAAGAACTTCTCCCAACCTAGTGCTTCCTTTCCAGTAATGATCTTGTATGCTTCAATTAGGTCTCCCCTGCTCCTCCGTCTCTCCAGTGTTGTTAGCCCACACCTTTCCAACCTCACTTCATAGCTCAAATCTTTTTAGCCACAAATCATCTTTGTAGCTCTTCTTTGCACTTTCTCCAATTTTTCAATGTCCTGTTTCAGGTATGGGTTCCATGCCTGAATGCAGTATTCCAACTGTGGCCTAACCAGTGATTTATACAACCTCAGTAATGTATCCTTGTCTCTAAACTATTGTCCTTTTTATCATGTCTAATGTTGAATTTGCCTTTTTTTATGCTTCCGCACAGTTGAAACAATAAGAATTATACACAAGAACGCAGATCACAGAAATATTAACTATACTAACAGAACAGACAACCTGCAATATTTGTATTAGGCCACAGTCAGCACACACACACCCCTCAGGGGCGGGTCATGTTTGGCTTTCTTTTTTATCTACTTTATAGCTGTGGATCAATGCAATGTGGTCGCCAGGCGTTGTTCGTAAGAAAGCCTTCTATATTAGCGTCGTATGGCAATTCTTTATAAATCCGCAAATACAAATAATGTGGCCATGGCAGTTCCTGTCTAAAAAAGGGAAAATACGACCAAAAATTTTTTATAAATAGCACACAAATTCTGCGTCTATTAAGGAAACGCTGATTAATAAATTAAAAGTAAAATATTCAGATGAACTTGGCCAATATTGGACAACTTAAGTAATTAGGAAACTATTCTGTCATCACCGCATAATTAGGACTCGCTATTAATATTATCGATAGGTATTATGGGCTCTAGCAAAATCTGCATCGGAAGTCTTGTGCCCGTACGCCTTACATTCATACACATAGACCCAATTCTAGGACTACTCATGAACAGTCCGTTGATGAATCGTCCTTTGACGAGTAGTCGCTTGATGAACTGCCTTTTGATAAAACGTCCGCAGTTGATGACCTTTGTCTAGTCGTACGCTACAATGTCTCTCACCTTTTCCCGTTGCATTGAATGAAACATTTTTGAAACCTCATGGGGTGGGGGGCACGCCCTATATTTCCTATGCACGTTTCTTAATGGGATGCCCAATTGCCCATGGCCGGATTTTAGTGTGATGTGTTATCAGGCATTACAGATTATGTGAAAAACAATTTGGCTTACTTGTTTTAATCACGGTGTATATTTCACAGGCAGTCTAATAGGTTTATCCGTTCCAGGTCGTAACCTTTTGTGACCTGGTTGTCCCTGTGATTCGAATTTCCACAGTGCAACATAAAAGTTTCTCTATCGCTCTGGAATAAGTTAGCCTATTAATTTTAGCGAAACTAGCAGTCTCCTAATTAACTTTTTGGACCTTGGCTCTTTTTTCCGTGAGCGTTTAACAACCATTCTTGTTGATTGTGGTTTGGTACTGTCACCTCGCGAGTGTCTCTGAGAGGTTTCAACTCTGCCACTGGTTGCACTCTGCCAGTGCCAGTCCCAAGCCTAGATAAGGAGCTGGGCGTCGCTAATGGTCTTTATTAACACGCAGTGACGATAAACTGCAAATACCACCACAGAGAGGTTTCTCTTGGAGGGCGCTGTGTAAATTCATGATTACGATTACGATTACAATCGGTAAACCTCATACCTCGGTATTGTAGGTTTTCTCACAATATGTCTACCTGATTACGGTAATCTCATAGACCTATCTCCTATGTCCAACTCAGCGATCAATGCCATAGGTCTATCTGATAGGCCTATGTTATCTGAATCTATAATTATTATTATTGACTAGTAACATAATTGGTAATTGTGTCAACCGAGGTGCCGCATGTGGCAACACTGCAACAGTCAGTCAGTTTTATTTGACATCAAGGAAATAACGAACTACTGACGTCATTATAGAAAATAATGTTAGTAGCTACAACAAAATGTCTTTCCTGCAAGCGATATTGAACAAGAAGAATTCTGAATAAGAAAATTCCTCAAGATGGCGTCGCACTGAGTTCCACGTCATCGAAGAAACAGTTTGACGATCAACGATTGGCAGAGACGAAGTCACGTGTTTAATAAGAGAGAGAATTAGAAAGGGCGTCGTCGAAATCATTATTAATATTTCTTTGTCAGGAGTTTGAGTCTATAGGCCTACGCGAAACTAGGTCGTTCAGAAAATAATAATTTTTGTAAAATCTTAGAACTATAATTTTTTGGAGCACTCAAAATGTCGTCAATGAGCACTTAACCCATTTACCTGACTGAGAATCATCTACACCCACATAGCACCGAGTTCCAGTAGCACTGACGACACTGTCTGGCAAAAGTCATCGCATCAGACCGAAGTAATTATAATAGCACTTGATAGACCTACGCTCATTTTCTCCATCTGACCGAGCCATAACAGCAGTCTTGGTAAACTCAGTGACTCTAGCTGATCCGAACCATTGATTGTGGTTTGATACTGCCACCTCTGGAGTGCCTCTGATGGTTTCTCTTGGAGTGGCGCTGTGTAAATTCATGATTACGATTACGGTTACAATGGGTAAATCTCATACCTCTGTATTGTAAGTTTTTGCATAGCCTAGTTATGTTTACCTTATTATGATTACTCTCGCAGACATAATAATAATAATTATCTCCTATGTCGAGCTCAGAGATCCATCCCGTTGGTCTATCAGTCTATCTGATAATTATTGCGTCTATCTGAACCAATAGAATTAGGATCAATACAATAATACTGTTGGTCGTTGTGTCAACCGAGGTTCCGTATGTTGTAGCAGTCAGTCTTATTTGATAGTAGCCTATGGTAAACGTCTTAAAAGTAGCGTATCACAAACGACATTACAGAAATGTTAGTAGTTACAACAATAGTAGTATGTCTTTCCTGCAAGCGATATTAAAGAAGAAGAAGAATTTGGAAGAAGTAAATTCCTCAAGATGGCGTCGCACTGTGTTCCACGTCATCGAAGAAACAGTTTGACGATCAACGATTGGCAGAGACGAAGTCACGTGTTTAACAGGCGAGAGAATATTACAAAGCGCGTCCGGTCGAAATCCCTATTGATCTTCTCTGTGAAGCGCTTGAGTCTACGTGGCGCTTGGTCATTAAGAGATTATAAAATCTTAGAACCATGTTTTATAGAATACTGAAACTGTCGTCTATAAGCACTTTACTCAACCCACATTGCACTGAGCTCCTGTAACCCGACGACACCATCTGGCCAAGGTAGTTCCAGCACTTGCTGTACTCAATGACTCCATTAGACAAGAGTCTTCATAGCACTCTGCACTTGGTACACTCAGTGACACTATCTGACACGAACTATCGCAACACTTGATAGTCTCAGTGACTCTATCTGACCTGAGTCATTGCACCGCTTGGCATACACTCAACGACTCTTTTTAACTCGTATTACAACAAGACTAGGCCTAAAGCAGCACAGATATAAGAGAGAAATTAGCAAGAGGGCTCAACACAGGGACAGCATTGAAGACGCTATGGAAAAGTCATAATATCAAAATGATTTCCAAGATCAGACTCATGAAGGCTTTGGTATGGCCAGTGGCGACATATGGGTGTGAAAGTTGGACGATCAGAAAGAGAGAAGAAGAAAGAATAAATGCTTTCGAAATGAAATGTCTAAGAAAGATCTTGAGAGTGCAATGGACAGAGAAAAGAACAAACGAATGGGTATTGGAGAAAACGGGAACAGAAAGAACCTTATTGAGCACGATAAAAAGAAGAAAACTCACTTACTTCGGACATTTGATGAGGAAACAGGGGGGCTGCATAGAAAAGGAAATAATACAGGGTACAATTTCGGGAGCAAGGGCAAGGGGAAGACCGAGGATGGGATGGATCGCTAACATCATCGCGTGGATGGAACTACCATTCGAGAGGATACTGAAGGAGACGGAGGACAGGAAAAAGTGGCGAAGGCATGTCCATGAAGCGACCAACCCTCGAATCGAGGATGGTTAAAGACAAGACAAGACAAGGCCTAAATTTGGAAAATTTGACAATATGAAGGTTATTGTAATAATTATATTCGATTCTTACCTGAATTCTGATTGCTAAATTACGCACCATTTTGACCTTAGCAATGTCCAAGAATGCTTACGAATCCGTTGCTTGTCCTATGTTGCCTGTCAAAAGCATGGAAATAGTCAGGTGGCAGAGATTGAAACTGAGTCCATCACATCTTAACTGCATCTGCCTCAGCCATTTGCTCCCCATCCCCGATCAAGTTAAAGAGTCTGGTTCTATTTTATTGCTATGATTGTAATGACAAGATATATCGGCATTTAAGATTTCATATTTTGACGAAGCACAGCTACGGTGCTTGATAAGTTTACAGTCATTGATTTCATTTGCTCCTCATCCACGATAAAGTTAAAGGGTCTGTCTCTGTGGCGTAGCTAGCTTTTCGTGTGCAGAGCTCCCGCATGGGCCCCTATTTGACCGTGTGAGACTTGATTGCAAGAACGCTGAAACCAAGGATCACCAAAACTAATCAATGCATTCTCTTTTAACACATAATATTATGGCCAACAATGCGACTCACTCACAGAATAGACAGGAATGATATAAGAATGACCAGTGGCGGCGCTAGGGGGCTAGCCCCCCTAAAAAAGGCCATCCATTTTTTCCCCATGTAAAAATAAAAAATTACGATTAACGCTCTTTAGCCCCCCCAAAAAAAAAAACTGAAATCCTGGCGCCGCCACTGAGAATGACACAAATAAATCACAGTGTTAGGTTTATAACTGCAATGATTTCTCTATAGAATTTAAAACGTATCATGTTCTAGACGTATGCACTTATTATAGTTATAGGTCTACCTAAGACAATTTCATGACATTTTAGTTTTTTTTCTAGCCTTTTGTTCAGCAAAAATGTCAATCATCTATCAATTCTGGTCTATGATTTGATAGATTTGCATAGCAAAAACGACGCAGTCATCGATTTTGCGTAGGCCTTTTGGATCAAATTAAGTTTAACAATAGTCCTTAATTATTATTACATGGATGTGTAAAAATAGGAGAAAATATAGCCTAAGGTTCCCTTTGGCCCTACTCCACCTCATGCTCAATTGAGTGTCTCTCTGATAATGGGTGAGAGTTGAAAGAAGCTGAGAGTAGTAGGCCGACGAGAATTTTGAAGAAAAAAGTAACTGGGTCAGATTATGAGGTACGTTCGTGGTGTGAAAATGTGAAAAGAAGACTTAACTATGCGACCCTAAGAAAGACTAGGGGTTGAACCTCCTCGGTTCCTCCGACAATTTTTAACCTGGTTGGGGGAGAAGGCCACTATATACCGTTACCATATCCATCAAATGATCGGAATGCTTGAGCATGTGACAAGTACGAAGTTACTGCAGCAATAGATCTACACGATGGACAGACATTTAATTATCACACCTATCGTAAACGCTAGCATTGGCAAGCCCCACCCTTTACCTAGCCATTGGAAAGAGAATCAGCGAAGTGAAATCTTATGTCTCTATGATTCGTTTCATGTTCTCATCTTAAAACTGTATTAGCCTGTAGCCAACTGATATTCTTTATTATCGTGCACACACACACTAACGTCATCTTGCAATTTAGCTATCATGATTCGGGATGAAAAAAACAAGTAAAACGAAGTTCAGTATTTTTGCTTCCCATAATCCCAGTTAGCAGTTAGCAAGTGTCGGTACAGTAGCCTACCCTAACGAAGTCCTAATGCAAGTGTGATCACAAAGGCTATAATTATTTGTGACAAAATAATTAATTACTAATTAAAATAAATAAACAATGTGACAATATTTGTGGGCCCCTGGAGGTCGTGGGCCCGTGTGCTTTGCACACATTGCACACATGGTAGCTACGCCACTGGTCTGTCTGGTTCTATTATTTTTATATTGTATTTCGATTATTCGATTCGAGTCATCACTTCGTACACTTAGCTAATCATGTATTCCTATTCCAATTGTGCCGCAGGCCTAGTCCTCTCTGGTCACTTTAATTGCTAACTTATCAATCATCTGTTTTTACTTTGCAAGATACGATATACCGTTGAGTAAAAACTGTTTAACAATGCAACGCTTGTCGTATGTAACTTGTCAGAAGCATAGAATATGTTGAAGGGCAAAGACTCGAGTGACAGCCCTAACTTCCAAACTAAATCTGCCTCATGTCTGTAAAACTCTCCACCGATCTCTAAAAGGCGTTCAGACCAATTTTTTTTAATATTTGAAGACCTTCTGAATATCCGCGACATCAAATATCGACGAGACAAAAACAACATCGCCAATGTGTGCACACGTTTCTTTAGGATAGAAGATGAGATTTAATAGACAGCAGAAAATAGTAACTCGGCGACCTAAAAATTCGATGTGACACAGTTAGCCTATGACGTCAATTGTGGCTCACAGATGTTTAGACGGTCGGCTATCTACGTGTTCAACTATCAACGACGGATAGAGAGGATATAAGTCGGCCGATGAATTGCTATTCTCATGCTCATCCTGACAGACGTCTACGATCTACATTCACTGCATCTCGAGATCAGCAACAACTCAGACATCAGTCAGAAGCAAAGATGAAGCTGTGCGCAATCTTCCTCATTGGTCTTCTCATCTTCTTCAGCAGTTTCTACGGTATGTGTAACACAGTGATAGCAGATCTTTTTATGTGATGCGCGTGAATATAGTATCTTGCTTGTTTGTTTGTTTGTATGTGCAGTTGTGCACTTGTTATAGCGCCCCTTCAAGCTCTCTCCCTACTCAGAGGCGCTCCCGAATGCAGAGCGGACACTGCATCGGAGTTTCACGCCGAAGCGCTGAGCAATTGCGAGTGAAGGACTTGCCCAAGGTCCCTACGCGGCTATGTGGATTCGAACCTCAAACCTTCCCGCTTCAAGGCAACGACGCCACCACATCACCACCGCGCCCCTCATCTTATGTGTTTATTAATGATTATTTATGTTCCCAACGCACAGGCCCGGATCTACAGTTTTGGGGGCCCTGTGCTGATCGAATTACGGGGCCCCTTGCAATTTTATTAATAAGCTACCTGCGTTGGCAACGCAGGTAGCTTATTATTATAAGTCAAGAAGTTTCATAAGCTTATAGCAATATAATTATCGTCTCTTTGAGGTAGACTACTCAGAAACGCTCGTGGCCCAACAACGGCTAATTAGGACAGTTTTGAGATTCTTATGGATTAGAATTGGTAGGCCTAACCCTGTGCAATAATTTTATAACCACGAAGGAACATTTACTGGATCAATTATTATTGATATAGGCTATATATATAATATTATCTATATATATAAAATTATATAAAATATGTAAAACACTACAGATGGCAATGTCATCAGAATGGCCACATAACAGATAGAGCTCGAAGGTGTCCACTACAAGATTGTTCACTACAACAGTATCGGCAATTGCTATGACAACAGCGGATGGCAGTGGGTGGAAATTAACCCCGGCTAAGAAATATCTACTCGAATGAAGCTTTGGGTATAACTCGAAGGAACGGGAATCGTCTTATTGGACAAATTGTGATGAAATCGTGAATGGCAGTTTTGGATAAAACCGTCAGCATCATGACAAGGATCATCAGCTCAACCAATTTTATTACAGTCCACAACAACAACGGTCGATTCCGCGCTGCGATAAAAAAAAGACCAACGATATTATTAGACATTAATTTTGGTCGATATTCAAAATCAAATCCATCCTTGCTACTGCCTGAATAACGATAAGAGTAAGAGTGAAACCGTATCACACAAAAATAAACGATGATCATACATTGCATTACATGATTGTATTTTGTTATTTCGCTTTCAACACAATAGCAAGAGTCAATGTGGGGGGGAGAGTCTTCAGAAGTTTTCATCTTTGTTATACGTTGACCCCTATAACCTATAAAAATTATGTTCCGCAAGACGACACATTGAATTGAATCTGCAATCTCACTCCTTTCCCCTCCCTCCATCGTCTGTCTATATTATTATTTTTTTTTTTTTGCCCCGAGGTACTTATGATCCCTCAGGGACTTACACCCTAATGCTAAGATAAAAACATCTGGAACGGCACCTAGTCGTCGTTGAAATCCAGTGCGGGAAACGAGCCGCGGAATGCCACCGCATTAAATCGCTGGATTGTAAGAGACAGACGTTGAAATAAGAAATACGTCTCGCGAGCGTCTCCAGAAATGGCGCTGAGGTTCTGTCCCAAAGATAAAAGAAAGGTCATGCCTTCATCACTCACCGGGCCCAAGGTTTCGCAGGCCAAAGGAACAAAGTGATGGACGGTTGCGAGATGAGCGTATTTTGCGTTCTTCCGAGTAGCCGCCATCTCGGCCGCTGCTCCGGCCGTTCGAGAAGTGTTCGGCAAGTATGAAACGGCCAAGGTGTCTGTGACCGTTACATCCCAGACCAGGCTGCGTCCCGCACGCCAAGGGATAAGAGTGAGACCGTCTGGTCTCTTGCCGTCGGATCTCAGAAGGCCAACGGGTTCCTTGGCTGAGGGGTAGCCGGCTCGAACCAAGCTTCGAAAGATTAGGTCGTTCAGGGTCGCATGTCGAGACGAGCGTCCCGGACCCAACACGCAGGATAGACCATGCGAACCCTCTGCCGAAACAAGAGAGCCGCAGACAAATTATTATTATTATTATTATTATTATTATTATTATTATTATTATTATTATTATTATTATTATTATTATTATTATTATTATTCCTTTTATTCTTTCAACAAATGTTGCAAACAGTCAAACAGTGCAAAGGCTGTGTGCATTTGGGCGAGTCCAACCACCATCATCCATGTCAATTAAATGACCCTGTGAAAGCCACAGCATTAAAGCGTTGAGTGAGTTGGATAGTTCCGAGAATGTCTTTTGCAGTAGTGGGCTGTCCCATTGAGATTGCATTTGAGTTGGGAAGTCTTCTGTGATTTTGATTCCTAGTTCCTCCTGCCACATCGCCATCAGCTTCTCCACCTGCGGGTCCGGCTGATAAACGAGCACTCCCATTATGTCAGGCTGGAGGACGAGGGTGCTCGCGGCATTATTATTAATATTATTATTATCATCATCATCATCATCATCATCATCATCATCATCATCATCATCATCATCATCATCATCAGTATCATCATCATCATCATCATCATCATCGTCGTCATCATCATCATCATCATCATCATCATCATTGTAATTATTATTTAAAATTATTATTATTAATCAATGTTTCGTCCAAGGTATAATATTATGCTCCAACAGACTTTAAAAGCAATATTAAAGGCTATGTTGTTCTGGAGTTAACGGTGATATTGTTATTATTTTATTTAAAATTTTTCTGTTATTATTTCAACAACAGGTTGAAATGTACTAACTGCGCAAATCTTTATTTGGAACCAACAGAGAGTTGGAATTGTAGGCTAAGTCATCCCATTAACAGGCTGTAAACGTCGCAACTATGTGAATGGCCGAATAAATTTCTGTTGCAATCTTATTACAATTCTCATTTTTCTACTATAATTGCCCCAATAATGCATTTTAAACAATCAAGTCTGCAATGCATGCTGGGCTCATTGTAAGAAATAAGTCAGTGGATGTCCCATGTCACATAAGTTTTCTAATAATTATAATGTCATTCGATGGCTCTCGGTTTCTCTTTTGGCCATAAGTCTGCAAATACACATGATGATGAGGCAACCAACAACTTATTATCTGATGTCATTTCATGCAATCCTCTGAAAGACGCGAATACACAACATTTTGACTAAAATACCGTTAAGCTTAGACTGTGGTCATTCTGCCTGACTTAATTTATTCTTCTGACCCTAAGCCTCTGTCTATAGATTTAGTTTTAATTAAGCGTCTGCGAATAAGCTGGTTCCCGTGACCTCGCTTTAGTGGGAGCAGCTGTAGAAAGCTGGAGATTACGATTGCAATCACGATTAAAATCATTAGAATAGTTAAATAATTAAAGAATGTTAAATATAATGTCTTATATAATTATTGCGTGCTACTTGTGGTTTTAGACATCAGTGGAATGGCCGTGAGACACGAAAATGAGAAGAGAAACTTCATCAATGTTACTTTGGGTGAACTTGTAAGAATCTATAGAGGCTATAATTGGGGTTGGTACCCTTTTGGTGGGACCCGGTCTAAGCGCTAAATCGTAAGCGCCACTGAAGGAACCGTGTTAAGTGAAACCGTCATCGCCATGCCAGGGATCCTCAACTCTAACAATTATTATATCCCCAAAGATGAAGTTTAAAATAACAGCAGATATCGCGCTGAGAAAAAAACATTCAAT
>OX457039.1:67626346-67633846 GCA_949752735.1 Lumbricus terrestris
GGTTTGGCGGAGGATGGAATTGTGGAGGATGGATTCCATTCGCCTTCTACCCCGTTCCGCTTCTCCTCCACCTCCTCCTCCTCTGAAAGGTCCATCCATTTCTGAGACACTTCCGCTTGTCATGAACCCAAAAGTTCCGTTGACGAACTTCTCGGAAACGTTTCCGATCGCTGCCATTTTAGTTTTCTTGCAGTGACAGATTTGCAAAGTTGATTCCATTGCTAAGTTGGAGTTCGAATTCATGTTTCCATTGCATACATCACTTCACTTATAGCAATTTCAACATTCTGGCCGCCATTTTCCCGCCATTATGGCTTTCTTCCAGTGCTACATATGTGTCCTTGATTCCATTACATGCCTAGAACCCTTGCATCTCAATGTAAATTACAAAATTGTGTTCATATAACATACAATACCCGACTTACTGCCTTTAAAGCAACAGGCCGCCATCTTGTTTTTCCATGCAACCGCTAAAAATCGAGCTTGCAAACCATGATTTTCGTTCTCAGAAGGGTCAAATTAGTCTAAAAAGCATGCTACCAAATTGTTACATGATCTGCTTCTAACAGTATCATTTCCAGATTTCAAACCTGGTTCAATTGGCGGCCATCTTTTTTCCCGCCAAAATTAGACCATTTGCCGTGGTCCGATTTCTTGCAACTTTTAGTATGTTAAGCAACAGACCCAATATACCAGAAAATCATCATAAAACGCCTTCTTACAATTTTGCGGATCATTTCGTAGATTGACCCGACTATACAACCTTTTGTAGCAATAATAGGCCACCATTTTGGCCGCCATCTTGTTTTACCATGCAACCGCTAAAAATCAAGCTTCCTAACCACGATTTTCGTTCTCAGGAGGGTCAAATTAGTCTAGAAAGGCATGTTAGCAAATTATTACATGATTTGTTTTTGACAGTATCATTTCCAGATTCCATGCTTTGTCCAATTGGCGGCCATCTTTTTTCCCGCCAAAATTAGACCACTTGCCGTGGTCCGATTTCTTGCAACTTTTAGTATGTTCATCACCAGACCTAAGACACCAGAAAATCGTCATAAAACGCTTTCTTGCAATTTTTTTGGGGTCATGTCGCAGATTGACCCGACTACAGTGGCACTGGTGCCAATCGACTCCACGCATCTGCTGCCACAGCAATGTCTAGCAATCTTCACCATGATGACAATTCGTCCAAGACTCTTTGCATGCACCATGATACATGCACGCTGATTGGCAGTTCTGTAGCGCATGAATAATTATGCAGATTTCTGATTGCGCAGGCTATTATTAGCTGTTCGTAGGCCATATGTTCAGATAGTCAAGTTCTTAGTATGATGATCTGGAAGGACCGGAAATCAATCCATGCCATGGTAAAGATTTGTTTTAAGCTTTAAACCTCATTTACTTCTCCATCAATTTCGACTGCAGTAGATCCAATGATTCTACACAGTCGGTGACGAGATCATACGGCAATGGAAAGGTGTTGTCCCTCGCCCTATCATGCTTAGAGAAATTAAGTAGATGACTGGTCATATACAGTGATGTCATAGTTTTAGTTCGAATTTTAGTTTAAGTAAGCATAGTAGTTTCACGTGCTATGGGTTCTAGTTATTATTTGTGGGGCGCGATGGTGTAGTGGGTATGTTCGTTGCCTTGCAGCCGAAGGGTTGCCGGTTCGAGCCAACCGCGTAGAGACCTTGGGCAAGTCATTCACTCGCAATTGCTCAGCGCATAGTTAACGGAAACTGAAACTTCTTTATTTCAGTTTTGGTTACCTCACTTTTATTTCTGTAGCTCTAGTATCCGGTATTCTTTCACTCACTACAATGCTAAGACCTCGACTATCGCATCAATTTTCTGTACACAAAAATTCATTCATTCGAGTATTTATATAGAATCGCTGCAAGGAAACTACTAGAGGCGCTAGAGGTTCCCCCGATTCCAGAAAGGCAAAAACGAACACGTTTCAATTATAGAAATTTATAGTATGTGTCAGAGAGTGACCTATTATATAGGATCAGGCGCGGATAGACAATATCAAATGGACAATAGCAACCAACATTAATGATGTAGAGGCTCATATTTTATATTAAGATATGACCTTGATTATGATATTGTCACCTGAGTCCAAAGCAGTTTTTATGGATCGCCATGCGCGCATTTGACGACGGCGGCAGAGTAATTATTGGATTATAGGATTGGCATTTGTACGGATGCAATCCGAACAGAGCCACAGGTGTGTGTGTTTGGTGACGCGAGTTACCTGCAGAATACCTGTAATAATGTTGCAAGTCGTAACTACGATATAATTGTCTAAAAGGCATGCACAATGTATGAACCGATGGCACTCCTAAACCAGAAGTTTAGATGGGCAGTCGATGCATTGTTGAAAAAATTTGAAGGATGTGAGAAAGACAGCTATTCAAGTAATTGCATCCAATACATAAAGTATTCTAAAATATAGGTCTACGCATGAATGTGATTTTATATACTGTATACATGATTTTTATAGACAGTATTTATGATTTTTAAATACTGTATATTACACGCAGGCTACATCCAAATTTCGCTCAACCCTTCACTCGGCAGATGGCGTTAGAAAACTGATCCGTTGGAGTGATGGGCGCCCTGCATGGCTACCGAATGTAGTTCAATCCGACTAATGTAATAGCATTATTATTATCCGTTCGTAGGCCTAGGGGAGAGTGCTCCAAGATGCCCATGTTAAGAAAAATTGTGCTTTTCTTCGGTATGGATTCGAAGAGAAGAACATGTTTGACCCCAATGCAAAGAGTGATCATTAATGAAGCAATGACAGCAACTATAGAACTTAATTCAATAAGATCAATTGTGTACATTTTAAAAAGTAGACACCTCCAAACTGGGCGTCTTAGGAACCCTATACTACAAGACGCCCATAGGATGGGCATCTTGGAGCAATGAAATTTGACTAAAACATGTGGCATTGCAATCATGCAGTTTTAGACTAAACCAATAAACTGCACGAGAGAAAACAAATTTAACGAAAACTAAAAGATCCTAAAGATACAAAGCAATTCAAAATACGAGAAGCAAAAATCCAATCTCATGTTGTAAGTCATTATTGTCATTTTCACTTTAATCACAGACTAGTGACAAAAGTCGCACACGAATTCTTTGGATGTTTCTTTGTCTGTACTTTCTTCATGACACCAACATTTGTACTTCCTGCATTCTTTCCATTTCACTGAAGTTTTGGGCAAGGGTGAAATAGATTCAATAAACACGGAAAAATTTGCATATGGGCCCGTATTTTTATGAGTAGAAGGTGGTGTCATGGTGGGTACCGATTTTTGGCCATTTGCTCATAGTATCAAAGACGCCCATGGGCGTCTTGTAATCTCTAGGCTTCATATACACTCAAGATGCCCATGGGCTTCTTGTGATCTCTATGCTTCCAATGTATTCAAGATGACCATGGGCTTCTTGTAATTTTCGAAGCCTGCTCTACTGACGCCATTTTATTTAGCGAGGTCAATGTTTAAGACTTAGGTAAAACCATTAAAACAACTGCAAATGAACACAGAATAAACGATGAAATGCGCGAATTTTTACTGCATAAGGCTAAAGAGAAAATTAGGCAGATTCGTAAATGTGTACTTACACAAAAGTGGTGAAAATTTAGAAAATTGATTTATCGCGTCAATATCTCTAATACTGAAACTTTATTGTTATGGGAGGTTCACAAGATGTCGCTGCATGCAATGAGACAACTAAAATTCGAATATATATCTTTTCAACCGTTTTAAAGGGGATGGGCATCTTACCCTCCCTGGGCGTCTTGTAGCACTCTCCCCTATATCATGAATGTTTTATCATGCTGCATGTTGTGTTAGTTTGAACTTAAAAGAGGATTGTTAGACTATAAGTATAAGACATAAGATAGCCTATTGTATATAATTATTATAACTGTATATGTAGGCCTATATACACATTATACATGTACCAAAGAGAGCAATGACCGTTATGCTCTAATTACATATACATGTATAATTATATACAGCATTGATTATATTATTTTTATACCATCCCAATCTATTAAGACGGGATGTTACGCTGCCGTCATTGGCAGAACGCGTGCCACCTAGCGGCGCGGACGTGATTAGCGGCCAACATAAAAAATATCTTGGATCATCGTCGTCATTTTTGTAGCGCCTCTCTTTTGATCGATTGAACGTCACTCGCTTCCGACGGAAATGACGTCTCCTCACCGGAAATGCATCTGCACCGAGAGAGGGCGCCGTCTGGTTGGGTCACCAGGGGCGAGTTTCGTCGGCTCATTAAGACCAGCTGCGCGTTTGATGTTCCATGCGTCAGGCGGAACCACCTGGAACCACGTGGAACCTCGAATGTTCCCGTGGTTCCTGCAACCGTTTGGCAAGGAGTGATTATGGCGACGGGAACGTCAAGGTGCCGAAGAGAATCGCGCCCTCTGAGCTCCCCAGAGGTCGATAGTTGTTATCAGTCGGTGACGTACGATGCATAGCTTCATTGGCGAAGCAAATGGCGCTAGATGAATGTCGATATGAATACTGGTGTAATAGATGAGCGCCGGAGGGTGGCCGTTGTCATTTGTCCAAGCGCCGACGAGTGGTCATCGGCGTGTGGTCACTGGTCAATCAGCCACTAACCTCCTTAGATGAGCTTGCGTTGGATGGCTTGCAGCGCAGCGGTGTCTGGTTAAAATGGACATTACTGGCACCCGTCGACACAGTCGCAGAAGAGACCAAGATGCTAGTCGCAGCCACGCAGGAACACCAACAGCAGCAGCAGCAGCAGCAGTAGCAGCAGCAGCAGCAGCAGTAGCAGCAGCAGAGACTGGCTATGTATATATAGGATGAGGCTGATGTAAGGATTAGTCGTATGCTGGCAAAGGAACGATGTTGCAGTAGCCGCATCTAAGAATTAAATCACGCTTCGTACACTTCATCATCATCAACATCATCATCAGCAGCAGCTCCTCATCGTGACTTCGATTTCGATATCAGGTAGGCACATCACCAGCACATTTCCATTCGGATTAGTATTATAGACATGGCGCCTATACCCCGCAGTCGATCGAGTTGATCGATCGAGTCGATCATAACTCGGCCAAGTCGAGTCGATCGAAAAATCGTCGACTCGATCGACTTGCAAGTCGAGTCGATCGTGAGTCTTGCCAAGTCGAGTCGATCGAAAAATCGTCGACTCGATCGACTTGCAAGTCGAGTCGATCGTGAGTCTTGCCAAGTCGAGTCGATCGAAAAATCGTCGACTCGATCGACTTGCAAGTCGAGTCGATCGTGAGTCTTGCCAAGTCGAGTCGATCGAAAAATCGTCGACTTGCAAGTCGAGTCGATCGTGAGTCTTGCTAAGTCGAGTCGATCGTTGTTTCATCTATACTCGACCCGACTTAGAAATATTTTACTTAGCCTACTATTTCTTGAAGTCTCAAAGTGACCTATAGGCCTACAGTTTTTGCACACAAGTTCAGCTAACGAACCTTTTGGCAGCTGTCGATTTCGTGTTAGGGAACTGTGAAAGTTGACTATTAGGCTATAATAGACGTGCGTTTTCGATTTGAGTTGAACGAATACAGGGTAACAGAAGCGAATACAAAATTTTTGGAAGGGTGGACAAAATTTGTGGCCTTGAACCGACAGAAATTTTCCTTGATCTTCCGCCGAAAGAATCCTTTTTTTAGTCTTTCGCCCAAAAAACTTCTAAAAACCCGTTGCGACTTTGGTTTTTAAAAAATCTGATGACTTTTTTAGTCATGTGCTAGGCCTACTTTCTCTCTCACCTTACTGTTCCCGTTGCGTTGATTTACAGTTTCTTGAAACCTGATGGAGGGAGGGACCACGTCATATTGGCCCCTTCCTTGGATCCGCTCCTGAATGAGCATGATACAGATCTACTATTATATGCCTGTATATGCAAGTCATGTAGATGTTAATTTTGAGAATATAAAAGGAGACCTTTTATGACGTCACTTCGATTATGATACAATTCTACAATTAAATAAGTTCACTGAGAAAGCGAAATTAGGCCTATTGTGACGTCACTTCGATCAGGACACAGATCTGCCGTCATGTTATTTCATTAATGTTGAGAATACAGAACTATGCCTATGCCTATTGAAACGTCACTCTGATTATGATGCAATTTTGCTATTATATTATAATTAAGTTCACATCAAGAATTTAAAAAAACAGCGCCAATTGTGACGTCACATTGATTATGATACAAATGTACCAGACCTATTATGGAAGTGCATTTTGAGAATATAAACAAGGTCTAGTGTGACGATTATGAGACAAATGTACTGTTATAGAAGTGCATATTGAGCATATAAACAAGGTCTATTGTGACGTCACTTCGATTATTATTCAGATCTACCAGTATGTTATGTTCGTTTTGCGAATATAAAACGGGGCCTTTTATGACGTCAGTCACGTCACTTCTATTATAATACAATTCTACTATTAAATAAGTTCACTGTAAAAAACGAAATTAGGTCTCTAATTGTGGCGTCATTTCGATTATGATACAGATCTGCTGTCATATTATTTTATTTTCATAATACAAAACTGGGGCTGTTTAAATGCAACATCGCTCTGATTATTATACAAATCTACTATTATACGTTCAGTTTG
Source organism: Lumbricus terrestris (assembly GCA_949752735.1). Classification (NCBI taxonomy): domain Eukaryota; kingdom Metazoa; phylum Annelida; class Clitellata; order Crassiclitellata; family Lumbricidae; genus Lumbricus; species Lumbricus terrestris. The sequence continues at coordinate 67,633,021 of OX457039.1, forward strand.
AGAATATAAAACTAGGCCCATTGTGACGTCACCTAGATCATGTTAAAGAAGTTCATTTTGAGAATGAAATAGTCCTATTGTGGCTAACCTCGATTAGGATAATGATCTGTTATTATAGACGTACATTTTTAGAGTATAAACCATAGATGTAAAAAACGTTTTTTTCCGTTTTTTATTCTCTCCCAAAAAACGTCGTTTTTTTTCGTTTTTTATTTTTCCCATCGTTTTTTATCGTTTTTTATTTGTTCTTTATCTTTATTTATTCACTTACTTTCGGTTATTATTTTCCTTAATTTTAATTTTTCTCTGATATTCCTTATGTTTTCCGCCAACACTCAAGAATTCAGCTAACTAAAGCCATTATTTCATCGTTTAACATCATAATTTAAGAGATAGCCTGCGTGTAGTAGGTTCATAATGAATGTTTTCAAGGTTAAAATGCGGTTTTAGATGTAGCAAAGTCAAATTATTCACCGTTTCCGTTTTTTATCGTTTTTTTGTCGTTTTTTATTTTTTCGAAAAAAACGACGTTTTTTACCGTTTTTTATTCCGTTTCCATCGTTTTTTACATCTATGGTATAAACTAGGCCTATTGTGACTAACTTCAATTATTGCACAGATCTACCGTGATAATTATTGAGTTTCATTTGCATAATCTAAAACGAGGCCTATTGTGACGTCACTACGATTACAGTGCAAATCTATAAATTCACTGAGAATACGAAATTAGGCATATTGTTACGTCACACAGATTTATGACACAGATCTACTATTGTATAATTTCATTGTAAGATCATGTAACTGCAGAGGTGAGCAAGAGACAAAA
>OX457039.1:67643846-67653846 GCA_949752735.1 Lumbricus terrestris
GCACTATCCATGCACTCATGCTGTGTAGAATGAAACATATGGCGCTACATAAATGATTGTCGTTGACAGAGAGAGGTGGAAGCGGAGAGAGACGTCATAGTGCAACATGTTGGTGACACGACAATGCGACTCAGGCGGGATTCCTGTTCCGTTTGTCAACAGGAATATCATGGAGGATTGGGGTACACGTGCGTGTGTAGCATGGCATAAATAAGCACGGACAACGACAGCCACTTTCCTCTCTCTGTCTCTGTCTTTGTGCCTGTCTGTCTCTCTCCTCTCTATCTGTTTGTCTCTCATTCTCTCTCTTTCGCTTTCTTTCTCTTTCTCGCTCTCTCACTGTCTGTCTGTCTCGCTCTGCCTCTTTGTTTATCTTCTGTCTATCCGTCTATCTGTCTTTCCCGCTGGCGATCCACATGAGGCGAGAGTTTCTTCCGGAATCGTTCGTTGTTGTTGGGATGAGCCGGGAGCAGGTCTACAAGGCAGAGGACTAGAAACTTCGTTCATATGCAGTTGCAAAGAAAATAATGTCTCTAATTCCTTTTGCGCATGCTGCTTATAATCTTGCCCTTTAATCAGTTCACTGAGTTCAGCTAATCTGCAATTGAAGACATTCTCAACAATTTCTACCAACTACAGAAAGAACTCCATAATAATTATGGAAAGGAATCGTCAAAAAAACTTCATTTACCTAAAGCGCTCATTAGGAAAATTACCGCGAGACTATAAGCAGCATGCGCGCGCCAATAAAATTGAAAGCATTCACGACAATCAGCTTCCTTGTGGCTTTTAAAGCATTCTTACAAATAATTGCCTGTCATATATTCGCTTCTCTTGAAGCGTTATTTTGAAGGTGCGCGTGATGTTACTGAGCAAAGGAACTGCTACACGGTTTACCTGAATGCCATTTTTTGTCTAATGGGAGATTCTATCGATGGCAACGAACTTGACAGCCATTATTATTAACTAAGTTACAATATTCATCAAAAGATTTCATTGCGGATTTTCACAAATTTAAAAGTATTCATCGTTAGCAAGTAGGCCTATGGGTTGGGTAATCAAAGAGAGTAGATGAATGCCATACAATTCAAAAAGAGGCAAATAAATTAGTGCAAATAAAGTAAAATCTGCGATAACCAGCAGTTCTGCCATCCGTAGAATGTTGTGAATTTCTTAGCTGTAAAGGTTGACTGGCTGTGCATGGGACTGTTGTAGGTCTAATTATCGCTGCATAGGCCAAAATGTTTTATCTCATTAACGGGAGAAGTCGAGAGCGGGGGAATAAACAGCAGAGTGAATTTTTAAGCATGGAAGAGGCTAAAAATGAATGGAAGAACTAGTAAAAAGGCAAACGAGGAGAAATCCATAGAATGAATGAGGAATAACGATCAAACGACCTACATGTATAGTCTAAGCGAAGGTAAACTACAGCCGGTGTAAAGGTTTCAAATTACCCCCTCCTAAACATTACCCCCCGGTAACTTGAAACCGGTTTCAGATTACCCCCCGGAAACTAGATTTGCATCAATCATCGCATTTATTGCAATAAAAAAATCAGAAAAATCATCCCGCTTCTTGTTTTGATCTGAAGATTTTCATCCGTCATCCCACTTCGTGGTTTGCTATCAATATTTTGATCCGAAAAAAATAATAGCCTCGAAGCCATTTTCTCCATGTAAACTTCAGCGCCGAATAGTATTTTAGTCACAGATGAAAATATTGATAACAAACCACGAAGTGGGATGACGTATGAAAATCGTCAGACCAAAACAAGAAGCGGGATGAATTTTTTGATATTTTTAGTGCAATAAATGCCATGATTGATGCAATTTACAGTTTGCAGGGGGGTAATGTTTAGGAGGGGGTAATCTGAAACCTTTACACCGGTAATTAATCTCCGACTTTTCAGTGCGTCGCAAAGCTTATAATTATGTCTAGCACTCACTAGAATCAGTTGAGTCGAGTTTTTCGGTCTAAGACTCTAAGCCGTGAGGCAAAACTGAAGCAAAAGTAATGCTACTTTGAAACAGAAAAATAATGATGCGTACATTAATTAATGTTAAAATGAACCATACATTACACGTGTTTCACAAAATAGATGAAAATTAAGATGAATAAGCAGCGCCTAATCGAGTCCACCTGCCTGGATGGGGGAGGGGTTCAGGTTTCGGGGGTGGGGTAGTGCCGTTTTAGGCGGATGGCAGCCGCCGAGGCCAGACACAGACGGCATCTTTTCACCCTATTTTTTCTGACGACCTTTCAAGTCTTTCTCCAACATTTCAGGAAAACAAACCAATTCCCGTAGTAGGCCTAAATACCATACTTTTAAAATCTGATTTTCCTTTGCAGTAGGCCTGTATCGATGCTTCGCTATCGAATTATTCTAACTCGGATGTTTTACAGATATAAATTTTCAGGGGAATTGTCGCACGTACCCTTTATCTGGGGGTAAAGGAAATGGTGCGTAGGCCTATAGACATGTGAACAACATCTCGAGATTTTCACTGGGGAAAATCAGATTTTCACTATGGGAAATGTCATTCCTGGGGAAACTTTCCTCCTCAGAGACGTCTAGATTATACAGCGTGAATAAGTCAGATGAATAAGTAAGATGAATAAATAAGATGAATGAGTTAGATCAATAAATAAGATGAATAAGTAAGATGAATAAATAAGATGAATAAGTAAGATGAATAAATAAGATGAATAAGTAAGATGAATAAATAAGATGAATGAGTCAGATGAATAAATAAGATGAATAAGTAAGATGAATAAATAGGATGAATAAGTAAGATGAACGTCTCTCTAAATCTTTCGGCATAGGTGACTCTGCCCTTCTTTGGCTCAGCTCTTTTCTCTCAGATCGCTCGTTAGCTGTGATCTTTGGGTCCACACGCTCTGCCTGGTCCCCTGTCCCTTACGGCTTGCCTCAAGGCTCGGTCCTGGCGCCGCTTCTTTACATTCTCTACACCGCAGATTTATCAGCCATACTCTCTCTCAAGGGCGCCTCGGCTCATCAATATGCTGATGATACGCAAGCATTTGTTCATGGCCCGTCCAGTGCAGCTGCCTCACTTGTCGCCACTATTCTTGATGCCACCTCAGCCCTGGACCAATGGATGTCCTCTAACCGTCTTCGCCTGAACTCTGATAAAACACAATACATCTGGCTTGGCGGCAGAGCTCAGCTTGCTAAGATTGACATGGAGCTCCTCTGCACTTTGTTTCCGGATATTCATTTCTCTTCCACTGTTCGTGACTTGGGCTTCACTCTGGACCCTGTTCTTTCTTTCTCGGACCATATTAACCGTGTCTCGCGAACATGTCTCTATCATCTTCGCCAGCTGCGTACCATCCGTCATTCACTTTCCCCGCAAGCTATTAAGACGCTTGTTCACGCCTTGATCTGTTCTAGGGTTGACTTTGGGAACTCTTCATACGCCGGTCTTTCTTCTCTCAACCTCTCTAAACTTCAGACAATACTCAATGCTGCTGCTCGCCTAATTGCTGGTCTCCCCAAGTTCTCCCACATTTCAGTCTTTATTCGGGACACTCTTCATTGGCTTCCTGTACCACAACGCATTGAGTTCAAAATTCTGACACTTATGCGCAATTCTCTTCATGGGGTTGCTCCCTCCTACCTCCGTTCTTTCTGTATTCAGGTCTCCTCTCTCCCCGGTCGCTCTGCCCTTCGTTCGGCAGCTAATGGCCTCCTTGTTGTTCCTCGCATGCGTGGGGCTACGGCCCAGTCCAGGAGCTTTGCCTATGTTGGCCCCTCCTGCTGGAACCGTCTTCCACACAAACTACGTCTTGAGCTTCTCAGCCTCTCTCTCCCTCTGTTTAGGAAGCGCCTGAAGACTATACTATTCGTTAGCGACAGTGCTAACTTTGGGTCGGGAGCGCTACTGAATCTGTGAGCGGCGCTATACAAATGTTCAATTACAATTACAATTACAATTACAATTACAATTACAATTACAATGAATATATGAGATGAATGAGTCAGATGAATAAATAAGATGAATAAGTAAGATGAATAAGTAAGATGAATAAGTAAGATGAATAGGTAAGATGAATAAGTAAGATGAATAAGTTAGATGAATAAATAAGATGAATAAGCAAAATTAATAAATAAGATGAATAAGTAAGTTGAATAAGTAAGATGAATAAGTAAGATAAATAAGTAAGATGAATAAATATGATGAGTAAGTAAGTTGAATTAGTCAGATGAATAAGTGAGATAAATAAGTCAAATGAATTATAAGTAAGATGAATAAGTCAGATGAATAAGTAACATGCAATAGTCAGATGAATAAGTAAGATGAATAAGTAAGATGAATAAGTAAGATGAATAAGTAAGATGAATAAGTAAGATGAATAAGTAAGATGAATAAGTAAGATGAATAAGTAAGATGAATAAGTAAGATGAATAAGTAAGATGAATAAGTAAGATGAATAAGTAAGATGAATAAGTAAGATGAATAAGTAAGATGAATAAGTAAGATGAATGAGTAAGATGAATAAATCAGATAAATTAGTCAGATGAATAAGTCAGGTGAATAAGTCAGATGATTAAGTCAGGTGAATAAGTCAGATGAATAAGTCAGGTGAATAAGTCAGATGAATAAGTCAGATGATTAAGTCAGATGAATAAGTCAGATGAATAAGTCAGATGAATAAGTCAGATGAATAAGCAAGATGAATAAGTCAGATGAATTACTCAGATGAAGAGCTAAGAAACTAAACGAACGAATATATGCAGTCGTGTACAAACGAAGGACCTCATGACTTTTTACATTCTGCACAATGCAACTGCGAACAATTCGCCCAAACGTCATTCACCTGCCAAGATGTTCCGTTCTATCTTTTCCAATCTAATCTCATACCAGTTTCTTCAGCTGGTTTATTTGAGGACTTGTTAAATTCTCAATTGATTACGCAATTATTGATTTGTCACTCTTATAATATACACTGGTATCCAATTCAAAAGGCATTAAATGGTGGCGTGCCAAACCCCAACTATAATGAGAAAGAAATCCAGATCATCCTACTTGATCCACGAGGCGTCAGTCTTTATGGTAGTCTATATATTATGGCGGATAAGCAATTTTTCGCTTCAGTTTCATCTTGACAAGAGATTTACATGTTCAGTTTGGTCTATCTTTTGATCTTGGTCTATCTGTTGAACTATATAATAGAACTTCATCTCGACTAAAGTTCTGCTTTAAGTTTATGCATAGCTGCAATGCATGCAAGCATTATTATATAACATGCTTGCTGTCATACACCCATACATTCTAGACCTATGTTTGCATTTGATGAATCTCTACTTACTCAATCCACGATAGCATGTACAGTACATGTAGTTCCTTTCTGAAAGATTAACGTTGATATCGAGACTGCGACCACGTTTGAGATTGTGGTCTAATTATATGCATATAATGTATGCTGTATTTACGGCTGGCATGTATGAAACGTGCATGTAAAAACTATGTCTGCATGCAATGTCATGCATTCATGTTTCCGTGCATGTTTATATGTATGTAGGCCTATATTTATATAGACCAAGATATTCATGTAGATCAACAAAATATACATAGATCTATGCGTTTTTATATATAGGCCTATATACATATATACATGTATATATGTATATATATACACATGTATATATGTCACCTTCTCAGCTTTTGTTCCGTCTAATCTGATTTGTCTGATTCAGTTTAGTATGAAAGTCGACGACGACATTGTTATCGCAATAATTTTTTATTCGACGGCTTGCACCTCACGCAGAGACCGCTGTGACTGTTATGAAAAGAGACATCTTCGGTTGGATGTATAGTTGTATACCCTGTGGTCGGTGAATTCACGCGCGTTAATTAGATTAGTCTGCGGACTTATTTTCGAATCAAGTGTGACGGGAGAGAGAGAGAGAGAGAGAGAGAGAGAGAGAGAGAGAGAGAGAGAGAGAGAGAGAGAGAGAGAGAGAGAGAGAGAGAGAGAGATAGAGAGAGAGAGAGAGAGAGAGAGAGAGAGAGAGAGAGAGAGAGAGAGAGAGAGAGAGAGAGAGAGAAAGAGAAAGAGAAAGAGAAAGAGAAAGAGAAAGAGAATGAGAAAGAGAAGAATGAGAAAGAGAAAGAGAAAGAGAGAAAGACAGAGAGAGACAGAGACAGACAGAGAGACAGACAGAGAGATGGAGAGAGAAAAAGAAAAAGAGAGAAGAGAGAGAGAGAGTGAGTGAGTGAGAGAGAGACAGAGAGAGAAAAAGTGAAAATGAGAGAGAGTGAAAATGAGAGAGGGGTGAGAGAGAAAGAAACAGAGACAGAGACAGAGGCAGAGACAGAGATATAGATAGAGACAGAGAGACAGCAAAAACAAAGAGAGACAGCGATCGCCATAGACATAGAGATACAGAAAGAGACAAAGACAGAGAGATGATGATCTTGCTCTCAATATTCTCGGGTGTTGTGAGGAAGACAAACAACCACAGGGATTCTGTTTTGAAAAGTGCTTTCGTCGCCTGTGGAGTTCACTAAGAGGCAGACGCGAAGAAAACGATTTCCTAAAGTACCATCGAAATAATGGCAATGCCATCAAAGTCCGCTGATCACACTCGGACGCCTTCCTGGCGCAATACAAAACCATTCAATGTAAACAAGAGCTGTGTATTATGGAAGGAAATTCAGCTATGATGAGTACAATGACCGCTCACTGTCTATCCTATGCGCCATCTAAGACGCCTGAAGGATGAGAGGGTGAGGGAAAGACTATCCACCCGCTCTCATATGCCGAGGTTGGGAAAATGAAATCGCTAACATGCGCACTTCATACTTCATACTTCAGGTCATGCTTAATCGACCTTTGCTGGTCTTTTCCCTCTGCATTCTGGATAGAAGCAATTCGAAATAAAGTGTCTATGGTGGGATTATTCATCTGACTAAGATGTGATATTAGCTGATAATCATTATTTCAGTCTGAAAAAGTAATTGCTCTTCACGGTATATTCGAATCCATTCGGGTCAGGCGTGGCGGGGGACGAAAACCGAAATTTCCCGGGCGTGGGAGCGGCGTGACTGGGAAGTGGGAACTAAAAACCGAAATTTCCCGGGCAACGCCGGGTAATTCAGCTAGTAAATTATGTTCTAAGCAGGATCGTTTTTCAACAGTTTGGAAATGTTTTCTCACAGAGCCGAATGCAGTAGAGAATAGAATAAATGTGTAGAATGGAAAACTGTCCTATATAGAAGGATGACCCACTGCGTGAGAAGGCAGTTCACGGATTCAAGCTAAAGGGTGAAAGCGCCTCACCTGCATATCTCCACAGCTAGCGGAGCACAACGATCGCCGACCCAACCGACTTAATTGAGACTGGAAGACAAAAGCTTGACACTTAGGACAGAGTCAACAGTAAATTGAAACAGGATGATTTTTCCTGTATGCATGGGGCGCCTTATAGACTTAGAAAGCTGAAGTGTTGTTTTAGATCGTTCTACAAAAGATGAATTCATAGAAAATGACTCGATTCGTTAAATTACAATGTATTGCGATTCTATTGTGTTCTGAGATTTCATTCTATGGTGGTCTTTTGTTCCATTGATTTTATTGTCTTGCCAGGCTCAACAAATTGGTACTTCTCCAAAAACCTGCAATACGTAGGCCTATCATAGCGGGAGTCAAGCCTTTTATTCACTCAAGTCCTTTATTTCAATCATTTAATTTATTAAAGTTTCACCAAATAATGACTTTCCAGATAGGAGTCTTTATGTATCTGTTCTCCCATGATCGCCTACTCCTTAACTTTGCAGGGTACTTCCAAAAAGGATCTGAAACACACTACTATTCCACTAGGAACTCCTCTCATTATCGAGCCATATCCGTTCGATTAAATTCAAGAAAATTCCATATTAAATATACTGGGCCATGTATATGGAACTCGTTTCCTAATCATATTCAGCAAGCTTCCAGTTTACAAAGGGCAAAAACACTACTGCGCAATTACTTGATTAATGACTGCAAAGATATTTAACCTTATTGGCACTGTTTTTTATTTTATTTTTTATTATTTTTGTGTGTGTTTGTTTTGTGTTCTTTAGTTAAGTTTATTACATTAATTGTCATCTCATGCTGTTTTTTTAGCTTATTGTTCAATTCATGATGTCAGCCGTCTAGCCATCTGTTAAAATTGCACATGTAATTAGGTGTCCCTGTTAGCGGGATATTCATCCCTTAGGGCCTTCCTTGTTGCCATCCGATTATGTGAAACATGTTATACTAAGTCTATTGTTTATGTTTGATGGTTGCAATAAAATGAATTAAATTGAATTGAATTGAATTCTAAAGTGTCCTATGATTCTAAAGTGCACTGTCATTCCGATGTGCGGTGCAATTCTATAGCACGCTCCGATTCCAACGTACTCTTTGCTATTTGAGAATGCTCTTGCTCATAGCTTGCATAAAACTGATAAGTTGTCTTGAGAAAAAAGTGGGCATCGCAAAGAAGAGAGAGAGAGACTGTCCGTATCATATGCATGGGATGATTTTGGTCAATCAATTCGCATGATGGGTGGAAGTAGTACGACTCACAAAGTGTCTTTGGCTTCATCGCTCAAAACTCATCTTTTATATTCCGATCGAAATGTCAGCTGACGAGGATGCAATGCATAAGAAGCATCGTGATGAATCGGTCAACTGAGACGAAAACTCATCAGTTGTGGTCTCTGCTCATCCGAGACACATAAGCATTCAGGCGAAAGGATGATATATACGTCAGTCATTGAACCTTCCTCTCTACACATATACATGTATGGATTATGACGTCTATGCCAGCACGAACGATCGTTATTTTGTGTTATGTACCAGTCGTAGGATATACAGAGCTGCATTGTGTTTAGATAAGAAACATATCGATAAAATATCATCAATAACATCAACAATAATAGTAATAATAATAATAATAATAATAATAATAATAATAATAATAATAATAATAATAATAATAATAAGTCGATATAATAAAATTGTGACTCTGCCTTCATCAACGGTCATGTGGAACCATATAGACTCTAATCTGCGTTTTGCAGCCACTTCCAATTTCGTTCAAAGAGACGCAAAAAATCAGTGGGAAAGGTGAGAGAGAAGAGAGAGAGAAAAGGGGGAAGTAGCGTGTGACTAAAAAAGGTCACCAGCTATTTTGGCGGGGGAAACGGTCTATGAAATGTTATCTTTTGTCGGACATTTCGACGAAACGACTAAAAAAGGTCATCAACTATTTTTTTGGCGGACAAAATGGTTTCTTTTCGACCAAATGACTTAAATAAGGTCATCAGATTTTACGGCCAAAGAACAACGATAATTTTTCACATATCCAAGACCGAAAATTTTGGTCCCCTTCGAAAATTTCTTTTTCCACCCCTGCACAATGTGTGTGTACATAATTATATGTGGATCGTAGGCTGCGCCTGTTGGCATTGTCTATGTTCATCGTTCATTGTTCATTGCTCATGCTAGTTGCCGTTTAACGACAATGTATCATACAAAGACGAGTATACAGTCACCCACTTCCTTTTTCCAAGCTTGGTTGGAACAGGCATCGCCATAGGTCGAGTAGGGGCAAAGTTCCTACTCTGCACATTATGCATATTTTACGCTGTATCCAAGGGAAAAATTCTCTGCAGTATAATGAAAATGACAGAGATAGGCCCCTACTCATGGATGTTAAGATACTAATGGCGTATTAATCCTTTCATTATTCCTGATGTTGGCCTAAATATAAATGTATCTGTCATTCCACAACTTTTAGTTTGAGTTAATTTATAATTTTGTATATTTCAATAATACGAAAAGCCTCGACATTGGTCTCAACACAAGATGCAGGCGCCATTGCCAATAGCAGCGTCGATACCCAGTTTTGTCTGTCAGGAAAAAAATGGCTTTAGATTTTTAGAAAATGACAAAGATTTACTAGTTATTTTCGTATTACCATAATGGGTAGACTACTTCA
>OX457039.1:67658846-67746346 GCA_949752735.1 Lumbricus terrestris
GTTATTGAGGTAGGAAGAAGATTTGGCGGTCATGGCAATGTGTTTAATTATTGGTGTGACAACGCCCAGACGAACACAAACAGTTGCAGTGTGTGTGTGTGTGTGTGTGTGCGTGTGCGTTTATGTGTGTGCGTGTGGAAGGTGTGTGTGTGTGTTCGTGTGCGTGTATGTGTGTGCGTGTGGAAGGTGTGTGTGTGTGTGCGCGTGTGCGTGTATGTGTGTGCGTGTGGAAGTGTGGAAGGTGTGTGTGTGTGCGTGTGCGTGTATGTGTGTGTGTGTGTGTGTGTGTGTGAGTGCGTGTGAGGGGTTTCTTTAAGTACACGAACGTTTTACTAATGTCACTCTCTGTATATCTCTTCTTCGCTTTTTTGTGGCTCTCTCTTGTATCACCCCGTCAGTGTCTCGCTCTTTTTATCCTTCCGTCACTCTCGATGTCCCTCGCTTTGTTATAACGATGCGTTGAATGTCCTTTCATCTTTTGTATTTCTCTCGTTTTAATCACAGACCTTTCTTTTCGTGACAATGGTGCCCTGCCCTCCCCTTTCTTAGAATTCTCGTGTACCTTTCTCGATTCTTTCAGTCGCAAATAATAAGTGCAGGCTTCATATTGTAAAAAAATGACTCTGATCCCTATCACCACAAATGCCACCAGAAACGCAATGACCAGCGCTCCACAAAATGACCACCACAAACACTAACAACCAAACACTTTCTACAGTTATGTCATTAAAACTTCTTATTGCACTGTTTTTACATATCAAATATATCGGCAGTAGGCTACTACAGTCATGATGACTTACCATGTTATTGCACGATTCTCGAACTGTGTAATAGAGACAGTTCAGTGCAATAATAAGGTATGTTCACTTATTCCAGATGACATTAATTTTATGGTATTGCAGCTGCTAAAAAACGCTTTGTTGACATAACCTGTTATTGCACCAGAAATGATACTGATGACTGAGTGTTCGTGTTGCAATAACCCGATATGATGCAAGATGTATAAAAAATAATAATAATTTTATCTTTCGCATTGAAACATTTACAAATTTCGTTAAAGACAATTTTAAAGTACATATTGTTTAAAACAGCTTGTCGATATGTGATCAAATGGCTTAGATACGGCTGTTTGAAGTGGTAAATCTTTGAAGTCGATTTCCCAACATTCATGATTTTCGACATACCTTGTTATTGCTCCAAGCCCTTCAATTATTGTTTGTAGCAACAATTGTTTTTCTTACCTTATTCCCTTTGTTACTTTATTCCCTTTTTATTTACTGTAATACTGTTGGGCTGGTGACATGAAGGGCATCCGGCCAGGCCATAACCTCCCCCCCATCATAAATTCCTGGCTACGCCACTGAATCCACTGAATCAGATGTGATTTAATGAAGATTTGATGAGACCATGAACGGATTGTTGTCAATAATTATTGCCAGAATTACAGAGCAGATTCATCACGAAGAGCATCGAGAAAAACGATTCATTCGCAGTGAGGCTACAACTCTGCTTAGAAAGGCAACACAGGCATCCATTATCTTAGCCAGCTCAGAGAGCACTACAGAGTAGATGTATATCTTGAAGATGCGCTATAAAAATTTTCGGAATAGATGGAAGGATGAATGAATGAATGAATGCATGCATGAGTGAATGAATGAATGAGTGGAAGAATGGATGAATGAATGAATGAATGAATGAATGAATGATTGATTGATTGAATGAATGAATGTATGAGTGAATTAATGAATGAGTGGAAGAATGGATGAATGAATGAATGAATGAATGCATGAATGAATGAATGAATGAATGAATGAATGAATGAATGAATGAATGAATGAATGAATGAATGATTGATTGATTGAATGAATGAATGAATGAACGAACGAATGAATGAATGAATGATTGAATGAATGTATGAATGAATGAATGAATGAATGTATGAATGAATGAATGAATGATTGAATGAATGTATGAATGAATGAATGAATGAGTGAATGTATGAATGAATGAATGAATGAATGAATGAATGTATGAATGAATGAATGAATGAATGAATGAATGATTGAATGAATGAATGAATGTATGAATGGATGAAGCAAACGACTGACTGCACATATTCATTTTGTTCAGGATACTGACATGACGATGTCTATAACATGACTGCATAGGATCACTGAGATAATAACACGAGATGACCGCACGAGATGACCACACGAGATGATTGCTTGAGATGATTGCTTGAGATGATTGCTTGAGATGATTGCTTGAGATGATTGCTTGAGATGATTGCATGAGATGATTGCTTGAGATGATTGCTTGAGATGATTGCTTGAGATGATTGCTTGAGATGATTGCTTGAGATGATTGCTTGAGATGATTGCATGAGATGATTGCTTGAGATGATTGCTTGAGATGATTGCTTGAGATGATTGCTTGAGATGATTGTTTGAGATGATTGCTTGAGATGATTGCTTGAGATGATTGCTTGAGATGATTGCTTGAGATGATTGCTTGAGATGATTGCTTGAGATGACCACACGAGATGATTGCTTGAGATGATTGCTTGAGATGATTGCTCGAGATGATTGCTTGAGATGATTGCTTGAGATGATTGCTTGAGATGATTGCTTGAGATGATTGCTTGAGATGATTGCTTGAGATGATTGCATGAGATGATTGCTTGAGATGATTGCTTGAGATGATTGCTTGAGATGATTGCTTGAGATGATTGCATGAGATGATTGCTTGAGATGATTACTTGAGATGATTGCTTGAGATGATTGCTTGAGATGATTGCTTGAGATGATTGCTTGAGATGATTGCTTGAGATGATTGCTTGAGATGATTGCTTGAGATGATTGCTTGAGATGATTGCTTGAGATGATTGCTTGAGATGATTGCTTGAGATGATTGCTTGAGATGATTGCATGAGATGATTGCTTGAGATGATTGCTTGAGATGATTGCTTGAGATGATTGCTTGAGATGATTGCTTGAGATGATTGCTTGAGATGATTGCTTGAGATGATTGCTTGAGATGATTGCTTGAGATGATTGCATGAGATGATTGCTTGAGATGATTGCTTGAGATGATTGCTTGAGATGATTGCTTGAGATGATTGCTTGAGATGATTGCTTGAGATGATTGCATACGTGTATCTGCCATACACAGCATACAGACCATAGAGCATTGCTTTTTGCCTATGAATATCTGACTTTCGTGACATCCATGTTTATTCGTGATAAATCAACAGATTCGATCAAAAAATGTATCAGACAGTCTTTTATGGACCTCTAATAACTATGCGCAACCACAGCTGGCTGTGTACAGTGTAGTTAATAGAATTCTGTTTTTTGTGCTGGACCGCATTAAGACTATAATAATAGTGCAGGTCCGACTGCTGTGATTTCCCTCCAATGATAAGCCACCGGTCCACCACGCATAGAATTATTGTTTATAACTGCATTTGTGCCTCACAAAGTATAGGACCTTAAGACGGAGAGGTAGAGCGCATTATAGGAAGATTCTTAGGGGAAGAATAAGAGCTCTGTCCCTTAATTAAGTTTATTCTTGGCAGACATGCGTATACATGAAGTGTTGACGTCTTCAATTTCTTGGTCTCAGCACATGAGTGCGGGGGTCTAGTCGTCTCCCTCACCGTACAATCATCTCATCGACGACAGTGTACGGTTGGTGTACACATTATAGTTGAATCAGATGGAACAAAATATCTGCCATGGCGGGGATTTTAACCCCCTCCGTCCTGTCGATTAACTATGCAGCACAAGCTAAAAAAATAAACACTATACAGCACACACACGCACACACACACACACACACACACACATACACACACACCTGCACGCACACACGCACGCACACACACACACACACGCACACACACACACGCACGCACACACACACACACACACGCACACAAACACACATATCACGACAATCGAGCACCACAGGAAGAACCATTAAACCAGATGACATTGTACCAGCAAAAACACACTCGAAAGCATGACGACGTCATTGAAGTATAATATGCGACATTCCATGTTATGTAACATCTGCGAACTCATTCTAGACGGAGACGTAGGCTACACAACACAATAACACGGGTATATTATACTAAACAGTATCGTAAGCTTCCCTTCATGGCCGCTGCTTTAATACGCATGCAAGACGGCGTCGTGGTTATGAGAAGCTAATGCATCTGGTTGTCTGGCTATAGCTTGGCGCAATGGACGATATACAAAATCTGGACGGTCTGCGAACTGACGTCTTTATGCGTAAAAGGTCGTAAGTTTAGCAGCCCGTCCTAATGTATATTCAGTCGATGCACAGGAGAGCTGTAAACTGCGGCGAACATGGCGGCCGCGCGTTACGTGTCTTCACGTTCGTTTGAGCGTGAGGAATTGTCGGCGAGGCTGTGTACATGTACGTGATGTGGCAGGCGTTCATTGATGCGTGCACTAAACTGACGACTGCTATTGTTCTAAATTACAAGATCAAGCAATACCGGAAGGAATTGGTGGTGGGGGAGGGATGGAATGTTGGCAGGGTCGCTCATAGGAGGCAGGGGCAAATGCCAATGGGCCAGGCGAGTTCTAGGGGACAGGACTATGTAGTTAGAATTATGTAGAAAGTTTATGATTTCCGCTTTTTAACTAAAAAAATTAAAAATTAAGGAGCCTACCATCTGTTTGATAGTGAGGCTGAACAGTAAATAAAATCGTATTGTATGTATATAAATAGAGAATTATTGCGACCATCGAAGTCTGAATAACATTTCAAACATTTAAAGAAGGAATTTGAGATTCTGTGAGACTCGTAATCGTCAATGAAAACTCCGGACTTCTAAAGCGCCACTCTCGAAAGCCAAGCTGAGGACACCTTCAGCTTGTTCACAATCGCTGCGTCGAATCAGAAGGGTTGTCTAAAGGGTTGATAGAAGGAGGCACGAGTCCGGTTGCGGCAGGGTATATCTGTTAAGGTAGATGTGAGAGAGTTGACGATAAGAAGTGTTTTGTTGAAGTTGAGATGCTGATTGTCTCCAGTGCCATGCACGGTATACAACTATACAGTACTATACAGTATCCAATGACCCTGAGTTTAGAATAGTTTAGAATAGTTGAAGAGAAGCATGGCGTCATAAGCACGACTTTTTTCTAAGGAAATCAACTGTACCACATCTGGCAGCAGATGACGATGCCTTAACGATTTTTTATTCAGAACAATACTAAAACCACTCTCTGCATGCGTCGCTCTCTCTCGCTATAATATACCTGGAAATCTTTTCAACAGTTCGCTCGACTAAGTCGATGCAGCAGCTGATCACAGTGATGGAAATGCGTTGCTGCTGCTGCTGCTGCTTGTGCCTTTGCAACTGCAACGTCTATTGTTTACAGTAAGCAGCAGCAGCAAGGCTCGTGTTCACGACAAAGACATGTAGGATGCTTAGCCTACATAAAAGACGTATCCCCTTAGTACCAAAGTACCAGCAAAAACCGTATAAGCCTCTCGGAGATAGAACATATTATATACATATCTTAGTACTAGTCATTGGTCATTATATTCATGTACATGTATGTAATATTCACATATCACAGTCCTTAAATCCGTTTCGTGCAAATATATATATAGAGACTAATCCTGAGTGACTTACGTATACATAATTATAGAGACTGATCGGGGATTATTTATGTATGACATTGTATATATATATTGTATATAATACTATACACGCATATACATATAAAAATTATATCATATATAAATGAGTGTGTTTTGAGAATATTGCGCTTATATATAGGCCTACATAAAAATTGCACATATGGATAATATGTATATATCACACATAAGCCACCTGCAATCGGTTTATATATAATACCTGGTATTAGACCTCGTGACAATCAGAGTCTTTGTTAAAACGAAAAATGATATGAGACGAGCAACGTAGGATTTCACTCACTCAACGTAATCCAGAAACTACAGACTGCGAATGTCAGACACATGTTACAGTAGCTGATCGAGTGACAGGATTAGGTTGATGCTGTCGATGATGATATATTATGGGAGGCAGTAAAGTTCATGATGATGATGATGATGACAATGATTAAGACAGTGACGATGAAGATGATTACAAAAATGAAGATGGTGACAATGATGAAGATGATGATGAATATGATGACAATGACGATGATAAAAAACATGATTATGATGAAAATGATGATAACGATGACGATGACGACGATGATGATGATGATAATGATGACTGCGACGACTATTTTGACGACGACGATGATGATAATGATGACGATATTGTTGATGACAATAAAAAATGACGATGACGACTATGATGACGATGATAACGCTGATGAAGATGGTGACATCGATTAAGATGTTTGCGACGATTATGATGACGACGACGACGACTATGCTGATGAAGATGATGACGGTGATGATCATGAAGTTCATGATTTAAGAACACGAAAATGATGACAACAACGACAACGACAACGACAACGACGATGATGACGACGAAGAAGATGAAGATTAAGACAAACAGTTTTTGATATCTTGCTCTTCTGTTCTTTCTTCAATAATTGAGAATCAATATATTTTAAAAACTAGCGAGACACCAGAGAAAAAACGAGAAAAAACGATGTAGGTTCCGGTAATTATATTGAGAGCAAGTGAAAAAGAATTGAAGCCATAATAATTATAAATGGAAATCAATGAAATAGAGCGGAAGATTGGCAGTGGCTGACCTAATAGAAGTTATTCACAGAAGACATGATGGACAGACAGGCAACAGGAGAGACAAATACAGGGAAATACAGGCTGCAGACATAAATCGATGGCAGGCAAATTAATCAGAGCAAGTGAGTCAAACAATAGGGCAAGCAGACGAAGAAGAGGAGAAGTAGGAGGACGAAGAGAAGAATAACAGGGGAGGTGGTAAGAAGGAGATGATGATGAAGATGATGATGATGACGATGACGACGACAACGAGGACGATGATGAAGAAATGCGCAACCTCTGCTATTACAACTATAGCCATCGTTCGAGACGCTTGACTTCTCTAACCATCGGAAAGTCGCAGTTCATCTTGAAGACAGGCGATGATGATATTTGAATTGCCAACCGTTCACTAGTGGGGTAGGGGTCAACGGGATAAACCCTATATAGGCCTAGATCATTTCCGATTTAACAAAAAAACTGTTTATTTTCAAGGCCCCAATTAAAAATAGCCGTTATAAATTTTTCCAGCCCAAATCACTGCGTGTTAAAATCGTTGCTAATGGGTCTAACTTGTTGTAGATTAGACTTCAATTCCGCGTTTTAAAGATGATGATATTTTTTATATGCAAGGTAAGTTAAGGACAATTAAATGCTATGGAAGCATTATTTCTTTTAAAAATGAATAATACAATTATCTAAACATGTTCCGCGCGAATGCAACACGGTCTATAATAATTGCGAGCAATGCTTTTAATTTCTTAAAAAAACAGCATCGAATTATGTTTGCCTATTATAATAGCCATTCATTCAATTAGTCCGCTAATGTAAGTTTTAGGCCATTAACTTTCGCCTTAAGAATTTCGAGGTCTTGTCTTGCCGATACGCTGATTGCTGGTCAATTAGTTTTGTGTCGATAATAACGCCGAACATAGGAACAGCTCTTTTTTCGAATTTGACTTGAAAACTTTTTCTTACCTTAGATTTTCGATGATTTTCGATTCGAAAAAGAAGCCCGTGTCGATAATTCGATCGTTAGTCGACTTGTCATCGAAAGTTTCGGTCATAATCCTCGAATTATTTCGAATTGTAATTTATTCCTATCGACTTATTTCGATGACTTTTCTGTTGATAATAATTAGTATATTCCACTCATCCCTTCAACTGATTTTTCAAAATGGACGTCAGCTCGATCTCGTTTCCATGACAGCGAAGGTTATTTCAAATATGACGTCAACGTAGCAGCAATAGCAAGATGACGTCGCTATTTGAAATACGTCATACGCATTCTCGTTTGGGCGCTCAGTCAGTAAGCATAGTCTAATAATATGGTACGCATTGGTAAATAAGTAAGTATGTCAGTAATTATTTTCTTTATTTCCTCTTGCAAACGCACATTGCGACATAGACCATTATTATTACACATCGAATTGGTAATACAACGTACAAATTAAATCACAAGTTGAATAAAATAAAGTCCACGACCTTGGCAGAAATCGTGCGTATTTCTACTAAAATCCAATGGATTTTGCTGTAAAAAGGCACCACGGCTTAACTAACGTTAATTAATAATGCCTCTTTAGCACGTTGTAGGCCTACCGTTATTTTAAGCTACTTGCATGCATGCATCGCTGAATTCATTGCGCAGGGAATTTTTGAAGTGTGCTGTCGAATTAGACAATCAATCAATTAAGCAATCAATCAATCAAGCAATCAATCAGTAAATCATTCCTTCAGTCAGTCAATCAGTTTATCACTTAATCAATCAATCAATAAATCATTCCTTCAGTCAGTCAATCAGTTTATCAGTTAATCATTCAATCAGTCAGTAAATCGATCGACCAATCAAGCAATCGATCAATATTTATTGGCCACTACGATATCAATACAAGCACGTAGTTCAAGCTATCCACTATCGAGAAGCAGAACTACTGTCACGGCGGCGCAACCAACACTCTTACTGATGTAGGATATAGCTGAAGATGTAGCCTATAGTCAACCAACAGTGACAGTGTTTCGTTACATTATTACATGTACTAAAACATTACATTACGATGCATTCCGTCGATTGCATAGCACATAAAATGGCCAGCATTCTGATTGTGCTTTCTCGAAGTGTGGGTCGCTAAATAGGCTGCTACAATTGCTCATAAAGTCGTATACGTTTTCGCTCAAAGACTTTCTATTACAAGACTGGTTACTCGTGAAGTTTGTATAGGCCTACGTCCATCTTACTCTAAATCAAGTCCATAATAACGCATCAAGTCGCACATTTTCACTTATGGTTAATGGATGCAAGACTTTTACGATTCGGTTGAGCAGGACCATCAACGTTGGCCGCCACCGCAACCAGCCCGTACTAAGAGGTACTAAGAGGCAGCACACCGCTTTTTTAGATTGATTCCATTGAGAGCATTTTTTAGCGCCTCTATCGACAGCACTATACTCGGCCGTAATAGCTACTTTGACCGCTATTCGGCCCCGAAGTAAATGCGAAGCGAATTTTCTGTACAGCCCTGATATTTAGGCCTATAACTATATGATGTGATATGATTCTGCAATGTGGAATCTACTGTGGTCCAATGCGGTGTAAAAGTGCCATGCAAAGATTGCATCAATAAGACTGGGTTTCTATAGGCGGCATTTAATAAAAAAAAATAAGTAGGCTATAAAATAGTGATGGTTGCTGTGTCTGGTTTACAGCCTGATTGTTCAAACTGCAGTTCAATGTGACGTCGAATATTAGGTTATGTTTGTCATGAATGTTCAAAGTAAAGCCAAAAGCTAAACCGCTAGAATCTCCCGATTGATTCTGTTATCATGAGGCACGACACTGTCTCCTGCCTGATTAAATTCTTACATGCTACTCTAGTACTCTGGCTGTCCTTCAGACCATGTCCTATTAACTTTCCTCGAGTTCGCAATTATGAAGCGTTGGTGTCTACGGTCTAGACAAGATTAGATCACGCCATGTTTTCTCGGGCGTCGAAATTGCCTTAATGAGACTTGTGAGGTAGACGACTACCTGCTTCGGGGAGGGACGATTATTGGTGCAATTTGGGTTCTTTTTTTATTTTGTCGTCAGTGCAAATGAGCTATTTCATGTAAATTTGGGACACCTTGTATTAAATTACCATCTTTTAAGTTAGAACAGTGTTTTAGATTAGAATTTCGTCTTATAAATTGATATTTATTTATTTATTTTATTTATTTTTCCTGAGTCAAACAAACAAACATAATACAATTTTGGCAATGAACATAGTACTTTAACATAATTTGGTTAAGAAGGGGAGACCCAGAAGGGATGGACAATCCCGCTAATAGGGCCACCCATTAATCATGTAAAATATATATATAAAATAATAGCACATGACACCACATTCAATTGCAGGAATACAAAGATCATTAGGAAGAGAAAAACGATTTTTGAAAAATAATATGCAATTGACAAATAGAGTAGCCTACAATGCAGCTAAATCAACAAGAAAAACAACTCTTAACTAATGACTTAACTAAGGGTTTAACTAAGGGTTTGCTTTGTGGTTTAACTTTAAACTAGTAGAGGATCATAATTATATAATCTCTATTACTTGTTGCTGTCTGAAGGCACTGTGCAATATCAAAGACGATTAGTGTTGCCCTCCTCGTTTATCCATAATCCAGGCTTGGGACTGGCACTGTCAGAGAACGAACTGTAGCCGAGTTCACCATATTCCGCGCAAGATGACTAAGTTCTGCCCCCTATCTTATCTATCAACGCGATAGACATCGGTGATAGATGAAGATAACATCAATTCGGCTAGTTAGTGCAGAGAGCGCCTCTGAGCAGATATCTAGAAGAGGCGCTATATAAATTCTCAGAATGAATGAATGAATGAATGAATGAATGAATGAATGAAGTGGAATCAGTGGACACAGATCGGCCTCGTGACAGAAGAGTGCGCGTAACACTATAGTCTAAGCTTACCGTCGTTCTTGCTTGAAAAACCTGAGCAGGAAATGCCTACATGAAGGGAAGAAAATTTATCATTTGTGACAGATTGGAGGGGAAGATGGAAAGCAGACTTTGGTGTGTTCGCGAAAGTTTTCCGCCAAAGTGTGGCTTTAATTATGTTAGCAGCTGAACGTTAGCGATCAGGACTCTTATCGGATCTGCTGAGTACGGGTACGACAAGGCTTTCATCCGATCTCACACCCACACCCACATGAACTCTCATTCGATTGGCTTACCCGAGAAGTCCGAGTGTAGGGGATGCCGGGGTAATACCGGCCACGGGGTAAATTCGGCCAGGGTGATTTCAAGGAAACCAGCGGGCAGAGGAAGATTTTAATACTGCCATCCAGCGCATGATATCGTATTAAGTATGTTTATCGAGATAGTTTTGCTTTTTTGTGAGTATAATTTGCTAAAAGCAAAAAATTAGTTCGAACCTAATCCATTTATCCATACTGTCACAGTAAAAGCTAAGAATTGAAGGCAATCTTGTTCAAATGTTGATTATTTGCTTTTTATTCTACAAACCACGATATTTTTTGCCAATTTGGCTATGAAAATTCATGATCCAAAAATGCGGTCCATGCTCTTTGAGATTGCTATGGTGGGTGGGTGAGTCGGGGTAAATTCAGCCATGTGGACAAATTTACCCCAGAGATGTTAGGAATGGTACATAGTGCCTATATTCGTATAATGACTTTGTATTTTGTACCAATAAACTCAGTTTTTATTTGAAATATAACTATCGCATCATTTCATACTTTATACTGTGTTTTAAAAAATTTGAAAAAATAAATTAAAATTAAAAAAATTAAATTCTGCACAAAAAAATCACAAATATACTATTTCCCTAAATATTTCTGATGTGTAATTTCCGACTTAACGCTGATTTATGTGTGTGGACCGCCACATGTACCTCATCTGGTTTGTTGTGAGGATCAAATTAACCGTGTTGGCCGAATTCACCCCGTGTACTGGGGTAAAACCGGCCAAAAATTCACTTAAATTTTTTTTCACAAATATTTTCCTCTTTCCCAAAAGGTAACCTTGCAGTATATTGTCCCTATCTTGCTTTATTTAGTTGTGATTTTATTTAATTTTAGCAGTCAACCCGTTTCAATCTATTACAAAAATAAGAAAAATGGCCGAAATTACCTCTGCTTCACCTTACTTCTCTTTCTATCTTTCTCTCTCTCTCTCTTTCCCTGTCACTGTCGCTGTCTTTCCGTGTCTGTCTCTGTGTCTGTCTCTGTTTGTCTGTCTCTGTCTATATGTGTCTGCCTCTCTTTCCATTATCTGCCTGTCAGTCTCTGTCTATCTCTCTGTCTGTCTGTCTCTGTTTTTTTCTCTTTCTCTATAGCCTAAGTATTCATCATCATCAACAACCGAGGGACCAATGCCCGTAGGTGCTCGATGCCGTTCTCGTTTTTCTACGCCAGGTTTGTCTCTCTAAGGCGGCGTGTGTTAGGTCCTGTAGCTCCGCACCATTCTGATATGTTGTCCAGCCATTCCTTGTGTGGTCGTCCTTTCCTGTTAGATCCCTCCATTCTTCCAAGCACAACTGTCTTGATTTTTCTGCTGTTATCCATCCTGCATGTATGCCCGAAGAGATCTAGCGTCCTGGTTATTATTTTCTGCATAAGGTTCTCTGTGTGGCTTATTCGCCTATACAGTTCTGCGTTTGTTACTTTCTGCATCCATCCAATTCGCAAGATCTTTCTGTAGCACCTTCTCTCGAAAGCAGGTATTCCTGCTTCTGACTCCTTGGTTATTTTCCACGCTTCACATCCGTAAAGCATGCTGCTGAATACGCAAGTTCTTAGCACTATAATAAGTATTACGTATCTGATTTGTCTGTCTCTCTGTCTCTGTCTGTCTGTCTGCCTGTCTGCCTGTCTGCCTGTCTGCCTGTCTGTCTGTCTGTCTGTCTGTGAGACTCTCTCTCTCTCCTCTCTCTCTCTCTCTCTCTCTCTCTCTCCCTCTCTCTCTCTCTCTCTCTCTCTCTCTCTCTCTGTCTGTCTGTCTCTCTCTCTCTCTCTCTCTCTCTCGCTCTCTCTCTCTCTCTCTCTCTCTCTCTCTCTCTCTCTCTCTCTCTCTCTCTCTCTCTCTGTTGCAGTCATGTTTTTCTGCGTTCTTTACTCTGTACGTGGACTTGGATATCGGCCAAAGCTCTCAACCACTATACGGTACGCAATCTCGTGAGAATTGTCATGCTGCGATGCACCGTTGTTTGTCCTTCTTTTAAAGTGCGGGATTTACGTGTGTGTCATAAGTAAGACATTTTTGTTACCTATTCGGTGAAAAGCTCTTACCTGAGAAGTTAAAGCAGGGACTGTTGCGGCGCGATCGCCTGTTGTCTTCTTATAATAATTATAATATGAACCGACCAGAGAAAGATTATTATGACACTGCGTCAGTTTTTATTCTCGTCAAATTTCTGAGCATTTCATGTTATGTTAACGCGCGCGCTTTACTGCTGTTTTATTCGCATGCATTTCTGATTGCAAAACCTGTATTTTAATTGTCATCTCTTTTAATTAAATGAAATAATAATCTCTCTAGTCTTTTATCGGACTGTCTCGACCTTTGTTTCTATGCTCGTGTTGGCAAAACACGATATGTAATTTTCCTGGGAAAACGGCATCATATTGTGTCACTAAAAACAACAAAAATAGTAGCTGGGGCTGTTCCAAACATAGTATTAAAAGTTGAACTACTACCAGTTAGTCCTTTTAAGGTTGATACTCGAGTGAATTGCCCTTAATTTTACCCATTAAGTAAAAATAAAATTAATAAATTACAATCATTGGCTGGTATTCAAAGTCGGTGCATTTATGCTCGCCAACCCTGTATGATACAGTAACAGTGAATTGTGATAGAAGAGGATGAAAAAAAGTTTGGGGTCAATGAATCTTGTGTAGCAGCTTGTCTGAACCAATTCCCATGAGAGATGGGGGGGTGAATCGGGTGGGGGAGGGGTGGTGAAATGTGCGCGACAAAATATACCTTAGTTTGCGCCAGCTTGAATGAGGAGGAATATGGGTAGAAGCAAGATCGTAGCCAGGATTTGTTTGGGGGTGTTTACTTGATCTTGAGCAAGCCGACAAGCAACCGACTCAACTCATCATGATTATATCGTCGACATCATCATCATCGTCATCGTCATCGTCATCGTCGTCGTCGTCGTCGTCGTCGCCGTCATCATCATCATCATCATCATCATCATCATCATCATCATCATCATCATCATCATCATCATCATCATCATCATCATCATCATCATCATCATCATCATCATCATAGTGGTCGTCATCGTCATCGGCATCGGCGTCGTCATCATCATCGTCATCATCATCACCATCATCATCGCCATCGCCATCGTCATCGTCATCGTCATCATCACCATCACCAGCACCATCACCACCACCACCACCACCACCACCACCACCACCACCACCACCACCACCACCACCACCACCACCACCATCATCATCATCATCATCATCATCATCTTGATTAAGAACTTCAAAATTAAATCCCACACAGTTCTTGCTTCGTGTGCTAGCAGATGCATCATTTCATTTTTACGCTATTTCATTTCGACGGGTGTTCAAACACTCAAAACACACCCACCGAACTTAAATACGGCCTTGGATAGAAGTGAATGCCATAGCGTAAATAATAGAAGACTGCATTGAACCGTCTCAAAATGAGCTTCTTTAAAAATAGCCATAAACAGACATAGGTCTATAATGCATTCATACATGATCCCATTTATAATCATGATGAATGGTCACGAGACAGAAAAAAAGACGGACTCAGTGTAAGCTTATAGTAAGCTTATAAAGGGTCCATAACTCCACGTCACCTCGCATCGTGTCGAAAAAATGTATAAGTGTATCTATAGAGCGCCTCTCGAAGCAGAGACTCTTCAGAGATGCCTTTGAGCACAGAAGGCCGTGAAAAAAGAAACGAAAGGATGCAGGAAAGATCTGAGATTTTTGACTTTGCCGGTCGAAGGGAAAGAGGGGAAGGCCTTTCTGTGTCGAGGGAACTATGACAGCAAATGCCCGGCTTTGAGACAATGCACACCGAACACGAGGGACAAATATACAGTGATGATGGCCTGATAGGATAAGCGAAATACAAAGTACTATCTAATACAGACGGACAGACACAGAATAAACGCAGATCGACAAGGCGAAAGAAAGACACAGAAAGACGAAGACAAGACGTTGAAAGAAAACTTAGACTATTATACGACTGAGAATAATTTCTCAGCTTCGTTTACCGACGAATGGGCAGAGCTGATGGCAGACTTAAAGTCTAGACCCAATCCAGTGCCAAAACACTTCGGTCCGCCGGAGCTGTGTCCCGTAACGCAGCATAATTCAGACACAATCAGCCTCATGCTGCATGTAGGTTCCAGGTTGCGCTTAAATGAGGTACTGTCATTACTGCTCTGGTTAAGCTCAAGTAAGGTACTCCTATTTTTCCAAGTTAGGCTCAGATAAAGTAGGCCTACTCCTGCTCTTTTCCATGTTAAACTCAACAAGGTACTCCTGAAATTGTCAGGGTTAAACTCAAAATTAGTAAGGAACTTCCATTATTCTCCAGGTTAAGCTCAAATAAGGTACTTCTTCTATTTCCATGTTAAGCCACTCCTGTTATTTTCCAGGTTAATCTACCACAGCGGATCGATCGGTTCAACTGACGCTTCTCCGACCAATCGAAACCAACGACGTAAACGATGAGTAACCCGGATGTCATCCTGATATCCTCCGGAAGTCCACCAGAGGACGAATGGCTCACCGCGGATCCGGACTTCACCGCAGCGGAATCCCTCGCCACTCCAGGATTTCCCCATTCCCGGGGGAAAACGTACCGCTACTCCGGCGCCGCCGAACTCCTTGCCATCTATGACTGCTACAAGAACTGGCATGGTTACCTAGCAACCGTTGTCTGCGTGCTTGGCATCGTCGCTAACGTCCTGAACATTGTCGTTCTGACACGGAAGAACATGATCTCGTCGACCAACTGCATCCTGACGGGACTGGCAGTCTCTGACGGACTCACGATGGTCGTCTATCTGCCGTTTGCTCTGAGGTTCTACGTCCTCTACGGCACCGACTCGACGCCCGAACGCAACAGTCTCCCTGCCATTCGGTTCATGCTGTTCTACGCATGCTTCAGCGTTGTTGTACACACCATCTCTATCTGGCTGACCGTCGTACTTGCCGTCTTCAGGTGAGTCAGTGTATAGCTGCCTTAAGTCCCCAGGTGAGTCAGTGTATACCTGCGTTAAGTCTCCGGGTGAGTCGGTGTATGCCTGCGTTAAGTCTCCAGGTGAGTAAGTGTATACCTGCGTTAAGTCTCCAGGTGAGTAAGTGTATACCTGCGTTAAGTCTCCAGGTGAGTAAGTGTATACCTGCTTTAAGTCTTCAGGTGAGTAAGTGTATACCTGCTCTAAGTCTCCAGGTGTGTCAATTGTCTGATTAAAGTCTTCAGATGGTGTAAAGTGGAAAGGTAGCTGGGCAAAACATAGAACAAACGGACAGGGACTATAATCCGGTGGAAGATCCCAAATAGCAGCAGTAGGAGAAATAGCATACATAGGACGCAGGTTGCTCACTTACTGAGAGGAGAACCCCTCTAAGAAAACTACCATTGGAGGGAGTGTAATGGAGGGCAATCGAAAGAAATGAAGACCATGACGGATGCTGTGCGACTCGATGATAACTGATGGAAATAGAAGGAAGAAGAATGTCACCGCCATGTGAAGTGACGTCATTAGACGCTTGATCTTTGTGGATATTGACGGTTTGGTGTTGGAGCGCCATCGGTCAATGCCTTATGCATTGAACACTGGCGCAATAGAAGTTGCTAATCACATTTACAATAATTACTCAACAAGATAACGTTTTGTAAAGTATTTCGTAACGCTATATATGATATAGGCTAGGGGCCTAAGTATGACATTTTTTGACTTCTCAAAGCAAGTGTCAATCAAACAGCGCCAATAGGCCTCTCAGTGCAATAATACAACAGCAGAAACAGTTTGTTCTATATAACTAAGTGGTAATTAAACATTGCATCAGTGGTAGTTGTAATAGCAGCCACATCCATATCCATGATGCTCTGTTCCAGATACATCTTCGTCAAGTATCCCAAGTACGGCGCGGAATGGTGCAGTCTCCATCGAGCCAAGCTGTCCGTCATCCTCGTCTACCTGGTTACCTTCGTCGTCTGCATTCCCAACTTCGTGACGATCACGATGAAGGGAATTACCGTCGACGACGACGACGACGATAACAGCGACGGTTCATCGCCGTCCAATCGCAGCGCTGCAATCTGGGTCGTGACCTTCAAGGTCGACACGGATCTGGACCAGGCCGTCAAGAACCTGAACTTCTGGATCCAGGCGATAGTCGTGAAGCTCGTCCCCTGCACCGGACTCACCATCCTCAGCATTCTACTCGTGCACCTGATGAAGGCGGCGGAGGCCAGACGGAAGAAGCTCGGTGGGGGTGGTGGTGCGAGCAAGGGTGCGACTTCGCAGGGTGTGGCCCGCGCCGAGGGCAGGGACCGGAAGACCAACCGAACGACCCGGATGTTGCTCGTCGTCGTCATCCTCTTCCTCCTCACCGAGTTCCCACAGGGTATCCTCAACCTCTTGAGCGGAATCCTCGTCACGGACTTCATCGATGAGGTTTACGTTCCGTTGGGAGACATCCTCGACATCGTCACCCTCATCAACAACGGAATCAACTTCATCCTGTACTGCGCCATGAGCAAGCAGTTCCGGGACACCTTCATCCAGGTCTTCTGCGGCCGGTGCGCGAGGAAACAGGGCGGAAATTCCATGACCCTCGTCACCAGGCTATAGATCTGGCGCCATATCAATCACTAGATTCCTGGCTATAATGATTATTGTCTGGTTGAAATACGGTTGCGTTTTGTGGACAGTGTTGCTTCGCAGCAGTAGAACAGTGCAAGTACATGCACCGGAAGTGTGTGCTTGAAATATTCCCCAATTACCAGCTACCTTGAAGGCAAGGACCGTTTACAGACAGGACAGGACATTAAATAAATTAAGTTGTGTCCAAAGCTTAAGGACGATATTTGGAGTTAAGAACATCAAAGACGACTTGAGGTGACTGTGGATAACAGGGTTCAGGAAAATTTCACATTTTATGGGCATCGGAAAATCATCTATATTAATCACATTTGTAAAGACAGAATGAAAAATAATTACATGTATGTTTTAAAAGTTAAAAAAATTGCTTTTGGAGAATCAAAACACCATAATTTTTTATATTAGAAACGGAATTTGAAGTAGTGTGACATTTACGACTGAAAATGAAATATAGACTAATTTCAAAATATTTCCACGAGTAACTAACCAGTCGTCTATTAAACAGAGTCCTTGCCTAAAGGGTAACACCAAGGAATATGTACTTAGTACTTAGTCTCTCTCTCCTGAGTAGGTCTAGACATCAGGCAAAGCAACATGCCATCCACGCTCCACAAGCATTTCCAGTCGTCTCTGTTGATCGTTGGCCAATTATAACCTCATCTTCCCTTTCCCTTTTACCCAGATCATCCCTTACAATTGCTCTACCATCCTTGACCATAAAACCTAAATCCCATCCCTACGATAAAAATGTATTTGTCTCTAAATGACCAGAAAGGGAAACGTCTACCATCAGGAAAGACCATAAAGTCCTGATTTCGAAGAACATATCATATGTTACCGTTGAATTGATTTGAAACTGCAGAAAACGATGGTGTTAAAGCTTGAACTATGTACAAAAAACAGTTTTGATAACGTAAAAATACTGTGAAAACTATACTGATACTGTAAAAAAACAAATGCCGCTTTCCGTAACAATAAAATGTTAGCACCAACCAAGGAAATTTTACATCTAACAGAGAGATAATTATAGACCTTTTACATAATAATAATAATAATAATAATAATACTAATAATGATGATGATGATGATGATGATGATGATTATGACGATGACGATGACGATGACGATGACGGTGACGGTGACGGTGACGGTGACGGTGACGGTGACGGTGATGGTGATGGTGATGAGGATGAGGATGAGGATGATAATAGTAATAATATAATAGGACATCAATAGAAATAATAACAATGACGATAATGATGATGATGACGATGATGACGCCGACGATTACAAAGACGATTACGAAGACGATGATGGTGATGGTGATGATGATGTCATCATCATCATTATTATCCTCATCATCATCAAGACTACAAAATAATGTTAAGGATTGTATTTTTTGGAATGTTCCATGTATGCAACGCGCACCAAGTAGACGACAATTATTACGTTAGGGAAATGTATAATAAATACAATTTCTGGTCATGTTCGCAGAAATTATCTGGAATGTTCTTTAATCTTCAATGTTCTCTTAGAGGTCGTTTGATTAGCACTAGCACCCTCTCCGTGATCTGCGCATCGACATAGTCACTATACAAGAATTGCATTAAATAGATATTAACGTAGCGCGGTCATGACAGCTCTTGGGAAAACAGAACAATGTGCGCTTTTATCTGGAAAAAAACTACACTGGGGCTCGATAAATGCAAGCCAGCGAAAAAATCGTTCTCTTAACCTCGTCCAAAAAGCGAAAAATCTAGGAAATCTCTTATTCACAGGCAGTTAATAAAGAATAAAAGCAGAATCGAGAGGTACATGTAGTGGAGCCGCCTGGAACCAAAATGTGAAGGAATTGTTCACTTTGTGATACAAGCATGAAATTTGGTACATACTACGAAAATCTCATAAGAAAAAGATTTGGCTATACGGCCATCGCAGATTTGACCCATGGCCCCAATGGCAGCCAGTTTTGGAAATTTCAATGATGAGTCGACGGAAGGGTAAAGAAGTACATGTAAATAATCAATCAGTTCTTTTATTGATCCGTGCGTATCAAGAACACTGAGGCAGCTATAAGGTTACACAAAGCATCACAAGTATCACGAATTAAGCAGGCAACAATCAAAGCGAAAACTGAATTAGTTAGGGTGGAAGAAGAACTGGTGGAACGAAGTGGTTGGTTGGTGAGCAACTGACGGAGATAGGAGTCTGGGTGGGTTGAAGTTTATTGTAGGTGAATGATATAGGCCTACCTTTATATCTTATTCGTTCAGGTATTTTCAACCAGTTGAGTGATTTTAAGACAAGAGTGATGTGGCGACGTTTTGTGGCGGTTGTTTCAAAGTTTTCGTGACAGAATTGGCGACGTCATGCATGCGCAAGATTCAGAAACTGATTAAATAAATTGCGATTGCAAGCTCATATCACATCACGTGATCCATCTTAGGCCTATACAAATTATTCATGACATTGTAGCTGATACTTAACAGAACTCTGTAATACAATATTTAATATTAACCTTATATTAGCAATCAAATCTAGATAAGTCATCTAATATAGCCTATGTCTATATACATATATATATACACAAAAATTAATGTAATTAGAACTCAGGTAGATAGACGCGATCATGTGATACGGTTGACCTAATAAGAGGACATTGCTGTGCATTGGTCAGTTATGCTACCCAATTCTGAGGGGATAAAAGTATTTGGGGGGCGAGACCACGGACAAACGAGGGATGATCGAACAGGAAGAGTTTTGGGAAAGTGTGCCCCACGGTTGACCTTTAATTAATGTTTTTCCAGAGTTCTACACTGTATTGGTATCATTTAAATTACAGTAATTTCCTTGATTGAACAATAAGTAAGTAAGTAAGTAAGTAGCCTTTATTTGCATATGACAAGCGCACACGCATTACATGTCAAAAATGTAAAATAAAACACAGAAATAATAATAAAGTATAGTAATAATAATGCAAAGAAATAAGATAAGATACAGTAGCGCCAGCATAACAGGCGCCTACGGCAGCCATGAACAGGCGCCTACGGCAGCCATGAACAGGCGCCTACGGCAGCCATGAACAGGCGCCTACGGCAGCCATGAACAGGCGCCTACGGCAGCCATGAACAGGCCATGAACCGCCACAATACGGTTGACAGACCGCAACCGGCTACAGTGTACAATTATACAATCGAAACAACAATTCACAAGAACACAATCAAAAATCACAAAACCTAACCACTAATAGAACAGACCGCCTGCAATACTCTGCGCTGATGGCAGTCTACAAAGCACTTCTATCAAGGTCGTAGCTAGGGGGATGTATTGGGTGTTTGAACACTCTCCGAAATGAAGTAATGCTACCATGAAATAATGTATTTACTAACACAAAATATGATATGAGCACCAAGTAGTTCTCATTTTGAAACGCTTATTTCTATGAGACATTTTACAAAAGATTAAATCATGCGTCCTCCAAACCCCTTAGGCTTAGTGTATACGTTGATTTGGTTGCTTGTCGGTTTGCTCATGGTCAGGTAAACACCCCCAAAATAAAATCCTGGCTGCGGTCTTGACGTCTATCACACTGTGATCTGTGGTCTTACCACAATTATTCTATTATTTCAATGCTAATGGGTGTGGCTTAATACTTCAATGAATATACTTCAAAATTTTAGCAATAATTTGTATATTCGTCAAGTTCAGCCACACAAATGTGCTGCTGCTCTGGTGCAATGTCTAGATCATAGTCGTTACTAGTGTATCGTCACATCGCACGAATGACCGAAGCAATCGCAAAACCAGTTGCCACTCGATGCTATGATGTATAGGCTACACAATAACACATAGCTTGAGTCGTGTTTGGTTCAATCCTCGAGAGACCCTGCAGTGCATGCAGATCAGCTATTCGTCACTTGTCTCTCGGTAGATCGAAATGCCACAAGTATAGGACTAACTAACGCTTTCTGTCACTTCTACACTTGCGTGGCCCCGCCTTAGTCTAGACTAAAAATTTCTCCGCTCCAGACGGAGAAAGGTCCGAGGCTTGACCACCGGGCATCAGAATTCCCATTTCTCATCACGCGGTCACACATGGTAATAAGAAGGCCTTTTTTTAACTTGCTGTTGTGCATAAAAATGAGCAGTTGTAAAAGAATTACTTCTGTACAGTTAAAACTGGCAAAATGGTCATTGTCCCCCGATTGGTAGTAATTTACCATGGATGATGGGAAAGGAAAGAAGGAATTGTGCAGTTCTAAAAATTCCTTTTAAAACACCCCTGATAATAAGCGAAGAACGCGCTGTCCAAACACGTTCAAAATATTGGCAGAAGGGACAAAGAATAGAGAAACAGAAAATATTTATACACACAAGCTCGGTTGAAGTCGTATCCAGTAGGACTTTATCAACAAGTATAGGGCCTAGGCCTATCTAGAAAAAGCACATCAGCTTAGATCAAAATAAATTATCTTCCGAATAGACACGAAGTGTTTGTCTATAATCCGTGCATAGTCTATTCTTCTGAATGCCACGTCGGTCTTTTCTAACATTCACACAATATTGTGCAGTTGTAAAAGCAATCTTGTGCAGTGGAAAACAGTGAAAAACGTCACTGTCATCCGATTGGGGGAGGGGAAAATTACCATGGAGGATCGGAATGGAACGGAGGGTCGTTCAGTAACAAAACGCTAAAAGACTACATTGTGTGTTTGGGGTAAGAAAAAATCAGCAGATTTGAATGCAAGTAGCCTAACGGTTCCCTTTTTTGGAAAATTTATGGTGAATGGCTAAAAAGTGAGTTATTTTCGGTCTAAAGGGCGGCATAACTATAGTATCGGGAACCGACATGTCGCTTAGGGTCAGGTTAGGCGTCATGAAGGTTGGTTAGGGCTATGATTAAGGTTATTGACGTCATTCGGTCCCCGATACTATAGTTTTGTTGAAAGTGCACTATAGATTAAACATTGCTGGTTGTGCAGTTCTAAAAATTCCTTTAAAAAACCTCTGTAATGTCGGATCACTATTTGCGTTCTGCGTCTTTTTGCTTGTTTACGTTCAATAGCCTACATGTATGCGTGTCTTTCTTTCTATGTGTCTGTATTCGTCTGTGTTTGTGTGTGTAGGTCTGCGGATGATCTTCCCTGCATTGCGTGCATTCGTGTGCTATATTAATCTCGTGTTCCTTACAGTCTCCCTTCAGTCGGCTCGACGACCAGAGTTCATGACCTTGTCTCGTCCGACCTTTGCACTTTGCTGTGATGGTCTTTTAATTGGTTGCCAGTCTGCTTCACTGCGCTTGCGTAATCGGATACATTGTTATTCGTGACGTGTAAGTGACGCAAGCGTCATACTTGCCACACGTAGGCTTCTCATCATCATCATCGTCGTAGGCTTATTTGACAGTGACGTCCGCGGAATGAAGTTCGGGTTAGGCATTGGCGCCTGTGGAATTTGTTTGTTTGCAAGATGATGGAAAAACACAATAGTCTTGACTGAATGTTGTGCCAATGTTGGACAATGCAAAGCAGGAATTTGGAACATTGAGCAATGAACGATTAGAATGATTGATTTGATTAATTGATTTGATCAATTTTGTTGATCTAATTGACTCGATTGTTGACTGATTTGATTTGATTGATGTGACTAATTGTTTTTATTGATTTGATTCTTAGATTTGATTGGTTCATTAACTGATTGATTTAACAAATCGCTTTTAACATTGATTTATGTCATTATTTGACTGATTGATTTGATTTGATTGCAATTTCACACGAAGCGACCACAGCCACTCTGGATAGGCCTGATCTTGAGCATTATTCCAACGTAACGTTGCATACGACTAAGTAAGTCTACATGTACGTTGCAGACCCGATAATATACCAGATGGCTATGCTCCATCGAGCTGTAGTAAAAGTTGTGGTCAACGTTTTGACAGCCACACGCTATAAAAGAGCCAAACACACTCTCATATGTATCACTTTTTTATATATTTTTTAGGTGGGTGTGTTTGAGTGCATTCGGGCTGTGCTCGGTCATTTCCGACACATGTCCAGTGCATCCGTAATAGCATCACCGCATTTCCTTCTTCCATCTCCTTCCCTTCGCGTCACTGTCCCCACTTCCCGTAATACCCCCATCCTCTTCGGAAGTAACCCCACCCTTTCCCTCATTTCCACACGACGGTGTTGCGTGACAGTTGGTTCGGGAGGCGATAATTAAAAATATAGCGAACATGGCTGAGGGGAGAACGTAGCGTTTATGCTGTTCGGATGGGAAGGAAATTGCGGTCAGTATAACGACCTCCAGTTATGACGTTTTCCGCGCCATCAACTCTGCTACTTCATCATCTGCAGAAACCAACACCTGTTTCTATGATGTCATCGGCTGCATCAGCAAAGTCACGTGTCACCACCGCCATTCACATCAATACATTAGCATAAAAGGCCTTATACAGAAGTAGCATATGACACTGCGTAACAGTGTAGGCGATGTAGGCCCTATGCATTCTGTTGAGCATGCATGCGCTTACAACCAAAACCAACGCTAACAACCAAAACCGCCAATAATAATAATAATAATAATAATAAGACGATTTATATAGCGCCGTAGCTCAGCCGAGGCCGAAGGAAAGGGCGCTGTACACGGGATCACATGTCACTGTTAATTATACCATAGTTGTAAAAAACGTTTTTTTCGTTTTTTATTCTCTCCCAAAAAATGTCGTTTTTTTCGTTTTTTATTTTTCCCATCGTTTTTTATCGTTTTTTATTTTTTCTTTAACTTTATTTATTCATTTACTTTCTGTTATTATTCTCCTTAATTTTAATTTTTTCTGATATTCCTTATGTTTTCCGCCAACTCTCAATGATTCAGCTAACTAAAGTCATTATTTCATCGTTTAACATCATCATTTAAGAGATTGCCTGCGTGAAGTAGGTTCCTAATCAATTTTTTCAAGGTTAAAATGCGGTTTTAGATGTAGCAAAGTCAAATTATTTACCGTTTCCGTTTTTTATCGTTTTTTTGTCGTTTTTTATTTTTTCGAAAAAAACGACGTTTTTTACCGTTTTTTATTCCGTTTCCATCGTTTTTTACATCTATGAATTATACGATTGAATACTCTGAATACAGTCGCGGAATACAATTCAGAGCATTCATTGCATGTACCTGTACATTGATGCCCTTCTTTTGGGTTAGATGCGGATCAATGAATGAAACATTGTGAGGAATCTCTCCTCCTCCACACTGACCTCTGCTGAAGTATTGGACCTTGAAAGCGAAATAACAAAATACAATCGTCCATTATGCAAAGTGTACTCATCGCTTATTTCTATCTGAAACGGTTTCATCTGATACGACCATTCGGGCTGTAGGCTAACAAGGAACCGAATTTGAATTTATATCAACCAAATTGTTCTATTATCATTGAATACTTTATCTTAGCGCGATATCGGCTGTTATTTTGAACTTCATGAATCTTCAAGGATATAATTGGTAGAGTTGAGGATCATTGGCATGGCGATGAATGTTTCGCCCAAAACGGTTCCTTCAGTGGCGCTTACGATTTAGATCTTGAACCAGAATCTGACGATAGGAGTAGGATCCACGGATAGATCTATATTATACAGTATAGTCTATATATATACCCTAAACAAATCAACCAATCCTTCTACTGTAACATGGAAAGTAACATTGATGAAGTTTCTCTTCTCATTTTCGTGTCTCACGGCCATTCCACTGATGTCTAAAACCACAAGTAGCACGTAATAATTACATAAGACATTATATTTAACATTCTTTAATTATTTAACTATTCTAATGATTTTTAATCGTGGTTGCAATAGTAATCTCCAGCTTTCTACAGCTGCTCCCACTAAAGCGAGGTCACGGGAACCAGCTTATTCGCAGACGCTTAATTAAAACTAGCCTAAATCTATAGACAGAGGGTTAAGGACAGGAGAATAAGTCAGGCAGAATGACCACAGACTAAGCTTATCGGTATTTTCAGTCAGTCTTTTAGAGGATTACATGAAAAGACATCAGATTATGTTGGTTGCATCATAATGTGTATTTGCAGACTTTCGCTCAAAAGCGAAACCGAGAGCCAGCGATTGACCTTAGGCCTAAAGACCTATTATAAAGCCTGTGAGACATGGGATATCGGCTGATTAATTTTTTTACAATGAGCACAACCTGTAATGCAGAGTCAACTGTATATATCCTAATGCATAATTGGGGTAATAGTAGGAAAATGAGAATTGTAATACGATTGCAACTGAAATTTATTCAACCAATCACATAGTTGCGTCGTAAACAGCCTGTTAATGGGACGACTTACAATGCCAATCCTCTGTAGGCTCCAAATAAAGGTTTGCGCAGTTAGTACATTTCAACCTACTATTGAAATAATAATAAAAATAATTTTAATACAAATAATAACAATATCACTGTTAGGCCTAACTCCAGAACAGCATAGCCTTTAATATTGCTTTTAAAGTCTGATGGATCATAATATTATACCTTGGACGAAAAATTGATTAATAATAATAATTTTAAATAATAATAATAATAATAATAATAACAATAATAATTTAGACAGACGATGGAGAGAGGGAAAAGAATGAAAGAGGGATACAATCCAATGTGTCGTCTTGCAGAAAAGAATTTTTATAGGTTATAGGGGTCAACGTATAACAACGATGAAAACTTCTCAAACTTCTGAATACTCTCCCCCCACATGTGTAGAAAGCGAAATAACAAAATACATTCATGTAATGCAATGTATGATCATCGTTTATTTTTGTGTGATATGGTTTCACTCTTACTCTTATCGTTATTCAGGCAGTAACAAGGATAGATCTGATTTCGAATATCGACCAAAATTAATGTTTAATAATATCGTTGATCTTTTTTATAGCAGCGCAGAATCGACCGTTGTTGTTGTGGACTATAATAAAACTGGTAGAGCTGAAGATCCTTGTCATGATGCTGACGGTTTTACTCAAAACTACCATTCACGATTCTTCATAATTTGTCGAATAAGGCGAGTTCAACCCAAAGCTTCATTGACGTCTATTTCTAAGCCGGGGATAAGCCCATTGCCACCCACTAGGCCATCGGTTTCTACACTTCTCTTTCCATAGGACTGGATTGGCTTTTCATGTTTCAAGGACATTCCTCCGACGCCTAAAAACCATCAGTAGCAAGTGCAGATACTATCAGATGTAGTGAACAATCTTGTAGTGGACACCTTCGAGCTCTAGCTGTTATGTGGCCATTCTGATGACATTGACATCTGTAGTGTTATATATATATAATTATATATATATATATGTATGTATATATATACCAATAATAACTGATCCAGTAAATGCTCTCTCGTGGTTCTAAAATTATTGTACAGGGTTAGGCCTACGCATTCTAATACACAAGAATCTCAAAACTGTCCTAATTAGCCGTTGTTGGGTGAGGAGCGTTTCTGAGTAGGCCTAGCCTGCCTCAAAGAGACGCTATAAGCTTATGAAACTTCTTAACTAATAATAATAAGCTACCTGCATTGGGAACATAGATATTCATTTAAGCACATAATTATGATACAATATTCACACGCATCATATAAAAAATCTGCTATCACTGTGTTACACATACCGTAGAAACTGCTGCAGAAGATGAGAAGACCAATGAGGAAGATGGCGCACAGCTTCATCTTTGCTTCTGACTGATGTCTGAGTTGTTGTTGATCTCGAGATGCAGTGAATGTAGATCGTAGACGTCTGTCAGGCTGAGCATGAGAATAGCAATTCATCGACCGACTTATATTCTCTCTATCCGTCGTTGATAGTTGAACACGTAGATAACCAACCGTCTAAACATCTGTGTACCATAATTTTTAGGTCGTCGAGTAACTATTTTCTGCAGCCTTTTAAATCTCATCTTCTATCATAAAGAAACTTGTTCATACATTGGCTTTATTGTTTTTCTCTCGTCGATATTTGATGTCGCGGATATTCAGAAGGTCTTCAAATATTAATAAAAATTGGTCTGAACGCCTTTTAGAAATCGGTGGAGAGTCTTACAATATGAGGCAGATTTAGTTTGGAAGTTAGGGCTGTCACTCGAGTCTTTGCCCTCCAACATATTCTATGCTTCTGACAAGTTATATATACGACAAGCGTTGCATTGTTAAACAGTTTTTTACTTAACGGTGTATCGTATCTTGCTAAGTAAAAACAGACGATTGACAAGTTAGCAATTGAAGTGACCAGAGACGACTATAGGCCTGCGGCACAATTGGAATTGGAAGACATGACTAGCTAAGTGTACGAAGTGATGACTTGAATCGAATAATCGAATAACAATAAAAATAGAACCAGACAGACCCTTTAACTTGATCGAGGATGTGGAGCAAATGAAATCAATGACTGTAAACTAATCGAGCGCCGTAGCTCTGCTTCGTCAAAATATGAAATCTTAAATGCCGATATTCCTCGTCATTACAATCATAACAATGAAGTAGAACCAGAAAGACCCTTTAACTTGATCGAGGATGTGGAGCAAATGGCTGAGGCAGATGCAGTTAAGATGTGATGGACTTAGTTTCAATCTCTGTCATCTGACTATTTATTTCCATTCTTTTTACAAGCAACATAGGATAAGTAATGTATTCGTAAGCATTCTTGGACATTACTAAGGACAAAATGGTGTGTAATTTAGCAATCAATATTCAGGCAAGAATCGAATATAATAATTATTACAATAACCCACGTAGGCCTATTGTCAAATTTTCCAGATTTAGGCCTATTCTTGTTTGAATACGAGTTTAAGAGTCGTTGAGTGTATCCCAAACGGTGCAATGGCTCAGGTCAGATAGAGTCACTGAGACCATCAAGCGGTAGGCCTACAATGGTTCTCGTGTCAGAAAGTGTCGCTGAGTGTACCAAGTGCTATGATGACTCTTGTCTAATGGAGTCATTGAGTACAGCAAGTGCTGGAATGACCTTGACCATGCAGATGGTGTCGTCAGGCTACAGGAGCTCAGTGCAATGTGGGTTGAGTAAAGTGCTCATAAACGACAGTTTTAGTATTCTATCAAATATCGATCTAAGATTTTATAATCTCTTAACGACCAAGCGCCACGGAGACTCAAACGCTTGACAGAGAAGATCAATAGGGATTTCGACCGGACGCGCTTTGTAATATTATTATTCTCTCGCCTATTAAACACGTGACTTCGTCTCTGCCAATCGTTGATCGTCAAACTGTTTCTTCGATGACGTGGAACACAGTGCGACGCCATCTTGAGGAATTTACTTGTTCCAAATTCTTCTTCGTCAATATCGCTTGCAGGAAAGACATTTTGTTGTAACTATATTTGTTACTAGCTGTACCCGGCCACGCGTTGCTGTGGCTGAAAAGACTGTCCAACCTTCCCTTCCTACGTCTCCTACCCTTTCTCCTCCCCTTCCCCTCCCCTTCCCCATCCCCTTCCCTCTCGTTCCCCTCCCCTCCCCTCCCCTCCCCTCCGCTCCCCTCTTTTTCTTTTCCACCCTCCCTCTCTCCATCCCTCCGTCCGTCCGTCCATCCCTCCCTCTCTCCCTCCCAGCATCCCTTCCTCCCGTTTCCTCCCCGTCCACCCCTCCGTCCCTCCCCTTCCTCCATCCCTAGAAATATGCGCTATAGAAAGACGCGCGGAAAACGGCCACAAATGGACGATTTAGTAAAAACCGACAGTTGCATATAAATATGCGCTATAGAAAGACGGCCGGATATGCGTTTTAAAACGCGCCCGAAAAAAGGGCGGACGGATGCGTGAAAGTTCAAATCGAAATGGGTGGACTCCATCGACGTATATCGAATCGAATTCA
The DNA here is from genome assembly GCA_949752735.1 of Lumbricus terrestris. Classification (NCBI taxonomy): domain Eukaryota; kingdom Metazoa; phylum Annelida; class Clitellata; order Crassiclitellata; family Lumbricidae; genus Lumbricus; species Lumbricus terrestris. The sequence continues at coordinate 67,688,371 of OX457039.1, forward strand.
AAGTTGTGTTTTTTGGTCGTAAAGATTTCGCTTTTTCCCAAAATGCATTATACAAACCCGCTCATGTTCGAATGGAACGTTTTGCGAAAATTTTCAAAACAATCGGTCAAGAACTTTATTTGCTGGTTTCATTTCGACATCTGCACTTTTTTTATTGCGTAGCTCTTTATAATGATTCAATTTCATTACTAATTTTTATTTTAGTGCTGCCTTCATATGAAGGTGTCTTTAGCGAAAATGCTCGTTGTTTGACTATCTATCTATCTATCTATCTATCTATCTATCTATCTATCTATCTATCTATCTATCTATCTATCTATCTATCTATCTATCTATCTATCTATCTATCTATCTATCTATCTATCTATCTATCTATCTATCTATCTATCTATCTATCTATTCTATCTATCTATCTATTTATTTCTCTGTCTGCCTATCTGTCTCTGTCTTCTGTCCGTCCGTCTATTCGTCCAACCACCCATCCATCCATTCATCCATCCATCTAGCTAGCTCGCTGGCTAGCTAGCTCGCTGGCTAGCTAGCTAGCTATCTGGCTAATCAACTATCTAAATAACTAACTATAGAATGATGTCTGTCTGTCTCTTAATTCTGTCATTCTCCGTTTCTGTTCTTTATCTGATCCACTCTCTCAATCCCTTCTGTCTCTCTGTTTCTGTCTCTGCTTTATTTTATTATCTGTCTGCCGGTTCCCGTATATCTCTCTGTCATTGTGTCTCTCATTTTCCCTGTGTGTAGCTTTCTCTTTCCCGACCGTCCATCTTGCATCATTACTTGAACACACATCGACCTAACGAGTAACACGGATGGAGCAGCGTCGCTCACAATTCTCTGCTCGCTACAACACCCCCTCATCGCTACAACAAAGCCTCCTCGCTACAACATCCACCTCCTCGCTACAACATTCCCCCTCCTCGCTACATCACCCCACCTCCTCGCTACAACATCCCCTCCTCGCTACAACATCCCCTCCTCGCTACAACATCCCCGTCTACGGCTTCCCTGACTCTAATTCGAGTATCGTCCTCGAAGGTGTCGCCGCGCAAACGACGTTGCAAGGTGCTACAACTGACAGCAGCGCTGATGAAAGGAGCGCACCGCTAATCAGACATTATTTTGGGGTGGTAGACGTTTAGACACGTTGTACGGCGACCACAGCGGTGCGAGAATCTATATTAGAACAGCGGCGCCACCTGCCTTTAAAAAATCGATTCTATAAACGGTTGGGGAACGAGTGCCGCTTACAAACATACACAACATGCAAGGTGTTTATATTATGAGAATTTATGCAATTGCGCTTCATAAATGTTCAGCTGTATACGTGCTAACTTCAGAATGCAGAAACAGGCTAAATTACCATAGTGATATAATGCAAAGCGTCTGTATTTTGCCGATGGACTGCTTCAAATGGTGCACTCATGACGTCTGACGATCATGGATAAATGAATGAACTCAAGTTCTAAAACAGCTAAAGCTGTTAAAACGCTAAAGCAGTTAGCATAACAGAAGAGCAATAAATGTGCATTAAGTTACAAACCGAAAGGAGCCGAAGGGTCCTCTAACAGAGAAATACCTCATGATGATGATGATGATGATGACGACGACGACGATGATGATGACTATGATGATGATGACGATGACGATGACGATGATGATGATGATGATGATGATGATGATGATGATGATGATGATGATGATGATGATGATGATGATGATGATGATGACGACGACGATGATGATGATGATGATGATGATGATGGCGACGATGATGATGATAACGACGAGTCCTCTGCCTGAAGGTAGGTTCAATGGCTTAAAGGCCCCTGGGGGATGAGATGAGCGAGGTGGTTTTTCCGCTGACTTCCTCACAGTCTGTTGGTGAGCAACTTGTTCAAGGTCGCGAAAGACACAGAGGCTTTTCCTCACTCTCTCCCATGATGCCCTGTCATAAGTTTATCATAAGTTCTCTGAACAATACGTGTTGCCTGTAATATTATAAGTTTGTGTATGAATATATATATGTATATATATATAGGCTATCTTTTCACACATTACGAGATTACCACTCTTCACGCAGGGATCAGGATTAAGCTCCTCTGGCTGCGCCGATGGCGACATGTCTTCCTGCATGTAGCCTCGAGATCGATTGCAGGGTGTTGTGAGGAGAGGAGATTATAGTAAAAAAAAGATGTATTGAGAACGCATGGACCGCAAGAAATTACCAGCAAGGGCATTATACTGTCACGTGGGTGGAAGTCGGAGCCGTGGAAAAGAAAGATATGGATAGAACACGTGAGACACGATCTTGAAGAAGAAGTCATGGACACGAGATCAGCGCTGGATACTACAACGCCCGGGAAAGTCAGAAAGTAATGGAGCACATTAAATGAATAAATGCCCATTACCCTCTTTATCATCAATTATTCTCGGAAGCAAAGATCCTTCTGGAAAAAGATCTTTCGACAAAAACGCAGCCACGGCAGTTGACTGAAAGCCAGAACCACACACCACTTCCTTAAGTCTGGCAATGCAAAACGGCACATCACTGATACAATGAAGTCACGAGGTAGAGGTGGAAAAGGCGTATACAAAATAGTCTGCCACAAAAGCAAGTTTGAGAGCTTCGGAAAATGCGCTGTACAAATAACACATAAATATGATTTTATACGCGCTTCCTGATCGCAGGACACCCTTTCTTCTACCCCCGAATAGTGTCTGGCATGGCTTCCTTTCCTGCTTCCTTTAAGTACCTCTATATTATTATATACAGGGTGGCCCAGCATAAATGTCCCGACTTTGCATGCGTATAACTCCGCCAATGTTTGGAATTTATTTATACTTTATGCGTCAAATAAAAGGTATTTCCCTCTAGTATTTCCACTGAAAAAATTGAACTGATACTAGTTTAGGTTTAATTATGTGCTCGGAACAGCGCTAGCTATTATATTTTGCTGCAATTTGCGACGCAATCTGACGACGTTGACAGACGATGATCGCGTTTCGATCTTAATTTTACGAACTGATAACTTGTGATAAGGGATTTAATTCGTTTGAAATGATTAAAGAATTTTGTAACACAGGATGTAATAAACAATACCTTGAATTATCTGCTACGGAAAATTGATAAAACAGGACTTTCTACTCGCAAACCATGGGAATCGGTGCGCACGGCGCTCACATCCGCTAACATTGCTCGTATGTACGAGTAAATTTGCAGTCAAGACAATGACCAGGGCAGGCCCTACATGCAAATCTGCCAGGTTTTTTTCAGCGCAAACAGACAGTCTTAGAAGCACTGCATAACGCATTGGAAAAGATGACATTGATAAAGGTCTAAGGTTAAAGTAATTCGTCGACGAGAAGTCCGAAGAGCTCTTCAACTCTTACGCAAAGAAACGGCTGGCAGCGTGCAAGCGTCTGAAGCAGCGCATGGCACTGCACGGCTGTTCGCAAAATTGAAAGGACGTAGCTTTGCGATGAGAAGATATTCATGGTAGGGACCATGCAAACACCCAAAATGATCGTGTCTACACGCCTTTTAGCAAAAAACGATAGAATTTCCTGGGGAAACGGCGTTATATTGCTTCAGTAATGAAAAAAGGTAGCTAGCGCTACTAAGAGCATATAATTAAGACCTAAATTAGCACCAGTTCGACTTTTTCCGAGCTAATACTAGAGTGAAATACCTTTAATTTGATGCATTAAGCATAAATAAATGTTAAAAATTGGCGAAGTTATATGCGTACAAAGTCGGGACATTTATGCTGGGCCACCCTGTATATGCTAGTGAGGGGTGTCAGATGGGTCAACATTTCTATTTCCGGTGCACTTTGCATATTTCATGGAAGCGTAGCTTACGCGGAAATTGCATGGTTTAGCATATGCTTATGGAGCGTGTGATGAACCTCAAAATTACCATGATAAGAGAAACTCGAAAGCATTGAAACGATAGAAGTGCACCGTCACCATTCCACTGTTTCCCTTCTTTCCATTTCCATAATATTATGCAACTACGTGTGATCTCGAGCAACTTTGCCATTGACATCGTCGTAAAATGCCAATCAGATCCCCATAATAAGCTTGCGTGTTCTATGCATTTATGTAAGCCTATGTAGGTCTATGTAATAATGCTCTCAAATAATAATATTGTGTAGGATAGGTTTACCCCAGGAGATAAGACGTGACTTTTAGGTTAGCTATTGTCATCAATGTCTTTCATAATAATTATTCGAGTGAGCCATGGTATCACGTGTACAGTTGGAGCCAGTGGCGTAGCCAGGAATTTTTGATGGGGGTTTTATGGCCGGAAACCATGTTTTTTGCTATTTTTTCTTACTCAAATGAAAAAATAACCTTAAAAAACTTTTCCCGGAGTCAATGGGGGGTTTTAACCCCCGAACTCCCCTTGCCTACGCCACTGGTTGGAGCTCCTCATAATCAAGCACTCGCAATAATTCTTAAGCATGAAACCCGCTAATTAAAAGGCACACGCATACACGTAGAAGGTCGTAGATTAATAGCACAGATCGATGGTCTGAGAAATGAGGCAGACGATTAGGCAGACAAACACGCAGAAAGAGAGATACGAGCAGAGCGATAGCAGTGCCATGGGCGTATGCCGCGTATCGATGGTGCAGATAAAGACAGAGGCAGACAGACAGACAGACAGACAGACAGACGGACAGACAAAGACATAGACGAAGAGACGAAGACAATAAAGATTATCATATAAGTATAAAGAAAAATTAAAATATAATATATAATTAAATATTTAAATAGCATTATATTTCTTATTGTTGAGCTAATCCGAGGAGATGGAAACCAGATTTGACGAAGGCTTATGACAACAGATCTAGGCCGTTGTCCTCGGAATCCGAGGAGACGAGGCACGAAGTCGTTTTAAAGTCGAGTGTCATGTTGCCATGGTAGCGTCATGATGACCCGCTAGGGCCGCTATGCAGACATGGAAACTGCATCGAACCTCATGTGCCGCTTAAGGTTTTCTGACAATTAGCGTTTACGGGTTATTCAGCCTGACCGCAGACAGTGCAACTTGTCTGTTTGCTTCGTCATAAAATTGGACCGAAGTGTCATAACAGAATCTCATTGAGTCATTCTCAAGTGAACATCGAGTTCACGCTTCAGCGTGCGGTGCAACAAAATTATTATTATTGGTGGCAATGTCTTCTGGGATTGCTGCTGGCAGTCTGCGCTTCTAGTGCCGCTTCCATGTTGTACGTAGGCCTACGGTATTTGCGGACTGGCATGCAATGAAAACCATCGCCCTAATTGTCTTGTATTAGGCTACAGCCCGCAAAATAAACAGACAACACTATAGGACGTACGCTGATTCAATACTTCACCATTAGGCCTACACGTACTTCCGCTAACGGCTGGTGGATGCAATAAGAATTAACAAGCACAAATAGGCTACATTTGAGAAAGCAATTAGGAAAGCAGAATCTAGGCCTATGGGCCACTGAGTACTGAGATGGATATTATAGACTTGGGTATGAAAAGGACCGAGAATAAAGTGTCTAAAAAAGAAAAAAAACTGTAATATGATAAGTCAGCAAGAATTAAACAGAATTTCGCCATTGTTTAATATAATTATTAATTACCAATTAGAAAAATCTCATCGTATGTAGCTATGTATGAGCACGTGTAATAGTGTCCCCTCAAAAATTCTACTCAGATCGGACAAGTGCTCCCGACTACGTCGCGGACACTGAATCGGAGTTTTACGCCGAAGCACATGAGCAATTGCGAGTGAGGACTTGCTCAGGGTCCATACGCGGCCTTCGTGAGGTGGATTCGAACCCGCAACCCTTCGGTTCCAAAGCATTGAATTGTACCAACGCGCCCCACACAACCGGATGTGCTACAGCATACCAAATCCGTTTGCCTGGCCATTGCCCTGACACAAAGCTGCCAGAATTTTTTATCCAGCCGAGAATTTATTAAATAAAAATTAATTGGGACGTAGGCCTAGCCCGGCGTTTCCCAAAGTGGGTTCCGCGGAACCCAAGGGTTCCGCGGGGCGAGCACAAGGGTTCCGCGAGAAGTTGAGAAAAAAGAATTTTTTGTGAGAAATTTTACTGCAATAGGCTACAACATTTCAAGCAGCTTTTGAAAATGCACTGGAAGTCTGAAACTAGCGTCAGTCGTCTTTTGGGTTTTGTTCTAATCCGACCTTTCACTGATTATTGGCAATCCAATATAGTTAGCCTATACCAGTATGAACAAATTGTATATTGCATAAGCGTAGAGATCACTGCTGAACGTAACGCAGGTAAGAGCTTTAGGCCTTAGTCTGAACAGAGACGCAGTCATCTTTGTCATCGTTATCTCGACCGTTAGATGCAAGTTTCAAAAGAATCGCCAAGTCTGATCTTATAGCAGAGGCAACAAATAGTGATTTTAATTTGCTTGTGTGAAAATTTGCCAAAATTGAGTGACTTCTACATACGCTAGCTAGGGTTCTAACCTCTTTTATTTAATTTAGAAACGTGGACCGCTTTCCAAACTCACACTGTTTTTAATGGTTCTCGAGGAAACCATCGTTCAGAAATTGCAAATCATTTTCACGACCTGAAAGCGAACTTGGTTAAATGCTTCCTTTCATGAATTACGATAATAGGATACGAAACCACTCAATGAAGGTGAAAAGCAGCCAACTCTTCTAATGGAGACTACGAACTTCTATAATTGACCTATCACGAATGAAGCAGAATTCAAATGAACCTTCATATTGTTGTAAAAATAGGCCCCTGCAATTTGTTTTAATTAATTGTCCGTGTCCCTGTCTGCCTGTGTATCGTTGAAACATGCCGTCTACTTAATTCATGCATAGGCGTGGCTAAGCGTCAACATGCCGTCTACTTAATTTATGCAAGGCGTGGCTAAGCGTCTACATGGCGTCTACTTAATTTATGCAAGGCGTGGCTAAGCGTCTACCTGGGCCTGACAGGCGACTACATAATATATGCAGGGCGTGGTCCAGCGTCTACATAATATATGCATGGGCGTGGCTTGGCGCATACGTATATATACGAGTGCGTGCGCAGGCAACACAGTCAGCGATACAGTCATCGATCGAGAGTCAGCGATCGAAACAGTCACGTCAAGGAACACAGTTGTTACAACAGTCGTCGAACGGAAGGATCAGCCGACGCGGTCGCCGTGAGATAGAAGGGAGCTGCGACAGCCGAGTGTTACAGGTTCGAGGCGCAGTGCAGCTACGAGTCGTACGGGAGAAAACGCTTCGAAGAGCGCTACGGTGAATCTACGACGTCTGCAATCCGACGCTGTCGACGACGAAAGGTTCGTAAGCCTTTGCTGTCCGACGCTGGTGGCTGGGGTTCGATTCTTGACCCACAGTCGAGCTCTTCTGGAATCCGACGCGGCTGACGGCGGAAAGTCTGGGGACTTTCGTGAATCTACGACGACTACGATCCGACGCTGTCGACGACGAAAGGTTCGTAAGCCTTTGCTGTCCGACGCTGGTGGCTGGGGTTCGATTCTTGACCCACAGTCGTGCTCTTCTGTAACTCGACGCGGCTGACGGCGGAAAGTCTGGGGACTTTCGTGAATCTACGACGACTACGATCCGACGCTGTCGACGACGAAAGGTTCGTAAGCCTTTGCTGTCCGACGCTGGTGGCTGGGGTTCGATTCTTGACCCACAGTCGTTCTCTCTGCCATCCGACGCTGCTGTCGACGGAGAGTCTGGTGATTCTCGCTACGCAACGACGACGCCATTCGACTCCGGATCTGCCAACGTTTCCGACCGGGTGAGCGCAGTGGTTCAGTTTTATCGCTACGCAACGACGACGTCGACTCTGGTTCGAAACCCGACCCGTTTCACCGACTTCGACGTGCGCTGGCGAAGCAGCGGTCCTCTACGCGACGACGATTCAGCATTCTGCGTTGGCAATTACTGCAGACAGTGGTATATTAGTTTTCAGACAGTGGCGCTACGCGAATTGCTCCGAACTTGCTCCGAACTTGCTCCGAACTTGCTCCGAACTCTGGCGCTATAGAAGTTGGCTGAGGACAGCTTAACGAGGGTTTTCTTGAAGTCGAATAAAAGTGTTTCAAGCCTGACTGGCTAGTCGTCAATCCCCAGTTGACGCCGGACTACACGACGGACGGACATCGCCTTAACGACTAGGGTCTGGAGCTCGGTTCCTGGTGGTCTTTTGCCCAGCCCTAGTGGGTCGAGATTCTTTACAAACTGGTACCGTGAAGTGGAGTGATTGGATTTCGTCGGACTTCTACAAAGCTGGTCCCAGCTACGAACTGATTGCAGCCTGTGGAGCGAAATTCAGCGACAATGTGGAACACTGCAGAGATGGACGGGAACGCTGATGACCGCCCGATGACTTCGACGCCAGCAGTGGGACGAAGGACGGACCTCTTGGTCGACTTTGAGGTCGAGTCCAGCCGCTTCATGGAGAGAATCGATTTCGACGACGTGCCGAAGAAGGATCGCAGAAGTCTGCTGATTCCTGAGAGAGACTCGACCGCCTGGGAGACGAAAGTCTTGGACAACGTCAGTCGCTTGGTCAGCGAACGGAAGATGACCATGAAACCAGCAAAATTCGATGGGACTGGGTCTCTCGAATCGTTCTTGGCACAATTCGACGTCTGCGCACGCCACAATAGATGGACGGCAATCGACAAAGTCGACTTCCTCCGTGTTTCCTTGGAAAAGGCAGCAACGCAGCTGTTGTGGGACTTTGGAGCGCGAACGGAGGTGACGTATGAACAGCTGGTCGAGAGACTTCGTCAACGATACGGCGCGGAAGGTCAAGCTGAGACTTTTCGTGCGCAACTCTACTATCGTCGCCAGAGGGCGGATGAAAGTCTGGGAGATTTGCTGCACGATATCCGGAGACTTGTCGTTCTCGCCTATCCAGTGCCGTCGAACGAGACGACCGAGATCGTTGCTAAGGACGCCTTCCTTGAAGCTATCCGTGACCGGGAGCTGCCTCTAAAGGTGAGAGAACGGGAACCGAAGACGATCGACGAGGCGTACCGAACAGCTCTACGCTTGTCGGCGTATCAACAGACCGCAGACCTGGAGGATCGTCGCAGACCGGCGAATCGAATAAGAGGAACTCAGGAGGCCGACACCAGAGGACAGCTTCAGTCTCAGCTGGACGACTTCTTCACTGCCCAGCGCAAGTGGCAGCAGGACATGGAAGAAAGAATCTGCCGACAGCTGGAGGGACTTCGAAGCTCGAACAGGACGAACTTCAACTCCGCACCGATGGCTCCGCCGACCATTCCGTCTCAAGGTAACGCATCAGGAAGTCTGGGACGTGGGTCGACCTGTTTCAAATGCGGGTCCCCAGGGCACTACGCACGCCAGTGCCGACAACGCCGACAGTTTCCAGACCGCCGGAACGACGACGCACGCGATTCGGGCCAGCCGACGACCGAGCAAGAGACCGTCACCAACCATACAACGAGAGACAGAGCAACTGGCGTGACGAACAACGCGATCTACATCCATGGAGTGATCAACGGACGGCAAAGAACGTTCCTCGTGGACACTGGTTCGGAGGTAAGCCTGGTTCCCTCGTCTGATGTTGATGGGTTGTTGCTCCAGCCTAGCACTCGCATTCTCTTGGCTGCTAACGGAACACAGATAAGGGTTTTGGGTCAGGTTGATGTCCCAATTAGGATTTCCAGAGGTTTTTCCATTGAGACTAATTTTCTCGTCTCTGACCAGATTGGGGAACCAATGCTGGGAATGGATTGGTTGAGGCAACACCGCTGTCGACTTGGTTTTGGTCAGGGTGCACTCTTTGTTGGTAGACGCCGCATTTCTTTGGTTAAGGGCAATGGTTCACTTTGGTGTCGCAGGGTTATTGTTGCTGAGGAGACAACTGTTCTTCCTCGTTCGCAGTGCGATATCCCTTGTAGGACGCAATATCGTGATTTGACGACCACAGCTGAAGCGTGGATGACTGAATCTAAAGAGATTCGGCCGGGATTGCATGTAGCTAGAGTTGTGCTGAATGATGATGATGATAAAATGTGCATTCGTGTGGTGAATTTGAATGAACAGCCTGCGATGTTAACTACTGACTTGATGTTGGGCGATTTGCACCCCGTAAATGTTGAAGTAATGGAAGGCAGTGATAGACAGACGGGTCCGGAAGCACAGTTAGTGGAAAAATTGATGGAAGATGTCTCCGAGGATGTTTCGGCTGAGGTGAAAGAACGTCTGAAGAATTTGTTGGTCGAGTACGAAAGCATTTTCTCGACCACTGACCATGATTTGGGAAGGACCATGATTACTCAGCATAGGATTGATACTGGGGACTCCCATCCGGTGAGACAACCGTTGAGGAGGCAACCGCTTCCTTATCAGGCTACCATTGATGCGCAACTGGAACAAATGTTGGTAACTGGAGTTGTGGAACCAGACGGGAACGGGCAGACGTATTCGACCTACGCTGCGGAATTGCTGGAAAAGTTTGAAAAAGCGTATCGCGCTGCACGCCAAGGTCTCAGAAAGGGCGCTGAGCGACGCAAGCACAGCTACGACCTGCGTGTACGACCAGCGAAATTTGAAGCCGGAGACTGGGTTTACTACTTCAGTCCACGGAAATTTGTGGGACGTAGTCCGAAGTTCCAGCGTAATTTCACTGGTCCGTGGATGATTGTGCGGGCGTGTGGTCCGGTCAACTATCTTCTCCAAAAGTCGCCGAAGGCTAAACCCTTCGTGGCGCACGTAGACAAGCTTCGCCACTGTTATGGAAGGACGAAGGGAGAATGGACTGAGGCGACCGAAAAAGTGACCGGAGGGTCGCCCCAAAAAGTGACCGGGAGCGCCACGGCTTCTACCAGTCGACGGCCACACCGCCGTGGGGACGGAACGCGCGAAACGGATGCGCACGACCAGGATTTGGACGGAGTGGCGACCTCTACAGGTCGACCACGACGCAACGTTGGCCGTCCTGTCCGCTTTCAGTGAACGCGGCTGAAAGCAAATTAGAAATAATTATTGAGTCGTGCCTGACTCCGAGCTTATTTTTTTTGATTAGGCGTAATTGCCGGCTGTATAGTTAGCTATTCAATTGTTTGTACTTATGCTATGTCGTTTTGAAAAAAAAAAAAAAAAAAAAAGAAAGAAGGGGGGTGTGAACAAAACAGTTCACACCGTACCCGAAATGAAAAAAAAAATAGAGAAATAAGCCTAAAAAAAAGAAAAAAGAAAAAAGAAAAAGAAAAACAGGCAGAGACATGAAAAACAGGCGAGGAAAAAAAATAAATAAAAGGGGGTTGTGACCGAGATGGCACTTCGCACCCGCAAGAAAAGAGCCGAACAAAAAGGGGGATGTGCGCGAAAAGCACTTCGCACCCGATTCAGCTTGGCTATTTATGATGTCTTTAATTACGGTACCGTGTGGCAGTTATTTCTGTGGCAAGCTGATGTACAGCATTTTGCTGATTGGAAAACTTGTTAGATTTTCTTTTGGTACAGATACTCTTGCATTTGCTGTATAGTTGGACAATTAATCGTGTTTTATAGGATGTTTTACTCCGATTGTCGGGTAGATTTTCTGTTAGTGCTCCAAGGTGGGCCTTGGATTGCTTCTGGGGGAGGCGTGTTGTAAAAATAGGCCCCTGCAATTTGTTTTAATTAATTGTCCGTGTCCCTGTCTGCCTGTGTATCGTTGAAACATGCCGTCTACTTAATTCATGCATAGGCGTGGCTAAGCGTCAACATGGCGTCTACTTAATTTATGCATAGGCGTGGCTAAGCGTCTACATGGCGTCTACTTAATTTATGCAAGGCGTGGCTAAGCGTCTACCTGGGCCTGACAGGCGACTACATAATATATGCAGGGCGTGGTCCAGCGTCTACATAATATATGCATGGGCGTGGCTTGGCGCATACGTATATATACGAGTGCGTGCGCAGGCAACACAGTCAGCGATACAGTCATCGATCGAGAGTCAGCGATCGAAACAGTCACGTCAAGGAACACAGTTGTTACAACAGTCGTCGAACGGAAGGATCAGCCGACGCGGTCGCCGTGAGATAGAAGGGAGCTGCGACAGCCGAGTGTTACAGGTTCGAGGCGCAGTGCAGCTACGAGTCGTACGGGAGAAAACGCTTCGAAGAGCGCTACGGTGAATCTACGACGTCTGCAATCCGACGCTGTCGACGACGAAAGGTTCGTAAGCCTTTGCTGTCCGACGCTGGTGGCTGGGGTTCGATTCTTGACCCACAGTCGAGCTCTTCTGGAATCCGACGCGGCTGACGGCGGAAAGTCTGGGGACTTTCGTGAATCTACGACGACTACGATCCGACGCTGTCGACGACGAAAGGTTCGTAAGCCTTTGCTGTCCGACGCTGGTGGCTGGGGTTCGATTCTTGACCCACAGTCGTGCTCTTCTGTAACTCGACGCGGCTGACGGCGGAAAGTCTGGGGACTTTCGTGAATCTACGACGACTACGATCCGACGCTGTCGACGACGAAAGGTTCGTAAGCCTTTGCTGTCCGACGCTGGTGGCTGGGGTTCGATTCTTGACCCACAGTCGTTCTCTCTGCCATCCGACGCTGCTGTCGACGGAGAGTCTGGTGATTCTCGCTACGCAACGACGACGCCATTCGACTCCGGATCTGCCAACGTTTCCGACCGGGTGAGCGCAGTGGTTCAGTTTTATCGCTACGCAACGACGACGTCGACTCTGGTTCGAAACCCGACCCGTTTCACCGACTTCGACGTGCGCTGGCGAAGCAGCGGTCCTCTACGCGACGACGATTCAGCATTCTGCGTTGGCAATTACTGCAGACAGTGGTATATTAGTTTTCAGACAGTGGCGCTACGCGAATTGCTCCGAACTTGCTCCGAACTTGCTCCGAACTTGCTCCGAACTCTGGCGCTATAGAAGTTGGCTGAGGACAGCTTAACGAGGGTTTTCTTGAAGTCGAATAAAAGTGTTTCAAGCCTGACTGGCTAGTCGTCAATCCCCAGTTGACGCCGGACTACACGACGGACGGACATCGCCTTAACGACTAGGGTCTGGAGCTCGGTTCCTGGTGGTCTTTTGCCCAGCCCTAGTGGGTCGAGATTCTTTACAATATTCTAACCTCATGTATAGGGCATACTCTCAGTAGGATCCACAAATCGTGGTTCTGACAACAGTGTAATTTAATCTTTCATGATATTGTAAGAAAAACAAACTTTATATAATTTAGTGGATTTAGGTATATGTAGGCTGATAATTATTTGTAGCCTTTGCTTCCCGTGCGTTCTGCATGATTCAATGCGTTTAGGCCTATAGTTGAGATTGGGGTTCCGCCAGAAAATATTAGGGCGCGATGGGTTCCGTGGCCCAAAAAGTTTGGGAAACGCTGGCCTAGCCTACTCCAAAAGTCGTCCCATGCGCTGGTTACCTGTACGATTGTCCTGGATATATGCTCTGGTTAAATGTCTGCATGAGGAACATGAGCTTGAAAAGCAGACAATTCAAAGAAGAAGAAACATGACAGAGAAAATTAACCAGACTTTAACTGACTATAGGAAAATCTCAACATGGTACCAATTAGGACTAGGCCTAATTTCTCAGCAATGAGACAGAATTTCTTAAAATCAGCGAAGTGCTTTTGAGTTGAGTGACATACAAAAGTATCAGCTTTATCATATTTTGCGGCCAACGACCGAATTTCTTGTAAAAAGTATCTAAAGTCGACGCATTTAGCATTGTTTTATGTAAACAGAGACTCGATGCCCTAACCGGAAACCGCATCCGAATCGCCGTCGGCTGACGGCTTCATGTCGAAGCTCTATTGATTCAGTAGTGACTTACTCATCAGTGCGTATGTCGGTTTTCTCGTGGCAGTTTTCTGTTTTAAATTTCTTGTATTTGACAAATTTTACGAACATTGGCATAAGATGTGAGTTTAGCTATATGCCTACTTATTATTGTGACAACGTTATGGTATGATGTCAATGACTGTAGACAGGCATAAATTAGAGAAAATAAGTTATGCTTAATAACGCTTTGAGCTCGCGTAAAATCGCGCAGATTGTAACCTCTGTTGCAGATTGGAGAAATTGATAAGTAAGTAGGTGTGGTCTATTTACGTTTGATGAACACAACCATTGCGGATTGACGGGAGGACTTTTATTGCTATGATGCAGGTAACAGCATTGAGTAGAATTCAAGGGATTTTGTGTCGGTTGGAGTCGATCACTTGTAAACAATATGGCCGCCGCTGACATGGAGAGAACAGGGTTGACAGATTTTCTTAAATGATTTGTGATGAGATCACGTCAAAAGTAGCCCAAAAGTCGCGATATGAGCAGCTAAATGAAGGCATGAGTAGATTTTTACTATCGTATCTAAAAATGTATTTAGAGCGCGTCTTGCAGCATAAACTATTCAGACGTGCTTTCAGCACAGAAGCGCCAAGGGAAAAGAAACGAGATGTATTTGGGAACAAGACCCACCTGAGATATATAGAAACCAGAATGATGATGATCTTATATTGGACCCAAGAGGGGATAGGGAGCCAGCGTTTCTTACACGTATTCAATTGCAGGGTTATACCATTTCAACATTAAATATTTTTTAATCTAAAAATAATTTAATATTAATTTTTTGCATTATTGACAGAAGCAGAGCAAATGTTGTGGTTCTGGTGTCGAACTGCAGTACCCATTGAGTTAAGAGTTCACATCACCCATGCGTATTGGGCACTGGGTACTTGGTAGGTACTGTGAACCAACAACTCAAGAGGTACCGCTGCTGGATAGTAGAACCATAGCACCAAGCATCCTTGGGTAATATGGCGCATCTAGGCGGGAAAGTACTGTTATAAAGGATTTCTGAACGGTGCTATAACCTGATGTTTGTTTGAAATCGTATTTTGATGTTGCTGTGTTGTGTGTGTGTTCAGGGCGTCTGGTGGTCCTCCAAGGAGCTCCTCACAATATTCATCGCAGAAACTCAAGCAGACGAACGATGATGTCAATGAGGCATGCCACAACATTTTATTATTTAAATCAGTTTGTAACTTGCTTTATTAGAACGTTAATTGTGACCTAATCAACCTGGGATATCCAATTGGGTCATTCCACGCCAAATCAACCAAAATTTACACCTTTCCCACTCTCTAACTCCGAATGTGTTTACTTTTTCACCAAAAATGCCTCTTCACTTGGTATGACGAACTGGAAAATTTCAAATGTCTGCAGTGAAAAGTGGCTGAGATGTGAGCTACTGAGGTTGGTTGGGTAGCAGGACAAAATTTGAATGTGAGTTTGTGTGAATTTTTTTGCCATTTTCAGAGTTCAGTAACTTTTTATCTAGAGCAGCTAAACGCATTTGGTTTTCAGTTTTGAGTTCTGAGCATTGCATAAATTTGCATGGTCAAGTAAAAAATTATATTTTACATTTTCATTTAACTTCTGAAAGAAGTTGATCCATTGAAATTTATTTATATTTATTTCTCGCGTTTCATATAGCACCTCTTCAAATAATACTCAGAGGCGCTCCCGACAACAACGCGGACACTGCTTAGGAGTTTCACGCCGAAGCGCATGAGCAATTGTGAGTGAAGGACTTTCTCAGGGTCCCTACGCGGCAGCTTGATGTGGATTCGAACCTGGAACCCTCTGGCTTCAAGGCACAGAAGTCACCACTACACCACCGCACCCCACTAAAAAAAGAGATTCTTTCTACCTTGGGCGCACAGAAAATTATTATAATAATGGTAATAATAGTTGTAGAAATAGTGATAGTAATATAATAAATAATAGAAATGTTTACCGCTTGTCTTTACCTGGAATGAATTTCACCACATCAGTCGATTTTGATTTGATTATGCGGCGCATACGCATATTAATCATATTAATCTGATATTTTTGTGCTGCTAGTGTTTCATTGTGAATTTGATGAAAATGAAATTCTGTTGTCTGCTAAGATGAATTCTTGTTTGGTTCTTTCCAGATTGTCGATATAATGCGAGTTAACGTGGAGAGAGTTATTCAGAGAGATGAGAAGTTGACCGATTTGGATGGCAGAGCAGGTAATAATAACAATAATAATAATAAAAATAATAACAATAATGACCTTTAAAGCACATGTATAGTATCTTTCGGCCTTGGGTGCAAAAAATAATAGTAATAATAGTTGTAGTTATCATAATAATTATGACATATCCAGATGTGGCATCTTCGACTACCAGTATGCATTGCTTGGTGATGTGATGTGAGCTTTGTTGACTATATATTTATTTTATTTACATTTCTTTTATATCTTTGTGCATTTTTTATTCATTTTTACTTTTTCGACCCTTTACAATTTTACCTATTTCTATTTATTTAAAAATATTCTATTTTGACCTATTTTTTCTTGTGGCCATGCACAGGTAATTGTTTAGGTACTTGAAAGGTGCAATATACAGACTATAAGTCAGTTTAAAATTCTGCCTAAAGTGTTACTTGCTTTTTTTATGTTCTGTTACTGATGGCCTTGTTCGAAATGTTTTGCATAATAAACTCTTCTGTTCTTATTCGTTTCGGTTGTTTAGATAAAGTACGGATATTGACAATTATAAGCTGGTCATTAAAACCGTTACATTAGCAATATAAAAAGTCAACCTCGAATCAATAGCAATACCAAAATTGATGTTTTATTGAAAATGCTTGTAGCATCTGTTTCACTGACTCGATCAAATGGCCGTATGTGTGTGTGTGTGTGTGTTTTTGCGCGCACATCTAAAAGTGAATGTTAATTTTATTTACAATATGGTTTAATTCACCTCATATTCACATTTCTGTGTGACTTTGCATGCATTATGGATTTTAATTTAAATACTATTATTGTTGATTGGAGTCACTTCTTAAACAGATATTTTTACTATTTGTCTTCAGAATCCTTGCAAGTTGGAGCACGACAGTTTGAGTCGACTGCCACTCGTTTGAAGCGAAAATACTGGTGGCAGAATCTTAAGGTCACTAAATTAATCATTGCTTCAGATGTGTCTACCATTTTCAACAAATCTAAGATCTATGTTTCATTATTGTGATCGAAAATAATTTATATAGTACCAATTCAGGAGAAACTCCTCAGAGGCGTGACCGACTTGGCGGCACCAAACCACGATCGAAGAGAATGGTTCTCAAACGCTCGTGAGAACCAAACCACGATTGAAGGGAATAGTTCTCAAGTGCTTGTGGGAACGGTGGCAAAGAATGACCGAGAAGTTCATTACAGAGGGTGCTAGGTAACCGATTCTAGAAAGATGGACCAGCCACTGTGGACCGTGATGATGAAGTGTTGTACCTTTTATAGTATGTAATAGTTGAACTATCTATTGGGAAGATCCTCTAAATCTGTACCTGCTTCTGGCTAGAGATGCTGTAGAAACATGGCTTATCTACAAATGAAAGTTTCTTTTTTTCCGGCGCTTGATTCCGATCTGAATGGGTTTCACAAAGAGGCTATATGTAAACTTATTCTGATTGACTTGAGATGCAGTGTCATTGCTCCTTCTACATGGAAGAACCTTCTTTCAGATTAGCAGCTTGTTCATTTAATCCAGGACTCTGCTTACACCTTATACAAGCCTTCAAAGCTATTCTCTTTTCTGCAACTGAGTTGGAAGCACGTGTGAATCGTTCTCTTGTACAGGTGCTATGTTTCAAGTCGTCTGGAAAGTACGATTGACTTAATTAATGATGACTTCCTCTACTTTCTGATACATTGCAAAGCTGATTAGATTTCAATCGCTCTTCTGTTTCATCGAATTTGCTGCAATTTCACTTGAAGTTCCCATCTATTGTTACCTTGCAAATTATGATTACAAAAGTAATTGTATTAGATTAATTTTGTGTCACCTTATTCGACCACGTGTGCCTACTCGTATTACTTTGATGTAATAAAACATCAGTAATTATTATTACATCTTTCTCTGGAATCGGTTGAGTTAGTGCACTCTGTTTCAAGGCAACAGAAAATTTTAATTTGAGAACTCGATCTTCTCTTCGTAACATAATAATATTTAATACTCGGACTTTCAAGGGTCAACGTTTGACCAGCTGTTAGGATATTAAAAATTGTTTGCATCTGTTTGAGATTGTTGTGAAGACCACAACAAGTATTAGGCAGAGTTACTCAGATGCAGTTTTTTAATTTTTTTTATTATTGCTAATTTTTAAGAGGTGAATTTTTCAGCTGTTCGTATAATTTCTTTGTTGCTTTTGAACAGATGTGGATCCTGCTGATTGCAATAGCAGTCATTCTGATCATCATTGTCATAGGTTAGTAATGTCATTAAGCTATGCTTATTTCTGTCATGCGTTTGCCAGCCTCATATAATCTATTAATAGTGTATGTCTGTGGTTGTGTAGGTATGTATGTATCAAGACACACCAAATAATGTATTTATGTACTTCACAAAGAGATTATCCAACAGAATTTTAATTGTGTGCATGATTGTAACCTTTTTTGGAGGCATTTAAATTCTATAAGGTAGAGCCCCAATTGTAGTCAGGGACATTAAGGTCCAGTGCAACCAGGATATGTGTTGGAATAGACATAATATTATTATGTATATATTCATTTAATATAAATCAGGTTGTCAAGCCGTAACACGGTTACAGATAGATGTGAAAGTGTGGTTATTTTGTAAAGTAATAGTTTGTGAATGTAATGTCCACTGTCCATTAGGCTGTTGGCAAGAAGATGATGCTTTTATTTAAATCAGATTCAGCTTTGTATCATGTTATATTTAGGCTAGTTTTAAATATTTATTTATAATAAAATTAACAGAATTAACATATGTTTGGTTTTTATTAATAGTGAGCCATTAAATCCTAAATTTGTGAGGCCCAAGCAGAAATCGATGAAATTTGAGATTTCGATACTCTAACAACATGCTAAAATAAAATTCCAGTCACTTTTAGTGCACTCTCATCATTCATGTGATGTAATGTAAATTCTGAGAATTTCTCAACACTTACAAGAGCCGTGTCAGAAAGACCAGTTTATTCACCGATATTAAGTTAAAGTGTTGAATGAATCTACATCTGATAAGATGGTCTTTCTAGAGGTGCATTACGAGAGATATTTAGAATATGTGAAAGTGAAATTTATTTATGATTGATATTTTTAGTGTGGGTTACAACTTCACAGAAGTCGTCATAGAACTTCGTCCGATGGCCGAAGAGAAGTGCTATATGTGTGTATGAAGTTGCCGTCATGCATTCCTGTCGGCTTGTGTAAACTTTTTATTGCTCTGAATGTTTCAGCATCATTCTGTGTTTCGCCTAATTAACTAGCATGGACTCGATAATGCAAAGGCGTTATGGGTGGGAACATGCCTTGGGAAGCAACACGTTAAGGCCGTCCATATCTTACATACATAAATATCGTAGTTTTGACCCCGTACCCTGTTTTGACTCATGAGTAAATTTTTTGGAACACCCGCCTCTATGCGTACATATAAATAAGCTTCTCTGCCCCTTACAAACGTTGGTTAGCTAAAGTCATTTATGAAACATTTATTTTACCGTAGACTACTATTGACATTTGTTAAGCATATTTGCTAGCTAAATTTATTTCACTGCTACGGTTTACTGTGGAGATCTGAACAGAATTTAATTGAAATGTAGTCAAATGCTGTCGGATGACTATAGGATAATACAGAGTTATAAATAGGCTAATTATGTGGACATCGTAACTAGAAATCTATTTTGTGTACGTACAAGTCGTACATTTTGTTGAGACCCCTTCCCCGCCACACACACTCATATGCAAATCACCTAAAGCCGCCCACCCCCTCTCCTTGCGTACGTAAGATATGGACAGCCTCTCAACCAAAGGCATGAAAAGGGATAATGCTACGACAATGAATGCAACTGCTTGCATTACCGCTCCTGTTTCTAGACCACTCTGTCGACTCATGTAGTTTCTGTAGCTTCTTTTATATTTTGTGATTATCCTCTTGTAAACATCAATATTTAGCAGTGTTGCAATGTCTCTATGGTGCATTAATCACAATATGGCTTGCTAATAGCTTTGGTGATACAACGCTATTTGTGTTAGCAGAATGTCAACTTGGAGTAGTTGAACGAGTTCACAGTGTTTGAATAGGTGTTAAGAGTTTAATGTTCAGCAAGTCATGTAACACTAGTCAGTGTGCCTTGCTTGCTTTAAATAATTAGACAGTAATTTTGTACAAATGGTATTGGTCAAGATATTTTCAGATGGTTATTAATTATTTTTATAAGTTAAGGGTGAATTTGAATTTTGTATTAAATTATATTATATTTTTAATGTCACTGAATGCTCTTTGTGATCCCAGGATTTATGCTTCCGAAAAGTGTTGCCTTTTCTATCATTTCTTAGTTTTATTCACTGGTTAGAGGAATGTCAGAATTGCACATTTAGAGCACGCCTTTACCATCAGTATTTTTGTATGCAAACTCTTTCCACTTCTATGACCCAATCCAAAAATCCACAATTGTCTGACTTGCCCATCATCGATAGCTGAGATAAAATGTAAACCAGTTAGTGACTGGCTACTACTTTTTAGCATATTTCATTTTGCTAAACAACTAGAAAGTATTTAATTTGCTAGTCACGTATTAATTATCCTGTTTGTGGCTGAGTCCATTTTTAGCCTGAATTGATGGTGATTGCTTTTGCAATTGTTCTGTTTTTCCAAAAAAGATATTGGTATTGCAGTGACGAACACACCCATTTATATATCTGTTATGTGATAAGTATAGAGTATGACTTAACAGCCTTGGGTACAATATGAATAGAATTGCTACTTGTCAATTTTTTCTAGTGTGCTGTTTGTGCTACGTAGCCTACAGTTGAGTTAACAACCGTGATCATTGTGAAGTAAATGAATTTAAGATTTAGATGTTGTTTAACAGAATGATGATCTGCTAATATTTTTAAATGTGTCCGATGATTATATTTTTAAATGCTGATATTTCTGATAATGTATACGTACTTTCGTGGAGTCGTGATTATTGTTTCTGGTGCATTGATTAGCATTCAAACTGTTTATTTAGTGTATACAATAAAAAAACACAAGTGCTTGTTATTCATATAATTATGCTGGTTTTATTCTTCTATAGCATGTTTGAAATTTGAAAGAGTACGTTATTGATGTTGTCCAGGGGCGGATCCAGGGGGGGCCAATCCGGCCATGGCCCCCCATTTAAAAATTGCATGGAACGTGGCCCCCCATTTGGTTTCAAAAACATGTAGTGGGAGAGAAAAACAGGACATCTGCCCCCCCTATTAGAAAATCGTACGGGACGTGGCCCCCCGTTCGGAAATGGCATCTTCTTTTCCCTGAAAATTGGTTGATGACTAAAAAAAAAAGTCATCAACTTTTTTGGCGGATAAGTTGGTATCTTTTTTCCCGGAAAATTGGTCGATGACTAAAAAAAAAAAAAAAAGTCATCAACTTTTTGGGCGGATAAGTTGGTATCTTTTTTCCCGAAAAATTGTCAACTTTTTCCCGGAAAATTTTGCCCCCCCTGTTCCACCAAGACCGAAAATTTTGCCCCCCCCCCTTCGAAACGTTCTGGATCCGCCACTGATGTTGTCCATCACACATCGGGCTATTCACTCGAAACTGAAGTTGCACCTTTTCAAAAACACCTACCTTAGTAGCTGTCCCGCCCCTCTGATCCTACGGTAACTAGACCCGGACCACCTTTGGACTAATATTACGGACAACCCTTTTGACTCGATGCAGTGCTCGTGAATAAGCTGGTGCCCCACGCTTGGCTTTCAAGTAGCGCTTTAGAAGTTTGGAGATTATGATTACGATTATTGATATCTGCTTTTTCCTTGCCAAAGTTGTGAACATAATTCTGTAATTAATGGAAAAATTGTTTAATAATTTATTGACATTTAATTTCTGATAATCATCTGAGAACAATTTACAGCATTGTGAGGGCAGAGTGTTCTCTTGCTAAAGTAGTTTTGTTACTCAATGATGTGAAGTTAGATATTTAACACTGATTGTTGACATTTAAACCTTCAGTATTGTATCATTTTTCTGTTTCCTAATTTATGCTCTAAAATCTGAATGCATTGCTATTACTGCTGTCTTCTGTGCAAGTACTTCTTCGTTGCTTACTCGATTATAAAAATTATGTGAAATAATACTGTAATATTAATAATGAACTGTGTCAGTGTGTGATTTCTCTCTCCTAAGAACCATAATTGAAGGAAGAATGGAAGATAAGAAAAACAAAACTAAGACTGAGAATTCTGAGATTGATGTTTTTGAACTTGATGATAAAGGTTGGTTACAGCAAGTTGAAGGAGAAAGCTGGACAACATGACGAATGGTGCCATCGGACATAATTCTGATCCTGACTAGGAAGGCCGGGAACCAGAAGAACACTGTTTCTGTGACAGTGGTCTCCTAAAGCAGTGCAAATAAAAATCAAGCTATGAAGCTCTTTAAGCTTGTTTTGAAAGGACATTGTATACCAGAGGTGTCAAAGAGCTGGCCCGCGGGACGATTTTTTTCTGGCCGATAGAGCGTTCCCTAAAGATTACAAAATTACAGGATAAAAGTAGAAATTTTTATATTTTATGGTCAGCGCCAAATGCATGGTTTTTTCTTACTGACGTCACTTTTGCTCAGACGCACAGCTCTGTGTAGACTGTGTATATATGCCAATTTTATGGTTTCCAGTTGGTGGTCTGTTAACAAAATTATGAAAGTTACGAAACACTTCTATAAGTCTTATATTTTTTACTTATATTTAAAATGTTGTCAAAATTTAATAAGAAGCGAAAAGTGGAATCAAGAACATTGAATCAAGGTCTTTTTGTGATATTTGGATCAGATCACTCTACCCAATTTTGCTCAGGAGCTTTGACACCCTGGCCCACCACTTGTTGGAAGATGCTTTGATACACTGGCCCGCCACTAAAACAGGTTTTGACACCCCTGTTGTATACAGATCATGCAACTCACTTTCCTTGTTAGGATATAACTTGTGCACAGTTGGATGAACCCTACCTCTCGTTTTGGATGCTCTTATTGCTAACCGCTTAACACACAGCCTCATCAAGCCATGCAATTTGATGTTTTCATTGGAACAAGATTTTCAAGATGAAATAAAAAACTGGCAACTGATGAATTAATACCCATGATGCACTTGACAGCAATTAGTTTAGCAGTGACTACAAGTGCCACTTTAATAGCAACAAAGCTGCTAGCATAAATTACTATCTTCACAGAGGACAACAAACTATAGCTAATGCTATTGGGACAACTGCACTGATTAGCATAGCAGCTAAATTGTGACTTTATAAAGAAAGCAACTGCACTGTTTGCGCATCTGAATTAGCTTCGGATTGATGCCGAAAGTAAAGCATTTGACCCGTAGTTGCAACAGATTCTTAATTTCAGCCGACCAGCGCTTGAAATGTCTTAACAACTACACGCTTTGCTCAGACTCAGAAAAAAGAGAACAATTTTACTTTTGCAGTATCACTTGCGTGACTTTATTGAACACAAATTGTTCCTATATTGCTAGGGCACTCTATGAGACGACCTAGACAAAACAACAGATAATGAACAAGAGGGTCTGGTCCAATCGAAGATCATAACTGATCGGTCTGTGACGACGACGATGACTACGATGGCGCGCAGTACACTCAGCAGCTGCACTGTTTGCGCATGCGAATCAGCTTCGGATTGATGCCGAGCTTTATCGAACGCATGGCCATCGCACGGTTGAAATGTCTCTGCGTCTTCACCATCTCACCCGGATCGTCGAAATTGCCGTCGATCGACGTGAGAATCCCGCAGAGGACTCCGAGCACGAGGAGTAGGATGATGAAGAGCGTGTAGTACGTGATCGTACCGTCTGGGCTCACTTCCATCTCCTGCAGGTGCGTCTGTGCCGGATGGAAACCCGGGTGCAGGTCGAGGGTGTGCCGGAAGTGGTTGATGGCATCCTTGTACTGGCCGCGCGCCTTGAGGATCTCGCCAAGGGTGAAGTGCTGCAGCCACGAGTTCTGGTCGGGCGGCTGAGCGTCGAGCGAGCGGTGGGTGAGTTCGAAAGCGTCGTCGAGGTACTGCAGGTTGAAGAGAACCCTTGCGAGGTTGAGCAGTACGTCCGAGTTGTTCGGGCTCAGCGACAGCGCCTTGCGGAAGCACTCCACCGACTTCTGCGTGTCGCCCTTGATGCGCCAGAAGTTGCCGATCTGGTTGTAGACTTGCGGCGACTTTGGCTTCTGCACAAATTCAGAAATCAGAGTTCTGCATCCTGAGTACATGTATTTTAATAGTTTGGCTTTATCACAAAAAACTTTTAATATTCTCAACTATTTGAGTCTCAATACATTCTGGTGCTGTGTGAAAGTTTAAACGATGTATGTCCAATTATATATGGATATCTATATATAGTACCTTCATGAGCTTATTGTAAGGTGCTATATAAATGTTCATATACATACATACCTCCGTTTTGTGATACCACAACTCCATACCAGTCACAATTTCCTAACTCCAAGGAGCTTCAAAATAGGCCTCTTAGCCATCTTTTCATGATGCAGTTAGTGATATATTATTATTTCAAATTCTGTTCTTTGTCACCGGTACATTTAAAGTCCACAAATCTGAACTCATATCACATGGTGAATTCAAGTATGGAAATACGGCTCAGACATAAAGTTGAGACTAAGTTTTGGCAACACAATGAAAAACGAACTGAGTGCAAGACAGGGATAAATGCCATCCTATACATGTTAGTGTTAACCCTCTTACCCCGTATGGGCGCTATAGCGGCTTGGTGGTCTTTGACAAATACCCGTAAGGCCGCTATAGAGGTTTCAACATATAAACCGTATCCCCGTAAGGCTATTATATATATATATATATATATTTATATATATATATATATATATAAATATATAAATATATATATTTAAGGCCATTATATATATATATATTATAATATATATATATATATATTATATATATATATTATATATATTATATATAATATAATATATATAATATATATATAATATATATATTATATATATAATATATATATACATATTATATATATAATATATATATAATATATATATATATAATATGTATATATATTATATATATATTATATATATTATATTATATATATAATATATACATATTATATATATAATACCCAGTGGTTATCTCTACTCCCACATTTATATATAATATATATATATAATATATAATATATATATATTATATATATTTTATATATTTATATTATATATTATATATATATTATATATATTATATATATAATATATATATAATATATATATAATATATATATATATTATATATATTATGTATATATTATATATACAGGGCCATCGGGTGGGCGTTCCGCTTGCTGGGGGGCTACCGGGGTGAGAGGGTTAAACTATAATTAAGTATGCCAAGCAAGGCCTGGGCATACATGCTTTTATTTATGTTTAACCATTTATACATTATGATCATTCCATAATAAATTTCAACACAGTCAATAAAATTTTATCAATAAATTTCAGTCGCTGCCTTTGAGTTTACGGTTGCAGTCCGCGGCTTCAATAATTAAATATTGCTTCTGCGGTCCATGGAACGGTATATTGTTTCTAGTAATACCCCGGGAATGCATTTGAAAAGATTGTGCCATGTAGAGCAAATCACATCGGATTTATACTAAAAATAAATCTAGAGACAGATAAATGTACCACTCGCATACCACTACATACCACATAAATGGTAAAATCTACACTTGGGCTAAAGCGTATTAAAATTTTCAACAGACCATAAATGTTCAACATCCGTTTTGTGTTCCAGGTCCAAAAAACTCCTAATAAATTTAACAATTAAGCTTATCTTACACTAACTTTGTGATTAAAATAGCACCATGCCTTCAGGACTCTCTCATACCATGTAGATCACACTGGATCTTTGGGCCCGTCGATATATTACATCTGCAAAAAATCGTAATTTGACTTCCTCCTGTTGCAACTCGTACATTTTGTGGAACCACCGATGCGTACGTTCAAATAAGCTTCTCTAACTCCCACCGACAAAAGTTTATTAGCTAAAGTCATTAATAAAACATTTATTTTACCAGCTGCTATTTATTTTTGTGAAGCATCATAATTTGTTAGCTAAATATTTTTAACTGTTACAGTTTATTGTCTAGATCTGAACAGAATTTAATTCTAATACCAAAATGCTGTTGGACGCTTTTAGGGTAATGCAGAACCTATAAATAGTCTGATTTAGTTTGCGCACATACATTTCATCGAGACATGCTGTACGCACAACACCTAAATCCGGTGACCCCTTACCCTTCCCGCGTACAAAATATCTGGTCAGCCCCCCTTTAAGGCAGTGTATCGGATAAAAGCATTGTGTTGCTACCTCTTTCTTTGCCTTCCGCAGCTGAGATTCCAGGAGGTTCATGTCGACGTCCGGACCGCTCTTTGTTCGAAATATCATGGCCACTTCCGGTTCTGGAATGTGTGGATGACTGTGACGACTAGAGATTCCGCGAAGGTGGTCGTATTGCGTCAGATTAACCGTTCGTCCGCAGTCCAGCACTGCCTTCTTCTTCTTCTCCACCGGAGTCGATCGCAATGGCGTTGATTTCTCGGCTTTGACTGGCGTCGGAATTTCTCTGCGGATAAAATACAAAAGAACTAAGTTATATTGATCAGTACTAAAACATTTATAGAGCGCCTCTAATAGGGTGAACCGTTCAGAAGCGCTCCAAGTGCACAAGGCCACAAGAAGAATTGGGTTTTGAGAAAGCAAATGAGGAAGGATTACCCGCCAGAATTTGAGATTGAGTAGATGGAGATAGCGTATTGCAAAGAGAGCGGCCAATTTAAGGACCGGGTATGGTGCCCATGAATAATGCACGTGTACAAATGATTGAGTATCAAAAAAGCCATAGGTCTGAAAGTAAGGTAACACTGTATTCATTCAAAAGTGCTCTCGTAGTATTGCATAGTCCTCAGCATACCTACTACATGTAACAATTGAAACGCACAAATGAAATCGCAATCCAGTAACAAAACTGCAAACTTCTTCACAGCCTACATGTGGTCAAACAACCAACCATCAAGACACAATGGAAATCGAAACCTGAGTGCTGATAGGGATGTCACCACCCATGACTTAAAAGCTGGAAAATCGAAACAGGATAGGCGAGGTTACGTTGCACACAACACGCGTAGATAAGCATGGTATAAAACAGCATACAAACACAAACAGGTCAATACATAAATAAGTCGCTTAAAATTAACACTGGTATTAAACAATAATACACAGGTAAACAATAATACACAGGTAAACAATAATATTACTGAGACAACTGCAGTGACTAGCTACGGCTTTATAAGTAAGTAAATAAGTAAGTAAGTAGTTACATATTCACTTCAATTCTCAGTTGCATACGCCATTCTGAGTTACATTACAAACGACATAATTTATATGCATTTAAGCAACTAAGCATGTATATTGTACATTCAAAGACAAAGAAATGTACAGTAGCAGTGAAGCATTCTGAACTTGTTCAACACTTAAAGTTTAGAGAAACAATGTAGAAACTTTAATGAAATGATTCAGAAACCTTGCCTCAGCTACAATATAAGGCAGCAGGAAGCAAATATGACGTCACTATGCAATGACTGATGAAATTTACTTTAGAAGCAAGAAACGTTTATATGAAATGAATAAAAAAAACTGAAAGTTGACATGTACGCCAGTAACGCCACACTGCACATAATAATAAACAAAAATCATATTGACAGCATTGTAAGCCAACGGTCCATTAATGACAAAGTCGTAGAGACCAACAGACTCGGCGTAAAAGTGTTGGAAATCACCATCCACAGCAGAACATACAACACAAGCTATGTAGGAAAATTCTGTACAAACTACGCCCTCAAGGTTTTTACAAGAGTGACGAAGAAACCTCAAGACAGCATCTTAGTCATGTGTAGAAGTATACATAAAAGAACAATAAAACACCTATACTTTATTACAATAGATCACGCCACCGTACCATTCAATAGTCTCATTGTTCTGAACCTATGGGTCGTGACCCAATGAGGTCACCTTTAACATTGTCAAAGAGTCGGTTGGAACCTTCAAATATTGCAAAAAAGCAGTCAGCGAAGTTCCTTTTAAAATATATTCAACAAGATGGCAACAACCAACTAAATTTAATTTTGCCATTTCAATTCTGAACTGAAATTTCTAAGTTCACTTTTATCACACTTCTCATTGACGATCTTCTTTGAAATGTGAAATCCCGAGGTTGTAACTAGGGGGCGTTTTGGGTGTTTGAACACCCCCCCTTCGAAATGAAAAAGTGTAAAAATGAAATAATGCATTTACTAGCACATGATGAAATAACTACAATATGTAATGCAATTTTGAGCAAAAATGGGCGAAATATTTCTCCACCGCGAACGTATTACGGCCCAAAAAAGGTAAAAATGCAGACAATAAAAGTCATCGGAAATTTCGACGACTAAACAAAGAAAAAAAGGTAGTCAGAAATAGAAAATTTCGCCCCCAAAAAGTTAATTTTTGTTCGGTCGGCTGCAGCATGTGCTTGCCTCAAAATTCACGGTCTAGGAAACCCCCCACCCCAAATAAAATTCTGGCTACGACCTTGTGAAATCCTATCAAAATTCAAGTAAATAACTGAAATAACATTGTTGGTTTTTCACCAGCTTTGCTTTCTTCTTACATCTTAAAAAATGATCAAACTTTAAATTTAGCTGCCGCCAATAAAATTTCTAAAGATCTGTCAATTGTACTTTAGTGCAGCATAGAATAAATATAAAACTTCAAGTAAACAGTTCATTAAATAAATTTTATTCATTTATTTTTAAACTGTTAGGACTACCAGCAAAAACTTACAAATTGGTTTGCTGATTAATGATTGATGATTGCTTATGATCCACTAATATTGAGCACTATGCATATTGCACATAAATAATTATCAATATGCATTGTGTCCCATTTGCAACAAGTTTGCTGATTTAATTAACAGAAATTTACCAAAGAGCATAGAAATGCTCACCCCTTAGTGATTTAAAAATAACCAAAATCTAGAATCTTACAGATTGGACAAATGAACTGCTGGGTTCCGTGAGCAAATGACTTCCATTGACAAATTAATGCAAATTTATGGTAAAGAAAACATGGCCAATTGGCCAGACTTACATACATGTAATTACTGAACTCTAGCGAGAACCCACTGAACCCGGCTTAAGTGGTAGGCTTAAGTGGTATCACCTCCGGTGGCTAAGGTTTGTTATTTTAGAAGCCTAGATATATAATAATACCAAAATAAAAGTACACTACACACCTGTATAGAACATATATTAAAATCAAAGAAAATTGTCCAAAACTAAGTACTGCAAGATACATTCATGGTCCACAACCAATATCGCTGACAGATCTCTAATTGAACTTAAATCAGATGGATCAGAGAGTGCAGAGGCCAAAAACAGGGTTAACAAGTTGAAAACATGATCTAAGATGTTAACACAAATACAACGACAGAAAAGGACATGATTCATGTATGCATCCACACACCTTGTTAAATATATACTCTCCTAAAACACATAGTCATAGGTTTCAAACTTCAAAAGAACTGATTGGACAATTACAAAAAGCATTTTCACAGACAAGCTGAGCTCTTCTGCCGAAGCACTCCAGGTGGATTCAAAACCCCAGTGGAAAAAGCCGCCAGTGTTACCACTCAGCATCCTTTCAAACTGCACCCTGTACAGCACAGCTTGCCTCTCTGAAAGGTTTACTATGCTGAATGTTTTTCAAACACAGCTTCAAATACAGACGATGATACATTGAAACTTGTCCCACTACTTTGAAAGTCACTGACTACTGAATTCCTATGACCAAAAACCACAGACAGGCCGTGTAAAAATTCGTATAAACATCACGGAGATGTCTGCTGTCTGCAAATATCAAAGGCATGCTTATAAAAGTGATTTCCCATAACGCCAGACCCTAATGCTGCTTCTGAACATTTATTTTTTAAAGTAGCCAAACGCCATTATGCCCACATGGGTATCTCTATCATCGTCTGATGAAGGAGTGTATAAACTTACTGGCAATACTAGTATTTATTTAACTGAACAATACTGGCAATACCAATAATCAAATAACTAAGCAATACTGGCAATACCAGTATTTACGTAACTAAACAAGACTGGCAAACTAATAAACTTACTGGGAAATTTGAAAATATGAGCATTTAAGAAATTAAAGACAATTGGCAATTTACCAATGTTTGCGAAAACAAACAAACAAACAAAAGTACTGGCAATACAAGTAATTAAGTGTCTTGACAATACCAGTATTTATGTTACAACAGAACAAATCCATACCACCTTATAACAGCAAAGTATTGCAATGCTGCCTAAATGATACCGAAGGTCAAATTAGCAACAACAAAGTCTGCTTAGGAACCGTAAAAGATCCGCAATAAAAGGCACGCTCAGATTGCAAGTTCTCGCACATATATGTAAAAGTCGGTCAACAGCTTTATATTAATGACAGATGTCTTGTTTGGAAGTCTCAAGCAATGTATCTGTATACACTATGCAGTAGTACTGTGTAATGTATGACATATTTCAAGGACATCAAATGCACAGCAAATGTGGGAATATTTAGTTAGCAATGTAATATAAGAGTATGTTCCTAGAATTGAATGGAAGGAACATAACATATATGTTCAAGTGCAGACTATTCCAAAGACTCGTAAAGAGATGAACCATTTATTAAGCAAGTACAAATGTTTGCTGACATTGAACAGCTTCTGTTCGTGAGTATTCTGTCCAACAATAATTCCACAACTGGCAGACTCTCCCATTAGTCCATGCTACTTCTAAGAAAGATCATCTGTGTATACATATACATGTACATGAAAGAACACAACTATACCAGATGTGAAACATGCGTCACGTGGCAACCGTTGGCAACCGTTTTCTCCCGTGGCCATGATTTATGTCCACTACTTTTCAGCAATGAATATAGTTTAACTGAGATACATGTGCAAGCATTCTAACCCTTCACACCTCATACTGCAGTACGGTAGCTATGGACTTCGCCATGGCACAATAATTGGTCCTAGCAACAACGCAGTGCAGCCAAAAATTAAAGTATGTATGTAGGTTTCATTTGTTTCTGTTAAAATTTCCTTTTTATATTTGCACACCTAACAATGCTTATTTTGGTTTAACTCTCCCATAATTCCAATCCTTGTAATAAAGCACTAAATTACAATCACCCATCATCTTTGTTACATCAACACTGAACCTATGGTCCCTACCCAATGGGATCTTCTGCTAAGGGGCTCTCATTGCTTCCTCACTTTCTCCACTTTATACTTACGGAACACACACACTTAGTCATTTAATATTATCATGTGTATCATGCAATATGTTCAAGTAATTTTGGGGGAGTAATAACTTCCATGAATTCGAATTAATATGGTGATTATAACAACCAAGATCAATTAAACAATTAAACTCTACTTGATGGAAAAAAGCAAGAAAAAAATTTTTTGAAGTGAAAAACAACTGTTACCAGCATCTGGACCAAAAAATGGAAATTTCTACGTATCTCCAAAAAGTCATGTTTTCTGACCAAACGTCACAATTTTTATACATATACAGTTTGCAGTTTCTGTCTTCTGGTAAAGTTTGATCGTCAATGATAACAGTCATCAAATTTATACCAGAACTTGACACTTGGGCAAATGACTAAGTTTGGTTTTAAGACAGACATGTCACATGTACTTTAGCCACCTACAAGCACTTTGACATAAAGTACAGACTTGCAGCAGTATATGTGAGTACATCAAGAGCTCAATCTCGATTGAGCCAGTACATCATGTGAATATATCAAGTACAGACTTGTACAAGTAAATATACTTTAGCATAAAATACGTGTAACTACTTTGGTTATCACAGGAGTGTACTTAGGATACCACAAACATGAAGATTGTATCTGCTAAAAAACAATTCAAAGTGCATTTTCGCATATACTGCTGCAAGACATGTGAATTCAATCTCCTGTAAAGTAGAATTCGATTGCCATCAGAAACACTCACCGGAACCACCCATAACTATGGGCCGCTATTTGTCGAGACCAGCTTTTGTCATGGCTACTTTGGCAGCTACCTGAAGTGTAAGATTCTTAAGGGCTGCTAATCTGCTAGAAAGAGAAATACAAACCCTACTACTTCATTGATAATTGTATTGTACATGACCATTTATGAAGTGTTTCTCTCAGCAAAAAAGCTTTTCAGAAGCGCTTACAGTGTGACCGATCCTCAAGAGTAGAGGTAGGATTTGAGACGAGAGAAAGACAAAGAAAGACTACCAGACAGAAAGTTGGAGTGAACTGATGCTGGAGTCTGCTTCATAGGGAGGGATCTATGCAGGCAAGGCATCTCGATTGAGCCATGGCAGTTCTGAAGTGGGGAACAAAGATCTATGTAAAGTCAAACAGAGGATCTAGGAGAATGCAGAAAAGGAGCTGAGAGGGAACAGAGCATGAGATAACAAAGATACTTCGCACCAAGATCCAATTGAGACTTAAGAACCAAACGGAGAATACTGAATCGTGCATACGGGCAGAGAGAGGGAGCCAGTGACGTTGTTCCAGTCATGAATTTAGAGATGTGGGAGAATCGCACAAAACACAACACTCTCATCACTGAACACAGTCCTCACTGCCCCATTTCAGAAACACCTGCAGTCACCTTTTTATTGATACCATTGATTTGAGTGTTGGGAGCACCTCAGAATTGTTGACTGGCGCCATACAAATCTTCGGTTACTCTAGGAGTAGCTAAGGTTGGCCATAGTAATGACTATTTCACCTTAAAAGCATCATACCATACTAGTCTGGTCTTAGCAATGAGAATAGTTCTAAGCAAGCAAGTAGATAAGACAATTCTTTATTAGACTACCAGCAAACGCATAGTAGTTTCATGAAGATATACTGTAGATCATAGAAAACATTCATGCAAAGCCATACAACATTCTCAAAATAAAACTTCTTTTGGCAAAGGAATCAACTCTAAGAAGGGTTAGATCATGTGGTCTGGGTGGATTGTATGGCGCAACCTTATTGAGAAGGAGGAGGTCATGAAGGATTAACAAGTGGGTAGGTGTGCCAATATACCTTGGGGTTTTATCTCAGGTTGGTCCCCACAAGGACAAACTTGCCTCTTACCATTATATTAATTACACAAATCAGACAGTCAGAGCTCTGTTATTTCCACTATAATCATTCTTACAACTTGTGGTTAAGCGTACAGTATGACAAAACTGCATCTGTGATTGGACTCCACGTCACCAAATAATTCCTCCAACTAATCTTTCCCTGAACATTCACTTTTGATTTATCTCAAAAATAAAAAGTAATGCAGAACAGTTTCACAATATACCCTTGAACAGTTAAACAGAAAACTGATCACAACGCAAAGCACAAAAATACAATTTTCCCTTTCATAGTTGAGGTTTGCCAATTCACATCGCCATATTTTTGGTATAAACCTGGCTAATCCTAACTAGCAAAGTCTAGCATGCATGAACTTACACAGCTGCCATACAGATCACTAAATCAGAGTTCATACATGTATATTCTGCTGCATAGTATTTTATGTAGTGCTAGAATTTCATACCCAGGACCCTGGTGGTACTGTTTCTACTACATAGAATTTCATATTCAGCAGCAATCTGTTTCTGTAGTACAGAATTTAATACACCTCATAGAGTCAGTTCTGCTTCTGTTACAAAGAATTTCATACCAAGCAATACTGACTCTAAGACACAGTATCTGCACCCAGCTGTTACTGCTTCGGTTACATAGAATTTTATACCCATGTGGTACTGACTCTAAAACACAGTATCTGCACCCAGCTGATACATAGAATCTTATAACCATGTGGTACTGACTCTAACGCACAGTATTGACACACAGCTGGTACAGCGTCCGTTGCATGAAATTAGATACACTTTCTTGGTATTTTCATTAAACTGACTTCTTGTTCTGTTTAGCATGTCACTACTGTGGTGTAGTGGGTATGTTTGTATGTGGTGGTGTAGTGGGTATGATCGTTGCTTTGCTGCCGGAGGGTTGCAGACCTGCTCGAATCCACCTCAAGCCGCCATGTAGGGACCTTGGGCAAGTCCTTCAATCGCAATTGCTCAGCGCTTCGGTGTGAAACCCAGACTCAGTGTCCACGCTGTAGTCGGGAGCTTCTGAGTAGGAATCTTGAAGGGACCTAATAACAAGTGCACATACACACACATACTTCAATTCCACAGTAACATACTCATGAACAGTACGTAGTGATGGTGTACACATTGCCGATCAGATAGGTCGGCATATATACAAACAGTATTATAAACAACATAAGCGAAGTAAAACGTTCCATATCCAGGATAGTTGACTACCACATTTGGCTTTCAGAAGATTATGTTTTGATGGCATCATATAAAGGCTCAGAATGAATCAGGGTTACATACAACCAAAAAGGCACCACAGGTTAAGATTTACATAGACTTGGTCAGAACCGATTACCATAATAAACAATATTGGCGACTGACATGGTTCGAAAGCACTTCGATTCTCCTACTCTCGTTCACGTAAATAAAAAAGTAACATGCTGCTTTTAAGCACAATATTTATGATTAAAACATTAAGTCGTATTAAGGTAAAGAATCAGTTGAAAGCGCACATTTCTTCAATGTAGATTGAACGTTTAAAAACGCGTTCTCATGCAGATTTGTGTTTCTTAAGCAGCTATAGCTTTTTAGTTCTACGAAGTGCCATTTTGAACTTTTGACATGTAGCAGTGCTATACGATGAAGCCGTTATTGGTGCTATACTGCGAGTACTTATTACTCAGTACTTATCTGAGCACAGTGCTTACAGTGTGGAAAAAGAAGTGCCTGGACGCCCCTTATCTTTCCAAAAGAAGTGCCTGGACGCCATTTACCTTCCCAGTCATTGCTGGCCAATAATTGTCTCAACGGCATTCACATTTTAAAATAAGTGCATGGACGCCGTCCATGACCGTCCAGCCACACTTTAAGCCCTGCCTGAGCGAAAGAAGTGGCACTGGGAAAGCAGCACACTATTCCATCACAGTCTGGGGCGGCCACATATTTTAATATGGTCATCAGTCGCAACCGGCCGGGTGTAAACCTCTGTCACACCTCATATGAATATTAGACTTCATCAATACAATTCCAGCCAGCACAATACATGTGCTATCTAACTTGAAATTTATATAACGCTGTATAAAGTGTCATAATTATCATAGTCATCGTAAGTCAATTAATTACCTCACAGTGTCGTTCGTTTCGGGAGATTTTTGCAGGCGCTGACAGTTCTCGTAGCAGCTCGGTTCGGCTTCCAGCTTCCATTCGCCGTTCTCGAGCGGAATTCGACTGGTCAGCACAGTCATCAGATGGTCATCAGTGGTCAGATCGCCCCCTGCTCCCCCAGCCGCCGCCAGAGGTACAGCCTCAACCTTTCCACTCAATGAATTCAGCCTCCAATGGGTTGAAGTACGCGTATTCGTGTGCAGAACGTGCACCGATATTATATAAAGCGCCAGATACGATGCACTCGGCAAGTAGTCCCCGGCGATCGCCATATCGACGAGTTTTTCTCTATAAAATCATACAAAAATCCTTCGTCTTGTTAAATCCTTCGCTTAAAATGGCGGAACCATAAACATCGGTTGTAAACACCGTCGCTATTGGCTGTTCATAAACACGCCTGTGATTTGTCGACAGACGTCATAAATATGAATGCTATTTATAACCACTTAAAACTTTTCATAGCGTTTCGATGATCAGGTCCGGATGATCAAGGTTTAATAGGTTTAATCACATAATTTTGTTTTTTATAATCCTCAAAATATGTGGCTGATAATTGTTTATAGTTCAACGGTGAGGTTAGGTCGAAGTCATTAGCCGTGGAGAACCACGAGAAGTCGCTAAATGCTTTTCAATCGTCCAATTAGGCCTATCTATGGGCCCATGACATTAGGCCTAATAGGCCTATTATCATCACAGTTATTTATACTGTGTTATTATTGAGCTGTGCTGCTTCAGATAGGCTGCCTTGAAAACGCTTTTAACAGGTCTAGGACTATTATTATTTATGCCTCAATTCATAATAATTTATGGTCTTAGCGTCAATTTAATTAGGCCTACTGTGTGTGACGTCGTCGTTAAGTAGGCCTAGGCATAAATTTAAGTAGGCTATGCCTGTAGCCCATTAATTTTTGAGAACAAGTCAACATTGCAGCAAGCCAATATAGGCCTAATTATAGGCCCTAGACAGAGTTTAATCTAGACGTCAACGTGGGGAGTCACTCAATTATAGGGATGACATTTCCTCCCCAATGAAAAATTTGAGTGGCTGGTAACATGAACATAGGGCCTAGGCCGCCTAGCTAAAATCTGTAGACCTAGGCCATAGGCTAGGCAGTGTTTTTTTTATTTGAAGAGAAAGCTTAACTAGTAGAAAAAGGTCGACATCAGAGTTTAATGAATTTACTATCTTTCTCTCTTTACTTTCTTTCTTTCTTTGACCGGTTCAAATATAATTAATTAAGACTTAATTAGTCGTCGTCGGTGTTTGGCTCAGCCGTGGGCCGCCGCGGCCGCCGCCCACCAATCCGCCCCAAACGGCCATTTTCCCCACCCCACCAAGAAACCTGGATTTCCTCCTCAAAGCAAATGGATTGGATTAAATACGCCATGGCCTAGCTATATAGGCCTAATAGATCAACGTCAACAGCCCAGCGTATACATGTATGTGCATATATACAACTATAATAATTAGCTAGCTGCCAGCTAGGTCTTGCTCCATCTTACCTACTCGATCTTTGTCGGCCTGTGTTAAGTGCTCGGACTGGTCGGTCCCTACGCTCGGCTGTTAGGGAAGTACTCTTTGTCCCATTTGCTCGTACCTCCATCATGCAGAGTCGTGCTTTTTCCGTGGTTGGCCCAGTGGTATGGAATGCCCTCCCACTTGAGCTGCGCCTGTTCCCTAGATCACTCTCTGACACGTACATTCTATAAGCACTTAAAAACTGTTCTGTTTGTCCGTACTGGAGTCGGGAGCGCCTCTGAGTAGTTTCCTTGAAGAGGCGCTATATAAATACTTGAATGAATGAATGAATGAATAAATTTGATTATAGTGTTGCCCTCCTCCTTTCGCCGGGGTTGAGACTGACGCTACAACAGGGCTGTTTTAAAGGAATGTTTAGAACTGCACAACCGCTTCTTTTATTTCCTCGAGATCCATGGTAAATTACTTTGAATTGGCGGACAATGAACCGTGTTTAGGCCTGCTAGTTTCTACTGCACGGAAGTGCTTCTACAACAGTTAGGCCTACTGCACAAATCCATTTAAAACCAGGGCTGTACACGAGGGTGTATACGCGGGTATACAGCGTATATATACTTACCTCCGGGGGAAAACAGCATCGTATAGCGTGTAGGCTAGCCTACTCACCTCAAAATTTACCAGCTAGTGCAGCTCTGTTTAGAACAGCACATTTTGTCTGCAACTGCATGCTAAAACATGCCCTGCGCTACCAAATAAGCCAGAGGAGATCAGGCATTAAGCTTAGCCTATTTAAATGCTAGCATGTAGGGCCCTATTGTAATTCAATAGCTTAAAGGTGTTTACCCAACGTTTTTGGACAACAAAAGAATTGACTCCGACTTTCCGGATCTTAATTGACCCAACCTGCCTATCGACTTTGTTTTGACTGAGCGCCCGCGAATAAGCTGCATGGTTCCCGCGACGTCTAACATTTTTTTGTGGACGCTGTAGAATTTCCTAGTTTACGATTTCTATCACGATTGCGATCTTGAACGTTGCGGTTGCGTCGGATAGGCTACCGATGACAAATTTTAGTCTACAAAGTTTACAAGTCTAGGCCTACTGAGAAATTATCGGATAGGCCTACTTAGCAGGGCTGTTTTTAAGGAATTTTTGGAACTGTACAACCCCTTCTTTTAATTCTTTCCCATCCTCCACAGTAAATTATTCCCAAACGGAGGAGAATGACCCTTTTTTGCCAGTTTTAACTGTACAAAAGTGCTGAATCTAGGCCTACATCTGCATAAATCCATTTAGAACTGCACATTTTGTGTACAACTGCACGTTAAAAAAGCTACCAAAAAGCCCTGCTACTTAGGTTTACATTTTAGATAACCGCAGAACCATTATGTAGGCTAATTATGATAGTCTGTTTTGCTAAAATCACACTGTTATCACAGAACCATTACATTCGTGGGGCGCGGTGGTGTATAGTGGGTATGTTCGTTGCCGCGCAACCGGAGGGTTGCGTTTTTAATCCAGCTCAGAGCCGCGCGTAGGCTATAGGCCTACATAGGAACATTGATCAAGTCCTTCACTCGCAATTGCTCAGCGTTTCGGTGCGAAACTCCGATTCAGTGTCCGCGCTGTAGTCGGGAGCGCCTCTGAGTAGAGAGATTGAAGGGGTGCTATGACAAGTGCACGTATACGTACATTGTGCATATACCACCCACGGTCCCACATGCACGAATAGACCTAGCCTACATTTAATGGGCTTAATCTATAATGTTGTGCAAGCGAACTGGATACGAATCGCGCCCAACCATTCGGTAGATGTCCTTGCGCACGTACCAGAATGCGCCCTCTTTGGAATGAATCACATAAAATTAATTTCCTTTAAACGCTAATGCATCTATAAAAGCGACTGTGTCTGGTTGTTCTCTACCAGTACCAGTCCCAAGACTGGATAAAGGAGGAGGGCGACACTGACCATCTTTGATATGACAGTGTCGTTAAACATGTAACAAGCAAGACATGGCAGCATTAACGCTAGTGCGGATTCGGATGCTGTTGTTAGCACTGGTTACACTCAAAATGACGCAATTTTTCCTGTAAGCTGTACAACAGAGGCTAGCAGCAAACGGCCCGTGAGGGCCGTGAACCTTTATCCGTTTTAAATATCTATAGCAGTGGTTCCCAACCTTTTTTTTTACTTCAGGGCCACTCATGGGCGGAGCTTGGTTTCCGTTCTTAGAGGGGCTAAAGCCTTCTTGGGGGCGGGGAGCTAAGCCCGGGAAAAGATAAAATTTACTCGGTAAAAAAATGAATTTGGGTCTTCTTGGGGGAGCTTAGCCCCCCTAGCCCCTGACAAACTCCGCCCATGGGGCCACTTTTTCTAAGTTGGAGGACACGAGTGCCACTGTTCTTAGTTGAAGGACATTAGCGGACCACAAGGCTAAAATTTAATCAACCAAAAGCATAAAAAATTGTTATAATTTAATCAAAATAGAATGTTTGATGTTATTTATAGACGTCAAAATAAAATAACTTGTATTGGAAAATAATTATATGTTCCATCCTGTCCAAATTTGTCGATTTTGTCATATATTTTTGTAAATTCTTTGAGGGACGAGGGCCATTTTTAAAGGCCTGGTGGGCCACATTTGGCCCACGGGCCATGGGTTGGGAACCACTGATGACTGATCTATAGGCCATGGGACCTGTATAGCCTACATATAGCCTATTATAGCATAGTCTATATCCGAAAAATTATTGGCAAAGTCCATGTAACAAAGTCATTGTCCTTACAGCAAGTCAGAAACATGTTTAGCCGGTTTGGGTCCACTATTCCGAGGGTCCCCTATTCCGAAGGTCCACTATTCCGAACCCTAATCCTAAACCTAACTATAACTCTAACCCTAACTCACCGCAACCCTAACCATAGCCCTAACCCTAACCCACCCCAACCCTAACGATAACCTTAAACCTAACCCTATAGCTCACCCCAACTCTAACCAAAACCCTAAATCTAACCCTTACCCACCCCAACCCTAACCATAACCCTAAACCTAACCCACCCCAACCATAACCATAATCCTAACCATAACCCTCCCCAACCCTAACCCACCCTAACCCACTGTAACCCTAACCACAAGGATAACGAACAAAATATAGCGGATATTCAGAATAGTGGACCTTCGGAATAGTGGACCCTCGGAATAGCGGGCCGTTACCGTTTAGCCTATGAAAAATAATAATGACGTAACAATAATATTTGTAGAATAGAAAGGGGGCCGTCATTATATGCAATTATCCACTATCCTATAGCAACGTAACACTATACACATAGCTAATGTCATTGACGTAACAAGGGTGTTGTATACAAGAGGATGACGTCATAATATTAGCCTACAGGGCCATTGTCATTTAGAGGCAACTTGGCCATAACGAAGTTAGTGACGCAGCACAATCTCAAAGCAAGGAGACGCCGTCACAATACGAAGTGCATAGAATAAAATAATTTTACAAATTGGCATCAACATAATCCGATAATATCAGTGACGTGATATAACTGTTTTAGAACAAAGAGATGTCGCTACAATAAAATATCCATGGCACAAAGTCGTAATCGTCATCGTTAACTCGAAATTTCTAAAGCGCCACTTGAAAGCCAAGTGCGGGGCACCAGCTTAATTACGAGCGCTACGTTGAGTTAGAAGGGTTGTCCGTGAGAGTAGTCATTGGTAGTCCGGGTCGAGTTATCATAGGTTCAGAGGGACGGAACAGTCGATTATTATACGTTTCATACGGTGTTTCGTTGGGATTCTGTGGGGGCTGAGCCCAGTTTTTCTGAGCAGTAATAGGTCACCAGTCACCACGTTTATTATTCCGGCACTCTGGCTGTGGCAATCAAAGTTATCAAACTTATCATTGACTATAGCAAAGCTGCTTGATGTGTTGATCGAGATAATATTATTATTCCAATCACATCGATGCAGACACCAAAGAATATCGCCAATTAACGATCAATGTGACTGTCATTGGTGTCTGTGATACACAGCGCCCTCTTTTCTTCGGCCTCGGTTGACCCATGGTACGATGCAAATCTTCTTATGTCAACATCCATCCGGTATCAATCAGTCAATCAATCAGTCAATCAATCAGTCAATCAATCAGTCAATCAATCAATCAATCAATCAATCAATCAATCAACCAATCAATCAACCAACTAACCAATCAACTAATCATCCTTTATTTATCCAAAAGTCCAGCATTCGTACATATTGTAGCAGTAGGCCTACTTTATAAGCTGTCAGTTATGAGCTAAGTGCTTTCATTGGGATAAACCTAGGTATACCATAATTCACAAGTTAACTGGAGTAGGCCTATATATTGGTTGAAAAGGAAACCTTTAAAGAACCCAGGTTACCTTACTCCAGAGAAGGTCACCAAAGACAGAGAAATTATACCTTTGACGAAGACGGTGGCAGATCAGCCTGCATGATCAGGGTGAGAATTGCCGGGGGATTTGGGGGGTTTCAACCCCCCGTCTTTCTTTGAGCCCCATAGCAAAGTCTGTTTTTACACCCCGATTCCAAGTGAATCATAGTTCAACCCCCACCATCAGTTATTTTTCCACAATTCTCACACTGTGGCAGATAATTACATGTATGTAGCGCCTATGTCAAAATGACCTGCGAGTGGATATATTAAGACTTATACTTAGCACGTACCGCCCACAGTGAAACCAAAGATAGATGGCATTCTGTCACCGATGGAATAAATAATCATGAAGTTTTCATAAGCTTTAATAAGTTCGAAACTTTGAGACTTTCCTCGGTATATAGAGGTTTTTAGCTTGAGAGCGGATTTTCTTTTTATAATGTCTGTCTTAGAACTAGCCTATAATCCTTATTAGATCTAACTATTTAATTAATAGCGGTTCCGTAGATCGTGGGAAGGCATGATGGGAATTCCCTCTCAACTTTTAAGCTTGGGGAGGAAATGTGGAAGAATCACAACCCCACTAGTGGCAGTTTGAAATATTGTTTTGTTCAATGCATTACTAAATCAAATACGATTTCTATGCGGTAGGCTACGCAATGTCTATTAGCAGGGCAGCTTCCTTCCACCCACGTGTCGAAACAGATTTACGTCCTTCGTAAATAAAGAGTTGGATTGTTTCCTGAACATATCGGGCCGTGTATTATTAATTCAATTCTTAGAAAAATATTATTATCAAATCTATATTTAGAACTCATAATAATGCTATTATTGCCTGCAGATTATTGTTTGTCGATTGGCCTCGAATTTAACACATGAACAGTTATACAACGGTTGGGTTCAGTTAATTAAAATTACTATTATTTAATTATTATTATTATTTATTCAATTAGAATCATTGAATTACTTTTATTTAATTCAAATGTTTATTGATATATAGATATATAATAATTATATATATTATTATGTAGGCCCTATATCTAAAAAGGAGAATGTATCTAGACCATATAATTATGTACAATTGTACGTACATCCATGTATCTATGTTTGTTCAGAATACACATCCACAAATTTTCGCTTCTATTGACCTGAAAATTTACACGTAGACAGAAGGCCACCAGGAATGTCCAGTGGAGGGGTTCATGGGCGGAGTTTGGTTTCCGTTCTTGGAGGGGTTAAAGCGTTCTTGGGGGGCTAAGCCCGGGAAAAAGATACCATTTACACGGTAAAAAATGAATTTGGGTCTTCTTGGGGGGCTTAACCCCTAGCCTCTGATGAACTCCGCCCAAGGAGGGGTTAGCTCATCCCCCCACCCTGGTGCCGGGATGGGGACGAGAAATCCCCAATACACTAAACGACGCCACAATTCCACGCCATGGCCACACTATCACAACCTTGCAAGTAAACAGAGGCTGGGCCTACACGAGATAGACAGCGACCCGACTCTGTTATGAAAAGCAGACATCGGCGTTGTTGTGGCTGTTGTTGCTGTTGTTGTTGCTATTTTTGTCACTAGTGTTATTACTTGTAACTATTGTTATTGTTGCTGATGGTGGTAGTGACGCTGTCATCATCATCATCATCATCATCATCATCATCATCATCATCATCATCATCATCATCATCATCATCATCATCATCATCATCATCATCGTCGTCGTCGTCGTCGTCGTCGTCATCATCATGATCATCATCATGATCATCATCATGATCATCATCATACATTGACAAAGTTTTCCAGAAGTAGAAGACCAAAATTGTGGACCGCGGGGGGATTGATTTCAAGTGCAGTCCGCCCAAAACGGTCTTTTGCCCTCCCCATAGACGGGAATTTCCCTCCCCCAGCAGAGGGACTAGAATAAATACTGGTTTGGGACAGCTGACAGGAAGGCTAACCCATCAACTAATCTCTCCTTTCTATCCAATGGGCTAGGTTCCCGTACTCCGTCAGAAGATTGACACACGACTTCTGGTTTCAGCCTGTTTCTCCTGCGATCAGCTAAACTTTCATCGTATTGCGTCCCGAACCGTTCACTTCTAGTTCCTGAGATGTGAACAGATTTCCAGCGCGTGGGTGGCCTCTGTTAGGCTACCTTTCGAAAGAAAGGGAAATAAAAGTGCAAGGTGGGGTGATTGAAAATGTTATGGAATTTGCATACTTAGGTAGTCTGCTGACATGGGATAAATGATTGCACGAAGGACATAAAGGCAAGAATATCAAAGGCAAAGGGAGTCATGGCGCAGGACTAAATACCATAATATTATTGATAACCAAACAAATCAGTTATAAGACCAAATTAAATGTCTTAAAAACGTGTGTGTTTACCACCGTTCTGTATGCCTGAGAAGCATGGACAATTATTATAGACCTGCATCTTTTAAACTAACGGCTCGCGGAATCTAGTTCCGACTATTCTTAGTTTATGAGGGTGAAATTACGCGTCTTTGTAGGCCTACTGATTATGGCATGGTCAAATTTATGCCTGTTTCTCGAAGTGAAAGCGCTTTTGATAAGATTTCCGCAAGTAGATCTATATTCGAAGTTCTAATGTTAATTGAACTGGTGAGCCATAATTATAATTTTTCAAACTGGATTTGGTAATTCACGGGTGTCAGGCTGTCAGCGTATACTGTAGAAAAAGCTTGGTTAATTGTCACACGGCTAGACACCTTTATTTTTAATCCCTACGCGACAATAAACGCCGACAGGTAGCTACATGTATAACCTACAACATTGCATTGCGTCCATAATAATATTATAACAAACCTAGATGAAGAAAGAGGTTGACGAAAATGAAATTTGTTATATAGACTGCACGAAAGAACATCAGCAGCTGCTAATATATTTGCAAAAACAAACTACTGTTACTGCTACTACTATTACAACTACTGCTGCTACTGCTACTTCTACTGCTGAATAGTAGTAATAACAGAAGTCATGATGATGATGATTATGATAATGATGTTATTGTCCTACAACTACTACCATCTTTACT
The DNA here is from genome assembly GCA_949752735.1 of Lumbricus terrestris. NCBI lineage: Eukaryota > Metazoa > Annelida > Clitellata > Crassiclitellata > Lumbricidae > Lumbricus > Lumbricus terrestris. Next base: position 67,732,826 of record OX457039.1, read on the forward strand.
AGTAAGCTTACTGCTCAGTGCTCTTCCCTTTCCGTCTCATTACTTCTTTTCCTCCTTTAGGCTATTCCACAATGTTTTCCACCTCGTTCACTTTCTTCCTCCTTCCCCCTCGTCGTTTCATGGAACTCCTTTCTCCTTTGGTCTCTTCCTTTTGCTCCCCTTCATTTCTCTCCTGCACAACCTAATCCATGTTCTTTCTTTCTTCCCATTTTCTCCTTCACCTTTTACAACTCCTTTTTTTCTCCTCTTTGATTCCTTCATTTCTCGCCTTACATTGGATGACCTTAGACGCTGAGCTCTACGAGTTTGCGTGCGCTCGTTGGCGTTGCCGGCTTAACATAACATAACATAACATAACATAACATAACATGGGTTTTAAGTGGTTCAGAAGACACTGGGTCTGTGTTAGAACCACTGAAAATTAACCTGGAACACCTAGTAGCCCAATTTTCCTAGCTTCCTTTTGAATGCTGAGACCGTGTCCACCGACACAGTGCTGTCATCCAAGCCGTTCCACATGTCTACAACTCTAGCACTAAACATTACCTTTCTTATTTGGCTATAACGAAGACAAATGAACATTGGGCCACAATTATTGGACACTAAGGTAATCTAGGAACGCAGTCCTACCTCGAAGGCATTTTTATTGACACTTTTGAAAGACCCTGACATACTCATCATCTCAATCGATACAGCGTAAAAATCTCGAGTCGTGGCGCTATAAAAATAGTTAACTAATGATGTCCTGCAGGATTTTCTCAAGGTCTATGGACGAAGGCAGATCGAGGTTCGGTATACGATGTCTGATGAAGAAAACCCAATCCGTTCGTCGTGCGGGCTTCTTCACTTGATGACTGTGGATGTTTGAGTGGAAAGAACTACCGTATAATTATTAGGGTATAGCAAGAAAAATGTTTTGGTTTAAAATGAACTTGGGATAATTTCAAAGGTTGCTCTAGACCCATAGCATAAGTATTAAAGTAAAATTATATCAAATTTATTCCATCTAACTTTGCCGCCGAGCACCTCAAGTTTTGTCTATTTTCGCCTGTTAAAAGCCATGCATAAAGACGCGCACTGTGCAAATGCATTATTGAAAATGGCGCTAAAATAGTCCTTCCTCATTGGGGGTGGTTTCTAGTGCGCTAGAAAGTCAACAATATTAAAAAGGGCGATGATATTTTCTTCATGCGTTACAAGATATGTGCCGATAACAATTGATGATATGAGTGAAACGCATTGTCAGCATTTGAACATTTTGTGAAGCGTAATTAAGGACCACAAGGTTTTTTCAACCTTAATGATTTTTTCCATTTTTTAAAGTTAGAATAACGCATTAGGGGACAGTCCATAAATGACGTCAAGTGACTGGAGGGGGAGAGGGTCACACATCTATGACTATTTGTGACGGTTCATTGCTAGATATCTATTATGACTTTAATTTTAACGTGTGACGAGGGATCAACGGAGATCGCCCTATGGTGCGTGACGTTGTTTATGGACGGCCCCTTGTTTGTAACTCATAGGTGTCGGAATTGCCAAACAAATTTACCTGCCGTGCCATAAAATGTGGCTCACAATATTCCTATTTTCAGGCCTAATTACTACTGCAGATAAGAAACTAGTTAAATTTCAGCAGTGTTAATGCAATGCTCAATAGTGCGGTATACTTGAATAACTTCAAGGCCATGGCGGCAAAGTTAAGCAGCATGTCAGAAACAAAATTTCTATACCAGACACTATCCAATAGATAGGAGCAACAAATTATTATATCCCAAACATAATCCTTTCTGGTCACTATGCCCTAATAATTATAGCCTATGTATACGCCATCCTGATCGACTTCAATGAAACAGCAGATGGAAATTGACCTCAATACGTGTCACGACCCTAGCCCGATCTGTTGGTTCAGGACTTTGGCCGTGACGTTACACAGTGCAGAGGACGTCGATTTTCATAGTTTTATTATTAGAATGAAGAAAACATAGCAGTACAATGTCACTCGAAAGGCTCCGCCGGCGATGTTCACAGTTCTATTACGTCTCTAAAACTTCTTCGTTGTAGTCGTCTATAGTTTCAAATCGTGTCTGCCGGGCCTCTCTTTAATAATGGCCTCCATTGTCTTATATAGTGACGCCGGCCGCCTTAGTGCCCTTGGGCAGCCGGCGTTAACGGTTCATCGCCCAGTCAGGTGGTCGCCTCGAAGCGTCCGTGTCCGATTCGACCACATCTGGTCGTAGGCCCTTCGCCGCCACTTCAAAAGGCGTCCCGTGGGGGTCGTTTTGGTCCTCCACGGAGGTGTTGATGGGCTCACGCCCATCGCTCGTGGACCCGGTGACCCCTTCGCCTCCAGATGTCGGCGGTGGACTCCGCGACCCCCTCGCTTCAGGATGCTGTGACCGTGACATTACTCCCTCCTCAAAGACGGAGTCATGGGTTGACGATCCATTGACGACGTCATCTTCAGCAACACTCGTCCGGTCGACAGCATCGCAGAACATGAAACACAATACGAACAATGTGTAAGCAATATGTACATTTAGACAGGGTAGGCTCCCCGCCGTGACTGGTCTCCTTCTAACCCCTCCGTCAAATCCGGGCCCAGACATTGGCTGCAAAATCCGGGACAAGCATTGCATTAAGTTATTGCGAATGGACATCAACCAAAAAGTCATGCATTGATATTCGTAAGGACCTGAATCACCGACAAAAATAATAACCCCTGGAGATTCCTCTTTGATCGGGAACTGCCCATAGCCGCTCTTAGTATTATAACGGCTGATGAAATCTTGAATAGAAGATGTCGTGTATACTTGCACCAGGGCATCACATATGCCTCTTCCATCCACCGATTGAAGGGGGCTTGTCCCGGGCCCCCCAGCTAAACCACCTTCAACGATGACCGATGCCCAATTGAATCTACATGTAGGGTTCAATGTCATTGTGCTGTCCCGAGTCCGTCTCAGTTCACTATCGTTCCGTGTCCCAGGCAAGCACAACAGGGGCAGATTTTGCTCGCCGGCATCGTCGCCGTGACATAGTAAGCTAATTCCTATGTCCAAATTATTATCACTCTCTCGATTTAATTTCAAACCGGATTTCAGCGCACTACATCCGCGCTGTTCTTCTTCTGAAGTATTTACATCTGACACACGATCATTACATAACGGCTGCTCTGTGTACATGAACGTTGGCTTATCATCATCACCCTCATCCTCCTCATGTCGCTCAACTGCTTTCGTTTCGTCTGCCTTGGCGGCGACATCCATAATGATGTCTTCGTCAGCTGGGGTCGCTTGTACACGACTGAGACCGTTATCTTGTTCTTCCCCTCTCCCGTCGATGGTCTGGGGTGCTGGGGTGGGAGATACGCTAATCGCCTGCCCCTCCCCTATCTCCGCGTCTGCTTCGTTCACACTAGGTGGCAGTAGGGCCTACATTAGAATGCGAGGCTTCCCTGATTACCGCTGTGACGCTCGGTGTCAATATAACAGCCTCATTTAGGTCCTTCACCACTGCAAACCAGACGCGTACCCTCGGGTTTATGACTGAAAGCGTCTTATTACAGACGGGCTTCACATCAAGTCGGATAACATTGACCAACTCCGCACGCCCGTTCATTCCGGCTAGGCGCATTTGCTTGTCGACGGGGAGGTTCAGGTGGTCAATTAAGGACTCACGGATACAACAGACTTCAAAACCACCATCAATTAAGGCGTTCTGAATAGATAGATGTTCAATATCTACATGCACGTAAGACCTTACATGGAACTCTTCTGTCTCAATCAAAGCAAAGTGAGCATCTGATATTTCTTCCCTGCTACTTAGCTCCTCCCACGCCTTATCTGCCTCGGCATCTAGCGATAAGCCGCCGTTGATCGTCGTACAGGTTGATGCAGTCGCCCTCTGACGGTGATGTTGGGACGAATATCTCCGCTTGGGGGGTTTGAGTGCACATGCATTCACCCGCGCCAGCTTCGGCTCCTCCCCCTGGGGTTTATACCCCACGCATTGAATTGCTCGGTGCCCGGGCAAGAGACACTTATAGCAAAGCCCCTTCCGCCGAGCATCTTCCTTCGCCCGTAGGCCTTCGGGTCCCCCCTCGCTTCTGCCTTCTGGGGTTATTACCCTTGAATGGGTGTCAAATTCTGACTGGTTCCCTGATCGACTGGGCGACCGATCGGCGCCTGACGCCGTCCGTCCAGACGACCGCAGCGGATCCCCGCTGATCGTGTGTGATGCTGTATACAGATCGACTGAGCTGGCAAGATCATTGTGTCTTAGCCACCCGACTGTCTCCTGTGTGAGAATGAAATCTAGGCAACCCATCGGAATATGCTCCTTTAATCGGTCTGCGCAAAGGAGGCTTACAAGTTCGTCAAAATCGTTATTGACTTCCCGACTCCGCAAATAATGCATTAAGGTGTTATGCAACCTTGCCATATAAATGGTGTATGTTTCGTCTTGAGACTTACGTAATGTGAGAAACTTGTCCCTTAGGTGTATAGGGCTGATCTTAAATTCCCTGAGCAGGAATTTTTTCAATGCCTCGTAGTCATTTAACTGTGTGTGTTCTAAGCGCGTTGCAACAGCTTTTGCTCGCTCACTTAAGTTAGCTAAGAGAAGTTTCGCCTTCACATCATCATCAACTTCGTAGATCTTAAATAGATTGTCCATGTGATCAAAAAATGCCGGGATTTCTGCTGAATCCTGTGGAAATCTCCACAAAACACTCTTCATTATCTCCCCTAAATCTTTCGTTCGGCTAGCTAGCGAATGTTTAAATCTCCGATCTTCTTCTCTGAGCAACTGTTCTCTTTCCTCTCTGGCTCTCCTTTCTGCCCGTTCTGTCTCTCGTATGGCTGCCTCTCTTTCTCTAATGCGTCTTTCTTCCTCTCTTGCTTTTCTCTCCTCTTCATACTTCCGAACTTCAAATTCAAACTTGAGTCGTTCGAGGTCTTGACCTCCTCTCCATTGCAGGGACTCAAGTTCTGGTGAAGTTACCCCACCTTCCTCATAATCCTTACATTGCCTTTCGGCCACCTTGGCCGCCCATTCTTCCATTAACTGATGGCGATCCATCGCAAAGACGATCTCGTCCTCCATTTCGTCCTTGAGTAGGTAAGCTCTTAACCTCTCATCGGACATCTTCTTAATCTGCGCTTGCTTATCTGGTGTGAGACTATCCATGATAGAAGAGGATAGAGATAGAAAGCAAGTAGGCCCGTCAGGAAGTACATGTAGATGCAATGCACAAAAGCCAACCAGTCAATCGCTCAAAGATACAATGCACAAAAGCCACAAAAGTCAGTCACTGAATGATGCAATGCACCAAAGCCGCAAAAGTCAGTCACTGAATGATGCAATGCACCAAAGCCCCAAAAGTCAGTCACTGAATGATGCAATGCACCAAAGCCCCAAAAGTCAGTCACTGAATGATGCAATGCACAAAAGCCAACAAACCAGAAACTGAATGGGGCGCCAAGCAATGCACAAAAACGAGTCAATCAATCAGTGAATGATACGATGCACAAAAGGAGTCAATCAATCAGTGAATGATACAATGCACAAAAAAGAGTCAATCAATCACTAAACGATATCAAAGCAATGCATCAATTCAAATCAATATGCAGATGATATATTAGAAGAAGTGGTTTTCGCTGCAGCCAACTCTCGGCCCGTGATTGCCACTCCTCTCTTGCACAGATAAGACCAGCCAACAACGTAAGAGTCCTACCCTTTTGTTGGTCGTCGGCTTGCCTTTCGTCTCATGGATTCCAGTTGATCCTCCCGATCCTCGGTTGATCGTCCGCTGTCCGTCCGTCCTCGTTGGCTGACTGCAACTAGGCCGTCCGATCCTCAGTGTCCTCGCTGGCTTTCTGCAGCTTGTTCTTCCAATCCGATCCTCGGTTCACCGTTTTCGCACTGTCCACGTAAGGCTGCTGGTCGCTGACTGTACCGGCAACTCTTAGTTCAATCTCGCTTCTGACACCAGTGATGTCATGACCCTAGCCCGATCTGTTGGTTCAGGACTTTGGCCGTGACGTTACACAGTGCAGAGGACGTCGGTTTTCACAGTTTTATTATTAGAATGAAGAAAACATAGCAGTACAATGTCACTCGAAAGGTTCCGCCGGCGATGTTCACAGTTCTATTACGTCTCTAAAACTTCTTCGTTGTAGTCGTCTATAGTTTCAAATCGTGTCTTCCGGGCTTCTCTTTAATAATGGCCTCCATTGTCTTACATAGTGACGCCGGTGTCATGAAACGGAGTATCCCCCCTGAAAGCTATCCGGGGGGATGAATAAATCTATCCCCCCCCGGATGGAATTAACCGGTCTATACTATCCGGGGGGATAAACCATTCTATCCCCTTTTTTGAAAAATGCGCATAATAAAAATATTTATGCTGTAATCAAAATTTAAAGTGACTCTAATTGTTTTAAGTGTCCTAGGCAATGCTCAGATAAAGGCAACTCGAATTTATTTAGTGACTCTGAGTGTTTTTAAGTGTCTTAAAAGTTTTAAGTGCTCTAAAAACAGGGCAAAAGAAATTATCTAGTAAGAATAAACATACTTGTTAGTGTCATTGTTCAACATAAAGCAGATCAAAATTAATTTGCCCCCCAAAAAACACGCGGAAGCGGTTTTTCCGACTTTTTTTAAATTTGGGGGATACAATTAATACGGGGGATACTCTATTTCGTGACACCGGCCGCCTTAGTGCCCTTGGACAGCCCGTGTCACGAAATAGAGTATCCCCCGTATTAATTGTATCCCCCAAATTAAAAAAAGTCGAAAAAACCGCTTCCGCGTGTATTTTTTCCTGCTAATTAATTTTCATTTGCTTTATGATGAACAATGACACTAACAAGTATGTTTATTCTTACTATATATTTTCTTTTGCCCTATTTTTAGAGCACTTAAAACTTTTAAAACACAAAAAAACACTCAGAGTCACTAAATAAATTCAAGTTGCCTTTATCTGAGCATTGCTTAGGACACTTAAAACAATTAGAGTCACTTTAAATTTTGATTACAGCATACATTTTTTTATTATGCTCATTTTTCAAAAAAGGGGATAGATTGGTTTATCCCCCCGGATAGCATAGACCGGTTAATTCCATCCGGGGGGATAGATTAATTCATCCCCCCGGATAGCTTTCAGGGGGGAATACTCCGTTTCGTGTCACCGGCGTTAACGGTTCATCGCCCAGTCAGGTGGTCGCCTCGAAGCGCCCGTGTCCGATTCGACCACATCTGGTCGTAGGCCCTTCGCCGCCACTTCAAAAGGCGTCCCGTGGGGGTCGTTTAGGTCCTCCACGGAGGTGTTGATGGGCTCACGCCCATCGCTCGTGGACCCGGTGAACCCTTCGCCTCCAGATGTCGGCGGTGGACTCCGCGACCCCCTCGCTTCAGGATGCTGTGACCGTGACAATACGTTCCAAGACAATTGCATATAGTACATAAATACTTATTAGGTTATATATATATATAATTATATAAAATGTATAATGTTAGAGTGGAGTGAAAAATCAAACTTCGGGAAACTGATCGTAGGCCTCATAGATACAGCTCTAGGCCTCATAGAGGCAATTCGTTTACTTTTGGTATAGTTAGTTGTTATCATACCAACTATTTCATTAAGTTTCGTTGTACCCTATAAGATGTATCCAACGAGTTTCAACTTTTGAAAATTGTTTAGAAATATCAAATTTAATTTTTTTTATTGTTACAGGTCAATTGTAATAGTGTTTAAACGAAATAAAAGCACTGTAGACCTATGTCGACAATATTAAACAATGAACAATAATCTAATCATCAAACAATAGACATTAAACAATCCCGACAGTTCAAACTATAGATCTAGGCCTACTCATCAATCGCCTTTGCGTACCTATCATTAGTCAAGGTTCACTTTATGATTCTAATGCTCCCATCGATGATCGAAATTCTGCTTTCGTATTGAAAGAAGACATTTGTTTTCGTGATTCCAATCTGGCAGTTAAGGATGAAACCAATCTCGATGTTTGTATAGAATCACGACTGGAAACGCCTCAGTAACAAGTCTGACAGAACCTCAAACGATTATGTGCTGCATGGAAAAGTCAAGGTTAGTTTTGGAAGACGTGGAATTGACCGGTGGTTCTGTAACTTTTACATTTTGCAAATCGATCAGATTGATAATTATGATAACTTTCTGCAGCAAAAATCTGGAATGGAGAATTGGCGTAAATTCTATTTTCCTGTTGACATTCATTTCTCGTTTCCACGATTCTGCGTGGTACTATATAGTACTCGGATATGCTTCCGAGTACCTATAGGCTACCGGTCAGTGGCGGCGCCAGGATTTCAGTTTCGGGGGGGCTGAAGCCTCGACCAAAATCTCATGAAAATTTTCCATTTTCGCCGCCAAAATTTCTGACGACCTTCTTTTTTTTTTTTTAGTCATCGACCGAAATCCCGTGAAAATTTTCCATTTTCGCCGCAAAAATTTCTGACGACCTTTTTTTTTTAGTCATCGACCGAAATCCCGTGAAAATTTTCCATTTTCGCCGCAAAAATTTCTGACGACCTTTTTTTTTTAAATTTTTTTTAGTCATCGACCGACCGAAATTCCGTGAAAATTTTCCATTTTCGCCGCAAAAATTTCTGACGACCTTTTTTTTTATTTTTATTTTTTTTAGTCATCGACCGACCGAAATCCTGTGAAAATTTTCCATATTTCACTGTAAAAATTTTTCGGATGCCCCTTTTTTTAGGGGGGCTGAGCCTCTCGTAGGGGGGGGGCTTAGCCCCCAGCCACCCCCTAGCGCCGCCACTGCTACCGGTATCATTCCAAGAAGGATACTTGCTGTATATCCAAAATTCAAGGAATGGCAATAAAGGATAGGACACCCGACCTCAATCCCTCATATGCCTAGGCTAATAAAAAAATGAAGTGGATTACACTTCATAGATACGGTCACCCAGAGGATAAATGAAGTGAGGTGACTGATAAACCATGTATGCATACATGTATGTGTACCTACGTGCATTCCTACGCCTATATGCACGTGCGTGTCTGCATGACATAATTTATATACGCACTCAGCAGCAGGCAAACATCGGGCGCAACATAAATTCCCGTATTACGTATGCAATCAGCCGTCTGTGCTGCGATCGAGATTATTCGTTTCCATGGCAACACCGATCGTCGTATTGACCTTCTATCGACCGTTGGCGCCAGGGTCAAGGTCGTGGGGCGCAAGGTCACGCAAGGTGACGCATCGTCATTCGCCTGAAACGACTCAGAGACGCGTTCATGATGGCCATCATCATGCACTCTGTTTTAAAATGCATAAAATGTAATTTTATACACATGTAGCTGCAATAACTGCGTGTGTGCATATGTATAGACCTCTATATAATATTATGTATGTTTAATTATGCGCGATATATTTGCATAATTATTACATAGAGTCGTAGACTATGCAGAAAAGTGTCGCTGTATAGGCTACCGCTGGCGATCACAGTTATAAAACTTGCCCCAGCTTGAAGGCAGACTAAAAGATCATCTGTTGAAACTACTCAAAATTTTATTTATAGTGACAATCTTATGCTCTGATTCTCCTCTGTACTGAAACTCTATGATTTAAGGTCCGGGAAGAGCGATATGTATTATAGCCGAATGTGTGTGTGTGTGTGTGTGTGTGTGTGTGTGTGTGTGTGTGTGTGTGTGTGTGTGTGTGTGTGTGTGTGTGTGTGTGTGTGTGTGTGTGTGTGTGTGTGTGTGTACGTTGACGAAAAAAGTCGATTTGCGGAAGTGCGGTACGAAGGGGCGACTCGAAGACCACGTGCTACAAACACAAGGGAAACCATGCAGTCCCAGAGAGAGTTCAGTTATCACCTCCCCCCTCCCCCCGACCCCCGCTCTCTCGGATAGGCTTGAACAATGAACTGTCAATGAACACACCCAACCAGCCAGTTGCACTTTGCATCACGTAATATAGGCTTCAGATTACAAAACAGTTATCTCATAACGCATGGCGTTATAATACAATCCATTTAATCCATTTAGTGCGTTTGCAGGCGGTTCAATAAAGTATATACTTACTTACTTACTTTATCAGGTCGCACAGTAGCCTATGATAGACTATTTCAGTGGCATGGAAAGTGTTGATATTAAGTTTAGTAAGCCAAGCCAAGCCACGCCAAGAAGATATAATTATAATAATATATCCAACGTGGAACAATATTACATCCGAAGTCGGAGTAGGCTACTAAATATACAATATCTGCATTTCATTGTTTTTCAATGTATCCAAAGAAGTTGCTTGATCATGCTTATACACCTTGCACGCCATGGAGTCGCAGAAACACGTCATATATTGAGTGAATGTCATTACCTTTGTAATCATTACTCCGGTGTCATCTGATGTCACCTGATGGTATAGCGTCACATCACAGCACAGGACATCTACTTTTATCTTTTTAAATCGAATCGTCGGGCGCGGTAGTGTATGGGTAGGCCTACATTGCGTAGATTTGGTACCTTGAAGTCAGAAGGTTGCGGGTTCGAATCCACCTCAAGCCGCAGCGTGGGGATTCGGAGCCAACCCTTCACTTGCAATTGGTCATGCGCTTCAGCGTGAACCTCCGCTTCAGTGTCCGTGCAGTAGTCGGGACTGCCTCTGAGTAGAAATCTTGAAGGGGCGCTATAACAAGTGCTCATGCATACATACATTACAGTGCATTACATCATATAAAAATCGCATGCCAATAATTATATTGCATTTGCTTACATTTCATTGCATTTCATCGCTTTACATTGGCTTGCACCAGTGGGCGTCGTGGTTGGTCTGAATGTGCATCATTTGGACAAACATAAACAATGTAACATCATGGTTTTCATGCAACTCAGAAGAACGAATTGGATTCGATTATCTTATTCCCTTCACCACTACCACCACCCACCACCTGTACCCACCACCACCTCAACCACCACTATCTCAACCACCACCACAATCACCACTACAATCACCACCTCAATCACCACCACAATCACCACAATCATCACCACTACCACGCCTCCAACACCACCACTACCACCTCCACCACCACTACCACATCTTCACCACCTGCACCCACCACCACCTCAACCACCACCTCAACCACCACCACAATATCAGCACCAAACAATAACACCAGTCATCCCAGCATCTGATGTCTGTCTGATGTTTTCCTCATGTGCAGGACGCTGTATAGCTTCTTCTGTTAGTCTGCCTTTATGTTTACTTATCTGCCTGCCTCACACTGTCGATGCCTGTGTCGAGACCTGTACTATGTCTGCGCGTCTGTTTGCTTGTCGCTGTATGTTCCGGGTTATACCATGATGCCCCTGTTACTTACGTTCAATGTTTTATGATCTGTATATTATACGTAAAGCTGTATTATTATAGTGCTTCTGCTTCAGGTATAATTCTGTCTCACTGTGCGTAGGCTATATAACACGTCTTTTTTATTAGTTGGGACCTACGTACATGAATATGGATGCACAATTCACATACGAATGAATGAATTAATGAATGAATGAATAAATGAAGACACTGCTATTGTTCACCAAAGCAGTTCAAGCATAATAGAAAGGCAGTCATTCGTATGAATTTCTTCGACATGCTGAACAACTTCCTTGAGACCCTGACGCCACTTGCTGCTGAAATTGCATTGCTGTCGCCGTCATTGGCTCACCACTTTAACACTGCAAAAGTACAGTTTTACACCGAATTTTAAAAATGGTTCTGTATGAGCCACAGAAAGCAGACTTAACTCCTGTGGTAGGCCTGCGACGTGCATGCGCATTTATTTTGTGTGCATGTATTTGTGGATTCGTAGGTACATGTAAGGCCTATAATAATTATTATTGTGTATCGATATGTGGACTACATGTGCGATGTTTTAACGCACATCTTGTATCAACGCGCATTATCCAGCAGTTCGTTTACCTAACAAAATCGTTCTAAACCTACACATACGCGGCACATTCTTTCGCATTATGTGTCCCTCTATAGCACTGCAGTGTTTCTCTAAATCGCAGTGTATACGCCTGTCTACGTAGATCCCTATAGATCCCTCTGCGTATACATATACAGCGCATAGCTAACGTTGAGTGCGCGCCGAACGCAAGTGCTCGCGGCGAGCATAGCGTGGTCTGCATGGTGGTGGTGGTGGCGGTGGTGGTAGCTCTGTGTTGCCGCATCGCTTCTCCTCTTTTGCCAAGATATAGGCCTACGTTTCTTCCTCTCTCGTTTATCGGAGTTTCATTTGCGAGATCGTCAAGCGAATAGCAGTTACTTTTGGCGATTGCTCAATTGCTCATCGCCTCTTCTGCACTATTATAATAAATATATCGAGTTTTCTTCGGACGACGGATTTCTGTTGTTAGCCTACAACATCGTTGCTATCAATTATTTCACACGGTTATTTTCGGACTATAAACATTTTTGCGGTTTAGTAAATGACTTGCGTCTCACTTTCAGTCAAATCGGAGTAAATTCTCGATCTGTATTCAGAAACTAACGTTGCGAATATCCACGGGTTGTCTTGAGTACCGTACGTACGACTATTCTGATATCGTTGCTATGGAAGTCTGGATTCGCTTAGAAGTGAAATTAAAATGAACTGTAGCTGTAGAAATACGAAGCCCAACCTACTGAACAATATTCACCGATTGTTACAATATTGATGTAAAAAGAGCAAAGTAATACTATACACGATTCACCGCCAATGCGCAATGATTTTGTGATCAGTTTGAAGTCTATAGAATCTAAATGTGATTTGGTCGGAGCACGGTCATGCGCATGCAGGTAGGTTGAAGCAACATTTGACAGCCTTGGATCATTGGATGTGCTCATTTACGGAGCAGCCCGAGCTGGGAACAAATTCTGCAATGAACTGGTTCCTTGTCAAGAACTTTGTCACTCCTATAATTTTTTTATCCAGTGTAGGCCATTAAAAATGTATTAAAGCCACCATGAAGTCCTTAGGGAAACGGGACCTGTGCTTTCCCATGCACATGCGACGCTATTATATGCAGAGAGGCGATTTAAACATTCTGCAGACCTTTGGCCAAGTTCTCTGTGCCACACCAATTGACTATGCATTTTATACCCGGAATCTAGGTTGGTCTCACTGTCATCAGGCTCTTCGGTAACCGTTTACTGTACTCTAGTAGTGTCCGTCCCAAGACTGGACAAAGGAGGAGGGCAGCGCTGATCTTCTTTGTAATTGCAGTGTATCTGAGGTCGCAGGCATTGCGTTTGACAGTGCAGCTCAATGAAAAATATCAGCACGCAATGCCATTTTTATCCAGTGTAGGCCATTAAAAATGTATTAAAGCCACCATGAAGTCCTTAGGGAAACGGGACCTGTGCTTTCCCATGCACATGCGACGCTATAATTATATGCAGAGAGGCGATTTAAACATTCTGCCGAACGCTGGCCAAGTTCTCTGTTCCACGATGCCACCCCAATTGAATCATT
>OX457039.1:67751346-67783846 GCA_949752735.1 Lumbricus terrestris
AATTGAATTGAATCAAATAAGTTAAATAACCATTCCCCGAGAAACATGGCCTATTAATTAGCTGGGATAACATAGTAGGCCTAATTTGCTGAGATCACAATGATTAGTCTAAATTAGGAGATAAGATATTACGCTACTTCGCCGAGATAGCATCTTAATTTCCTTCGATCACATCAAAATCCTCTGCCTGCAGAGATTTTGTCACTGTTTGTTGTCATTGAGGCAGAAACATAAAAACTTACTACACCTGATTATAATCAGCTGAGGTCGCAGGCATTGCGTTCGACAGTGCAGCTGAATGAAAAATATCAACATGCAATGCCATTTTTATCCAGTGCAGGCCATTAAAAATGTATTAAAGCCACCATCAAGTCCTTAGGGAAACGGGACCTGTGCTTTTCCATGCACATGCGACGCTATAATATATGCAGAGAGGCGATTTAAAAACATTCTGCAGACCTTTGGCCAAGTTCTCTGTGCCACGGTGCCGCCCCAATTGGCGATGCATTTTATACCCGGAATCCAGGTTGGCCTCACTGTCATCAGACTCTTCTGTAACCGTTTACTGTGCTACTACTCTAGTAGTGTCTGTCCCAAGACTGGACAAAGGAGGAGTGCGACGCTGATCTTCTTTCAAGTTCTTTGCTATTGCAGTGTCTCTATAAACAGCGCTATATAATTTGCGGTCATCGAACGCTTCACTGCATTAAAACTCACGACACATAATACAGACCAATTGTCCACCGATTAAAACCATTCTCATCCGTCTGTATAATATTATTCTCATCAGCCTCTCCGATACTACCTGAACCGTTTTGACTTCTTTGTCTCACGAGCAGGGTCACTATTGCTCAAGCTCGATCATTTTGCCATCATTGCCATGGTCTCTCCGTATTGCATGTCCTCCCTCCATTCTGCATGCATGGAACTCTTCTCTGTGGATCGTTGTCTCAATCTCTCTCTGTTATTAAAACCTATTTCTTCTCTCATGTTCCTCACAATAGCCACGGCTATGAGCGGCGCAATTGAAGATGTTCATTACTGTAGCCTACATGATGAGCAAGGATTCTATATTAAGGGATAGGTTACTTGGGAACATTTTGTGGTAATGATTTCACTCTGAGCAATAGATGGCGCTCCACTTAAAATTCCGTTTCTATCGCTAAGGATGATGTTTTGAATCTCCAAAGGCATTTGTTTATTTTGCAAACATAATTAGTCGACAATTTGTTTTCATAGATGTAGCCTAACTAATTGAATGCTTTTATTTTGTAAATAAGATTTAAAATTTTCCGGAACTCCTATTATCGCCCAAAAACGTGTACAAGGCGGCTAAAGAAGAAGAAACCAGTCCTCTGTATAGAGTCCTTGCATGATCAGCTTACATTAGGCTACATTACATTCCAGAACAGCACTGTATACAGTGGCGTAGCCAGGAATTTTTTATGGGGGGGTTTTATGGGCGGAAACCCTGTTTTTTGCTATTTTTTCTTACTTAAATGGAAAAATAACCTTAAAAAAACATTTTTCCGGAGCCAATGGGGGGTTTTAACCCCCGAAAACCCCCCTTGCCTACACTACTGACTGTATAGGCCTACATAGTAATTAGTTAGTCTAAGTAAAATTCTGACGGGTCAAGTGTTACAGGCCTACATTGAATAAGTTAGCCTAGTAGGCCCTAGGTCTATCTTGTGCTTTTTTCACTTTGGTTATGCTGCATTCAATATAATTATATGCCTGAGCTATAAACTCGGATAATGTTACAACGATTAATCACCATAATATACGACTGTAGAGATTTATACTGTTGTACAGAGAGTAAAATTTAATTATTGATTGGTCTGTGATATAATTAGGGTAGCCTAACCCTGTTAGCAGAAACTGGCGTTTCCCTTTTAGTGGAGCCGCCTGGAACCAAAATGTGAAGGAATTGTTCACTTTGTGATACAAGCATGAAATTTGGTACATACGACGAAAATGTCATAAGAAAAAGATTTGGCTATACGGCCATCGCAGATTTGACCCCTGGCCCCAACGGCAGCCATTTTTCAAAATGGCCGACCGATTTACAGATTTTAAATTATCTCAGCTTCCAGTGCACTTAGAATCGTCATCTTGGTGTCTAAACATACATAGTTAGGGGCGAGGATTCAAAAAAAACATTACAAATGTCCCCAGGGCTTCAATGGCGGCCATTTTCCAAAATGGCCGCCATTGAAGCCCTGGTGAACATTTGCAATGGCTCTGTTGGAATCCTCGCCCCAAACTATGTATATTTAGACACCAAGATGGTGATTCTAAGTGTACGGAAGGCTAAGATATTGAAGTATCCTTTTTTATGTCGGCCATTTTGGAAAATGGCCGCCATTTCAGCCATATGGAACATTTGTAATGGCTCTGTTGGATTGCCTGCTCTTAACTAGGTAGGTTTAGACACCAAGATGACGATTCTAAGTGTACTGAAAGCTGAGATATTGAAAATCCGTATTTTGGTCGGCCATTTTGGAAAATGGCCGCCATTGAAGCCCTGGGGACATTTGTAATGGGTTTTTTGAATCCTCGTCCCTAACTATGTATGTTTAGACACCAAGATGACTATTCTAAGTGCACTGGAAGCTGAGATAATTTAAAATCTGTAAATCGGTCGGCCATTTTGAAAAATGGCTGCCATTGGGGCCAGGGGTCAAATCTGCGATGGCCGTATAGCCAAATCTTTTTCTTATGACATTTTCGTCGTATGTACCAAATTTCATGCTTGTATCACAAAGTGAACAATTTTTCACCAGGCCGCTCTACTATTTGGGTTTGCTTTCAGACGCCAGTCGGCCGTGTGACCATCTGAACTATTTGCAAGAACCATGTGTATACGGTGATAAATATAATATTATATTGATCGATTGACTGATACAATCATCAACTTATTTAAGGATTTTTTTCTTTCAAAACATTGGTTTGTTTGTTAAATTAATTATTATAATAGAGCCGTGTTATTTATATTGTATATAAATGATCTACAATCTGTGACTGCCTTGAAATTAATCATGTTTGCTGACGACACAAATATCTTTGCCACTGGGCACTGTCCTCTCATGCTAGCTAAAACTCTGAATGAAGACTTAAAACTGTTAAGCCACTGGTTTGCCGCCAACTTATTATCTTTGAACTTAAATAAGACTAACTATATGATATTTGGAAATAAGGTGACTCTTGACTCAGATTTTGACATAATATGTGTAAATGATGTGCATCTACCTCGTGTACGTGAAACTAAATTTCTTGGTGTTCTTATTACTGAAAATCTTAAATGGAACAAACATGTGGACATGGTCACTAACAAAGTGTCCAAGGTTGTGGGCATTTTACGTAAGGTCAGACATGTGCTGCCAACTGAGAAATTGAAGCTTTTATACCATACCTTACTAGAACCTTATATCAATTACTGTTGTGTTATTTGGGCTTCTCCGTACAGATCCTGCAACTTGGACCGAATTCTAAAGCTTCAGAAAGCTGCATGTCGTATTATCTCTAACTCTCTCTATTTAGCCCATTCCAACCCATTATTCAGTAAACTTAATATTCTCAAAGTTTATGACCTGTACTATTTGTCTATCGTCGTCCTTATGTACAAATTTGGAAATAATCTCTTACCCCCCATATTTAAAAATTATTTTATGACAGTGGCTCAATTTCACTCGTTTAATACTCGTGGATCGAGTAAATATGTTGTTCCCTTTGCACGTACCACCTGCCGCTTTAATAGCTTCCGAATTCTAGGTCCCCGTTTATGGAACTCTCTGTCAGATGATGTGAAGAGGGAAAATAGTGTATGTGCCTTCAAGAAAAATGTTAAAAAGACTTTGTTTTCAAACTATTGCATATGTTGATTAACTTTGGTCTTTCTTTATACCTGCATTTATCTTGCAGCATTCTAGACATTGTATGTTAGTATCCTGACTGTTTATTATGATGTTTCCGAGTCTCTAATCCTTTGTAGACTGTGAGGATTTACTGCTGCAATAATATGCTGTTTCTATTATTTATTATTATTATTATTTTAGTATTATTATTATTACCATCTATTAATATGATTTTATTAACATGATTTAATATTACAATTTTATTATTATTATTATTATTATTATTATTATCATTATTGCATTGTATGTTTATCCCTATTACTTTCAGTTATGTTCTAATTAATTAAGTATTAATTAAGTTTTAGTTAAGTATTAATACTGACTTGCACTAAAAATAGTCTTGAAGCTAGGGGTCAGGGTTATATAAGCTGTTAGCTTTTTCCTGATTCCTTTTGCACTATGTTTGTTGAGGCTTGTTTATACTATTTGACTTGTGTGTGTGTGCAATAAACAAGTTCATTCATTTAATAGATAACAGAAAATCAACGTCGTTCTCGTTGTTTGTTCATCATTTAAACACCTTTAAACAGTTTATATCAGCCCATATAAATACACGTATTTTCGTTTTATGTCCATTACCTTGTTCCATCTCCTACAGCGATCATTTTATCAGACTTTATTAACTGCTTGATTAGAAACTAAAAACATTGTCAGTATCATCATAATAATTATAGGCTTAAATGGATTTTTTGCTTTCTTTTAGATCCACGATGTTTCGTGTTATCGTCGCTCTCAACCAAGAGTCAACTTGAACAAATTTCAATAGATTAACGCGAATCCCTTCAGAACACAAATCGAAGAACATCCAGATCAAGTTAATCAGATTCAACCAACTCTGAACCAGAAACAAGATGATGATGATCGACGAGGACTACCAATCGGAGAGCCTCTTTCTGCCCCCGGACTCGACCCTGCCCGGTCAGAACCTCACCGTCCACTTAGATAACGACATACCCGTCAACCTGACCCTTCTCAAGTTCCTCCTCTTCTTCTACAACTCGTCGCACACAGGCGTCTCACCCGGTTCAGTGGAGCGTGACGACACTTCGTCAACCGTATCCTCCGATGAATATCTAGACGATAAGGAGATGCCTCAATTTACGGAGATGTCGCTCATCAAAACGGTCGTACTCTCCGTTATGTTCTTCATTGCACTGATCGGAAACGCTGCCACACTGCTCCGGATGTATCAAATGCGCAGGCGCAGGTCAACAATCAATCAGCTGATCATGCACCTAGCAACGGCTGACCTTATCGTGACCTTCTTCTGCAACGTCACTGACGCCGTGTGGTCCACGACGATCCAGTGGTATGCTGGCAACGTTGCGTGTAAGCTGGTGAAGTTCCTGCAGGTGTTTGGACTCTACTCGTCCACTTACGTCATCGTTATTATTAGCGTTGATCGATGCCTCGCTATACTGGATCCGATCAGCAAGAATAAGGCACCGGGTAGAGTAAGAACGATGATCATTGTCGCATGGACTCTGAGTGCCTTATTCAGTCTACCACAGGTCAGTCAAATGCGTAGTATGATATGATATCCGATCTTATCTAACATGATGATAATAATAATTATACTTTCCAGGATGTGTTGCATTACAATAAAAAGGCGACCATGTGGAAGATAGGTCTAATCGATCGACGGGATCTAATTATTTGAACGGGGAGAATCTTCGGCAAATTCTCCGATCCTCTGTAAATTCTCCGATCTTCTGTAAATTCTCTGGTCGTCTGTAAATTCTCCGATCCTCTGTAAATTCTCATATTCTCCTATCATCTGTAAATTCTCCGATCTTCTTTGAATTCACCTATCTCCTGTAAATTCTCCGATTATATGTAAATTGATTTTTATAAACTTTCTGTTTCCTAGCATGGCATTGATCAAAAAACATTGAGTCAGCTGAGATAATTTTTAAGATTCGCTGCTGTGCCGTAAGCCGAAACGGGTTTTCGTATCTTTCTGCTTGCCTTCCATGTCCACAGTGTACCGTGGGGAACGTGTTCATCTCATTGCATTCCACCATAGATATGGTAATGTAATATTCCACGGACCTGGACGTGGGTCTTATAATATTTGGCAGACGACAACAAGACACGGCGACACCATTTCCCAGCGGTCAAACGTTGGTGGAATATTATTATTATCACGACGCAAATGTTTTCCTTTCTTATCTTCTTGGGTCCGGTCCGATGCGACTTTGAGACTCTGATAAACAAGCCAGCAGGTCAATCTAATTTACCCTTCGTCATTGCCTGTATCAAATGACCAGTGTTGCCACTCCTAGCTTTATCTAGCCTTTTTTGGTCGGGATCTGAGCCATTTTGAAAACTCAGAGAGGCATCCCTGCCTTGCCTTAAGAGACAAACTGAATACGTTACTTCCCGCTCTCTGTTGTTAGTGTTGTTAGTGTTGTTAGCGTTGTTAATGCTGTTAGTGGTTCCGCCATCTTATTCTCTCTTCATCATTGGAATTAATTATTAAGAAATAATTCCAGTATTTTTTCCTTTCACATAATTATATGTAATTATGGTTTCCTATTTCTAGTCATATTATTTTATCAGGAGACTTTTACTTCACGGTGGTTGTTAATCGCAATCTCAAGGTTTATACGGCGCCAAATTAAATGCGAGTCATGTGCGTTTCGTCTGCAGTTTATTTACATGTAGAGTTCTCAGCATAAACAAAGCAGATAAGGTCAGAACTGGTAACACGTTAAGATACTGGCGTTAGGTGGGCAGGCAAGCAAGCAGGCAGGCAGACTGACAGATAAACAGACAGGTAGAAAGGCAGACAGACAGGCAAACAGACGTGTAGGCAGATAGGCAAATAGGCAGGTAGGTAGGTAGGTAGGCAGGTATGTAGGCTATAGGCATTCAGTCAGGCAGACGTATATGGTGGACGACGATTAGAATATGAGTTAGAGGTTTTCTTGGCGAAGGAATCAGCATAAGATACTTGTAAAGACATGTTTATAGTTCTGTGGAGGAATGTGCTAATCTCGAATTGAGTTCCTTGGTCTGATGTATCAGATAATTGCTAATAATTGTTATTGTTAATTAGTCCGTTGTTAATTAACTCCAGCAAACATTGTTCTCTTTGCTTCCGCAACATCAATGCCAGAGTAGGTTGTGATAAAATAGACCGAATCGTTAAGGTCAATTTCTTTGGGTTATTTCCTGTTCCCTCGTTGACTACTAAGATTGTAGAACTTGAAAGAAGACTATCACGTTCCTCTTCAATTACTTTCATTCGTCGCCAAATGGAAAGGTCTAATTATTGTGTCAACAATTTAGAGAAGCACTCTGTCTGTCTCTATGGCTGTGGCAGTCTCTTTGTGTACCTGAATGCCTGTCTGTGTATCTGTGTGCATGTATGTGTGCGTGTGTGTGTGGGTGTGCATGTGTGTGTGTAAGTTTGTGTGTCAGATTGACTTCCACATGTGTGTCTGTCCGTCTGTTCGTCTGTATGTCTCTCTGACTGAGTGATTAAATTCATTTTTGTCCTTTCGTCCGCCTGTCTACTTTTTGTCTGTCTGCCTGCCTGCCTGTCTGTCTGTCTGTCTGTCTGTCTGTATGTGTGTATGTTTCACTGATTGGCTACCTTTATGCGTGCGTGCGTCCGTCTGTCCGTGCGTCCGTCTGTCTGCCTATCCGACTAATTGGCTGACTTTATTTCCGTCCATCCGACTGGCCTTCTATCTTTCCGACTGACTGTTTAGTGTTTACTCCAGATTCTAGTGACGTGGATGACGATGCATAACTCCTCTAGAAGTTATCTTCTACAAACGAATTGCTTTCGGCTGCTGTCGACTTGTTTTTCACTGTACGAGGACAATTGGTCCTTTGTTACTATGGACGTCCGCTGTACGAGGACAATTGGTCCTTTGTTACTATGGACGTCCGTTGTCGCGTGTTTGATTTCGGACGCTGAGAGAAACGATTAAGACAGTGGAAACCGGATGGCATAAAAACGAAAGGAATTATTGGAAACCTGAAGAGGGGTGAAGGCAATAAGACGCAAGGAAGAGTTTAATTGAATACCGAAAGATGTGCAGGAGGAGGAACAACGAGAATATGGAGAGAAGGAGGTAGGGAAAGCAGGAGGAAGGACTGGAGGAATATGAAAGTGTTATGCATGCTGGGAGAGGCATATACTGTGCTGGGTGGAACAGGAGACTGTTATCCTGACTGGAAGAGGCATAGGCTTATGCTTTGCTGGCTGGAAGAAGAGGCTGTTATGCTGGCTGAATGTGAATTTGTTATGGAGGCTGGAGCAGTTTCCAGTGGTCGACTGGGCGGTCACCAAAGGGTCTAGATTTTGGTCATAATGGATGACTGATGGTGGTGGAAATATAATGCGATCACGTAAATATTCTTGGACTTAGACGACCTCGTTTATGGGGAAATTAAGCGCAATATCCAATTATCTGCCCCATAGGGACATCTTCGAGCCTGGGAATAAAGCAATAAGGAACGGCAATTCTGTCATTGTCCAACGTAATACGGGCGGACGGCCATACGTGCGCGCGCATTGATAATTTCTGCTGTTGCTGTAAGATGTGATGATGGACGCAGTGACGCCCAGAATCAGACCAATCGCGATATAGATTCGCGTGAGTAAGTAAGTAGACTCTTGTGAATTTCGTTTGAGAAAAATACAATGCGGTATTCGCTTGGGAGGCTCATGAGGTTCTTGAGATCGATTTGGGAAAATAATTTGAACGATTTAATGTTAGAAGACAGACAGACAGACAGACAGATACAGAGAGAGAAAGAGAGAGAGAGAGAGAGAGAGAGAGAGAGAGAGAAAGAGAGAGAGAGAGAGAACGAGAGAGAGAAAGAGAGAACGAGAGAGATAAGAAAGGCAGACAACGCAGTTACAAGACCTTAAGAATAGTATCACTTTTCATTATATAAGTAATGAAGTTTAGTTTACTATTCATAGGAATCTGAGTTGTTAGGTGTTTGACCGTTGCTTAATAATTTACCAGTAACTCTATCGCTTCGGGGTGTCGTGTGAACAAGGCACCATCCGATCGGCAAAGCTGTTACATAAAAATGTGAGTGACATTATTCTTAGAAGAACTTCCTTTGTCTCCAATTATTCTTCCAGTCGATGCCGTCTGAGTGGCATCGTCAGTGAATATAATATATTGGCCTTCGGGCAAGATTAAAAAAATTATCTCAAACCTGTCATATCCAATAATTCTCTGTTCATTTGCTGTTTTCACAGCTGCCAGAGGCGGGTTCTTTTTTGCTCATTCTCCAACAGTGCAGCAACTGCAATTGCTTTTTTAAAGTAGCCTGCGCATAGACCCTGCGTTTATTTTTCGACCTTGAATAATAACGAAGAACAGTAGCCTATATACTGCATAGTGTCGCCCTCCTCCTTTATCGAGGCTTGAGACTGGCACTGGCAGAATGCAATCAATGTCGGAATTTGGTATTCCGTCTATATAGAAAGTTGCTTATTTTCAACAGAAGCGCTGCGGCTTTGTCTCTTTTGGCGCATGTCTTATTAGGAATGAAAGGTTTCTATAATATGCGACGATTAGTTTGGTTAATATTCCATTTCCACCCGTGATCCTGAACAGTACTCAGTGCTGTCTTCAAATCCAAATCCTGTGTTATTGGCATGATTTGCGAACACTTTCCTTACATTTTCGTCGACATTTAGGTTATATCTATTCGTAATGCTGTCGTGACAACTGAAAGACCTATACGCCCTCGAGTATAATTAAGTATTCATGACTGCGTCTAGGCTATGGGTCGGGTCAGTTCTGAATTTATAGGTTCCTGGTATAAGCGCACTGGCCACCATGTAGCAACTGCCGAAGAGAAAATTACATCGGAACCCAAAGGATTTGCCGTGTAGGCGTGCTTTTCATAGATTTGATAAGATGACCGGACGGGTATAGATCAGAGCACTCCCGATTAATTCCCACGCATGAAATAAACATGGTGCATCCTATACGTGGGAGTGATTACTTTGGGTACAACCAGCTGGGGGCAGAGAGAAGAGTAATACTAGTTAAGTATACTTGGCTGCGTTCGAATGCTTCGTCCAGCGGTCAAGCAGAGATGACAGTAATTTGCATTCTGCTGCGTTGGGAAAAGGACTTAAAATTGAATTAAGACAACAAATTCGTTCCTGCAGCAATATTAGGGGGTCTTAGAGGGTTGGCGTTCTTTTCGGTGTTATATAGAATTACAGACCTACACTGAAATTGTTATTGTAACTACAAATTTAGATAGCGATAACTTATCAGTTAGCTCCAACGTAACGTAGTAAAATCCAGGGCGGTTTTAAAGGAATTTTTAGAACTGCACAATCCTTTCTTTCATTTCCAATCCTCCAAGGTAAATTACTTCCAATCGGATGACAATGACCCTTTTCGGCCAGTTTTAACTGCACAAAACTTGTAATAGAAGTGCTTCTACAACTGCACAAATCCATTTAGAGTTGCACAATTTGTGTACAACTGCACGTTAAAAAAAGCCCTGGTAAAATCCCGATCCCAGAGGATGGTCGTGAAGCGTTTGCAGACATAGCATTTTTGCCATATCTTTGAGTTAACTCATAAACATAGGTCCATAATGATGCTACGTAATCGTTCAATGTCGTGTCAATGGCAATTTGCTTCTTCCGAACAAGATTGCAAGGAGCCAATTCAATGAACCAATCGGTCCAAACCGCTCACGCACAACATGACTTCTCCGCAAGCCCAACAGACGATCAGCGCATTGCTAAATTACAGCAATTCACGCAAGGGGCAGTTGGGCAACTTTTAGACCAATTTCACCAGCTTAGCCAGATGAAAGACCCAAACTTAGTCGTCTTAAAGACATGATTAGGCCTATATACATGTACATGTATATACTACATCTATATTATATACACTGTGAGCCATAAAAAACCGTGCCAATTTATTTTTAGCTATATCTCGGTCGATATTTTAACAATTTTATATCTTTTTGTGTCGTTTGAAAGAAAAATTAAATCTCTACGATTTACTTATTTACTTGCGCGATGACGTCATATCCGTTTCGCAGCATAATGTAAATAAAGTTGATGGTTGAAAATTTGAGTTAAAATTTTAAAATGTTGAGCTTTGATGATAAAATTTTAATTAAAAATCTGCGGGAATGCAAAAATTATTCTTCTAGACGATTAATTAAGGAGTTTCCGAACAAGAATTGGAAAAGAAAAACATTAGATGACTTTCTGCGAAAGTTGAGAACTACCGGTTCAGTTGAACGCGCTGCGGGAAGTGGTCGGCCAAAATCGTCGCGAACTGAAGATAATATCGCCGCTGTCAATGAATTGGTTCAGAGCCAGGAAGACAAGCCTAAAACACATCTTTCAACCAGACAAATCGCGAGAGAGCTGAATCTTACACAAACGACGGTCAGACGCATTATTCATAACGATTTGGAACGGAAATGCTTATGGAACAGCGCGTGTACCAAAAGCGCATTCAGAACACTGATGAACTTCGGCAGTGTCTCGTATCCGTCTGGAACGATCTGGAACAACATCTTATTGACACTGCAATTGATCAGTGGCGACGTCGCTTGGCAAAATGTGTACGTGAAAAAGGAAGTCCTTTTGAACACAAACTTTAAACAAATAAAGGCACTGAAAAATTGTTTGCATTTAAGTAGTAAAAATGCAGCATTGATCGATTCTCACGTGTTTTTTTAGTGTCTTCAGTTTCGCAAGACAAGTTTAACATGCATGTAGGATGAAATCGATAATGTTTATTTCTGCTCTTTAGAGTATTGATTCCTGTTTAAAATAATGCAAAAAGTGTAAAAATCGATAAAGAAATGACAGAGATATAGCTAAACATAAAGTGGCACGGTTTTTTATGGCTCACAGTGTATATATATACTTCGTTTATTCAAGAAAAACTAAGTTGACACACCGCAACTTATTACATGAAACAAAAACAAAAAGTATTTTAAAGAAGTAAATAGGCTGAACTATATTATAATATATAATTATGCATAATGTATAGATATAAAATATAATGTATGCATATGTGTAGCCTACATATAATATATGCTTATAATTATTATTTGTGGTATTATGTGCACATGTAATTTATTAAATATTCAGTCTACTTGGTCGCATCTGAAGCCTGTTACACAGTCGTAAAGACGTAAACGTCGTGAAGCGTCGACAGCTTTTAACAGCTGCTGCTGCCTACATATTATTCGAATGGTTGGTTGGCCCATCTACAATTCTACATGTATATCCGCGTAACGTCCCTCCCTTGAAAAGCACTGGACAGGGACAGAGCGTATAATTTTGACTCGCACGAGATGGATTCACGCCTCTGAGCTTTCTCCTCCTCGTCGATCCGCTCTGCACTTGGTTTCATCCGGCGCCGTCGAAAATCCCGTTTGGTGGACAACAACTGTGACAGAAGCTCTAGACGGTCATGAATAAGAAAGCAGGTCTCTGCTGCGTGTGAATAACAAGTCACACATCACACTAATATGGTCAATGGTGTTATACCGTCCTGCGTGTCGGTGTGCTTAAGTGTGCGTGTTCATGTGTGCGTGTGTGCGACTCTGTGTGTTTTCCGGGCATATTATGTGTGCGCAGGTGTGTAGACGTGTGTGTGCGTGTGTGTGCGTGTGTATGTGTGTGAGGGTGTGTGCGTGTGTGCCTGCATGTGTGCGCACTCGTGGGTGCACGCACTCATGCCTGTTTGGTGTGTATGAGCGTGCACGGGCCGCGATGGGCGCCCGCACAGAGCAGCAAAAGAGGACACATAATTTTATTTTTTAGCTACTGCTTTTTGGCTTCCAACAAATTTCGTCGCACTAAAGCACTAATGATAAGCCTATAGGTCTACGCCTACGAAATTACAAATGATGCGCAAAGAAAAACAGCGAAATTTACATTTTAGATCATATCTCTATGAAATATAATCAGGTTCTTAATCTCGCGCTTTGCATTTATAAATTCTTGCTGGAAAATGCAATTGTGACGATGTTTGTGTTTTGTCCACCCTGCAAAAAAAATATCTGCGGGTGCCCATGTGTGTAGGCCTATCTGTGTCTGTGTGAGTGTGTGGATGTGTGTTTGTGTGTACGTGGTTGCCCTGGTGTGCCTTCTGTTTGTTCGCTTATGTGTGTTTGGTTGTCTGTGTGTTTATGTGAAGCTTAATCCGCGACCGAAACATCATCAGGTTCTATTCGTCGAATGTGCGAGGGTAACACGAACTATTGTAAAAAAGCAGAAGAGCAGCAAAAGTCAAAACATAGCGGAGAGAAAGAGAGAAAAAAAAACTGCGAAAATGTGCAAATAGGCCTTTCTATGATGTAATATCCCGATATCAACGAATATTTACCCTTATAAGTGCTGGTTCTTGTATTAAAGACTAGATTTGATTACAATCCCAGCCTTTCCTTCAGCATTACATTAACTGCAAACGGATCGCTTGATTTTCCATTTATCATCGTGTGCTAGGACCTATGTGCTATAAGTGTTGCTTATTCAGGAAGCAGGTCGCTCGATCGACAACATGAAGTAGATTTACAAAATAAATCTCCAGACAAAAACAAAATGAAATTCTCGATCGCTGGCATACCGAAATCATGTTAATATTCATTAAGAAAAGTTCTTTAAAATCCACAAACATCGTTAAATTAGCAGCAAGTCAAAATGACAGGCCCGTAAAATTCAGGGCGTTTAATCGTTCAGAGTCTATATTGTAGCCACAGAAACACTTTCTAGTCGTTGTAGCTGTCTTGAATCTAGTGTAATAGGCTATAAGCCTTTGCCAAACCTCAGTCTGCATGTGTTCCAATTTATTGCTATATTCTTTTCGAACTTAAAAGCTGCCATAGGCCTAGGCTATCTATCCGTGGATGAAACGGAAGCGATTATGAGTGAGCTTAGATTAGGCCTACCTTGAATATGCGCTCTATAAAAAGCTCAATAATAATAAGAGCAGCTAATGTGTTCCAACACCGCAATGATTTAAGTTTCAAATATAGAACCCAGGTAAGCTTGCGCTTTACTTCTATGTATTATAGCCTACGCGATGAAACCAGCCATTTTATGTACAGCGGATATTTTTTAAACTGAGTCTAAAGGTGGTGTTATTGTAAATGTATGACTTATATATTAGGCGGAAATACAATGTAGGAGGCACATCAAATAAAATTGCTGGTAAAAGTGTTCGTCGCACGTGACAAAAATTTTAGAGTTGCACTAAGAACGCACCGTCATATTTCCTGTAATTTCTCAATTTTTCGTCTCGAGCTTTTTTCGTGCAAACAACCAATACATAATGCTTAGGTAATTGTGGTATAAAAATAATCCAGCAAGATGAGAAACTGGCAATGTTGTTTTGCGTCTTCGCTATTGGTGGCGCGGTGAACAAATTCCGCTGTAGAATAATATGAGGTCATGTACTGAACTTGTTTTTTCCGGGGCACATCAGGCGATGATTTGCTAGAGAGCTTGCCTACAGGGGCGGATACAGAAATTTTGGAATGGGCGGGGGCAAAAATTTTTTGGGAAATTTGTTTGATCTTTCGCCCGAAAAAACTGATGACCACCATTTTTTTAGTCATTTGGTCCAACTTGCCTTGGAATATATATCATTTCCCTGCTAAAGAAAACTGATGACTTTTTATTAGTCATTTAATCGACTTGTCTGGAAAATCTACCATTGACACCTACTGTTGAAATCTTGTTGAAACCAATTGGTGGTAATTGGTCACGTTCTATGGGCGTTTCTCAATGGGGGGCATGGCCGGATTTGTCCCCCCTAGATCCGCCCCTACTTGCCTAGTAGTAGTAGCAGTAGTAGTAGTAGTAGTAGTAGTAGTAGTAGTAGTAGTAGTAGTAGTAGTAGTAGTAGTAGTAGTAGTAGTAGTAGTGGTAGTGGTAGTGGTAGTGGTAGTGGTAGTGGTAGTGGTAGTGGTAGTGGTAGTAGTAGTAGCAGTAGCAGTAGCAGTAGCAGTAGCAGTAGTAAAAGTAGTAGTAGCAGCAGCAGCAGTAACAACAACAGCAGCAGCCACAGTAGTAGCAGCAGCAGCAGCAGAAGCGGAAGCAGCAGGAGTAGTAGTAGGCACAGTTCTAATGCGGAAAGGCAGAGAGACCTGTGCTATCTTATCTGTTGTGAACATTTGTTTGTTTACGTGCTATTCAGAAGCGCTTTGCGTATGTGGGGCCGGAATGCACCGGCGTGCATAGCACAGGTGGGAATCGTGCCTGTCTATGCCTATAGGCAGTGGCCAAACCACACAGACCTACACGTGCAAAAATATGCAGACGGAACGACGCCGACTGAAAAAACGCTTAACTTAAGGGTAAAGTTGAAACAGTGAAGTGGAGAAGTGGTTCGGTCGATCGGTCGGAGTCTCGGCGATAAATGTGCTGCTGATGCTTCTCAAATAAACTGCAATAATAGCATTCGAGTGGTCTTCTTCATTGCCGGGAAATCAACGGCATAAAAGAATACCATTATTTTAGGCAGTCCCGAATACTGATGGAGCGACCTAACACACATTTAAACTAGAAATCTTGTAGGCCTACATAAATTGTGTACGGTATAAAGACAATGGAGATTCTTGCAGGATGTTAATAATTGGACATGCGTTAGACGGTTAGAATCTCAGAGTACATGAATCCAAATAACCTCTGTTAACCATCTACATGTAGCACTAGACTATACATACGGTTTCCCCTAACCAGCGGGATTCTGCAGTTCCCTCTGGGGTTCCCTTGTGACCAGCAGATAACTTCTTCTTAGTATGACGAGATGTTACTTTGTATATTTTGGCCCAATAAATTGATGGATACATAATTATATAGGCCTACATAAATACAAGCAGGCATATTTTATATATATATATGCTTTTTATTTGGCTCAGGATGCCTGTGGGCAGCTATAGTTCACACTTTCAATGTCGCCAATCTTCTTTTCTGGCGTTATTTTCCGTTTTACTCGGAACGGAAACATCTGTATGGTTTCCGTTGACTTCCTCCGGATCCGTTTTTATGGAGACACCATCTCGCCCATCCTATGGCTTCAAGTCGCCGTGTAGGGACCTTGAGCAAGTCCTTTACTCGCAATTGCTCAGCGCTTCGGCGTGAAACTACGATGCTTTTTATTTGGCTTAGGATGCCTGTGGGCAGCTCTGTAGTCGGGAGCGCCTCTGAGTAGAGAGCTTAGAGGGCGCTATAACAAGTGCACGTACAAACAAACAAACAAACATACATACATACTTACATACATACATACATACATACACACATACATACATACATACATACATACATACATACATACATACATACATACATACATACATACATACATACATACATACATACATACATACATACAAAGCATGCACACACATACATAAATACATACATACATACATACATACATACATACATACATACATACATACATACATACATACATACATACATACATACATACATACATACATACATACATACATATAAAGCATGCACACACATACATACATACATATAAAGCATGCACACACATACATACATACACACATACACACACACATACATACATACATACATACATACATACATACATACATACACACACACATACATACATACATACATACATACATACATACATACATACATATATACATACATACATGTATACATACATACATGCATACATACACGCCCACATGCATAGTAGTGCATACTTGGTCACATGGGTACGAGCGTGCATACAGAAATGCATACCGGTATAATATCGATGGCCACATAAGGATGGAGTTAATCCGTTATTGCTCCTATAAGCCATTTCTCACAAACGAAAGACATAATTATTATGTTGATATAGAAGAACGACCGCAAACAGAGAAAGAGATAAACACTGGCAGACGAGAGGACAGGCACACAGACAGAGACACAGACAGACACACAGACAGATACACACAGATAGACACACATGCAGACAGATACGCAGATGGGCAGACGGACAGATAGAGAGGCACTTCGCTGTAAACAAATACAGGGAAGGGGTGCTGTATGACATCAGTTCCAGCATAATATTATGGGGACCAATGGTCCGTCGTACATGTACATGTTTCGCCCCCGGAGACTTATTTGCAAGTCGTTACTTTCCACCCACAAATCTTCTTTCCCTACGCTGCTTTCAAGCACAAATGACATTCTTAGGAGTAAAATGTAGAAGAAGGCAGAGGGAAGTCATACCAGAACAGAGACGCAGAGAGGGAAGTGTATGCGTAATCGCGTATGCATGTGTGCATGTATGCATACATGTATATTATTGTACATGTATGGCTTCGCTGTTCCACCCTTTAACGAAAATATAACGAAAACCCAACGGGCTGTGATTCATTCCGCACGACTTATCTATCGTTTGCATAGCCTCCTTCAACACAACAGTACTGACTCGCCTCTGAAGCAATGTTATTGTATTGTAGACTCATTGTCATATCCTATTTGTATGTAGGTATATATTCTTGCATTCATACATTTATATAGCGCATGCCAAGACTATAAGCTTTGTTGTGCTTGGTCCATCCTTCAGGAATAAGAACTTACGACACGAACTTCTCAATGTCTCCTTGCCTTTCCTCCACAGCCGTCAGAAGACTCTTCTGTTTCGATCACCGTTTTAGATGAGTCTCAATCGAAGTGGTGCTATAAAAATGTCCAATTAAAACTGCCTGACGCATTTTATGCGGGTACATGTGGCATAAAATAATGCCAGGTCTTGCAGGAATTTATTGTCGTTTAGTTACATGTAGGCCTATGTCTCTAAATTTAGAGGCATTAGTTATTTTATTTTATCGATTATTTTGCACATGTTCAGGCCGCTACCTAGTGAGATTCCCTTCAGATGAATCAATTGCATAGGCGTAGGAGGATGGGTCCAGGGGGGCAAATGCCCTCAAATTTCGGGCAAATGTGTTTTTCGGGCAAAAGAGGCACGGACGGGGGAAAATGTAGGAATTTTTTCCGGCAAACAGGTACAGGCGGATTTTTTCCGGGCACACAGGGTTCAAAAGCTAAATTTTCTGAAGATTTACAGGAAGTGACTTAAAAAAGAAAAGAAAAAGGGTCATCAGATTTTTCGGACGAGAAAATCCTAAGATTTTGGGCGGATGACTAAAAAGTCATCAGATTTTTCGTGCAAAAATTAAATTCCCTCCCCCCACTTCCGAAATGTCCCCAACGCCTATGGTCAATTGCCTATGTTGTCATTTAGTTTTGACTCTTCACGTTTCTCGTTTTAAACTGTTTATAATGCATCTTATGTAGACTTACAATTATTTTATCAACAAACGAAGCAAATAAAAAAGAACCGATCTTCACTCCTGTATTACTGAAAGTTTTATCAAAAATTTATGGAGACCCTAGGTTTGATTCTTGACATCAGAATCAGTCGACAACAATATTCAAAACTTCAGCTGGTATTGCCATAATAATTCGATGCTCGTGAATAAGAGGGTGCCCTTGACTTTCTAGTAGCGCTCTTGACGCTTGATTACGACTGCCAGAAAGCAACTTCGGAACACACATACAGTGGTTGGTAGCTACCAAACTCTACAGCAATGATGGCCAATAGATCGACTTTCTGATCTGCTCGTAGTTTCCTCCATTAACCTCGGAGCATCTCCCATTGAAGCGACGCTGATTTATCGGCATTCAACTCGGCTTTCAGCTCTGCTGCTTGTTTATCCCCGATGAATGGTTCGACGGTTTCAACACCGATTACCGTTGCGTTCGTCGATGGTTTCCCGGAAGTCAATCTGAACTCTATGTGAACGACGGTCTACACGGTCTTTGTCTACGTAGACTATACGGTTGTAATTTGCATGATAGCATGCTGTCCCTGTTTTTAAAATCCATCTCTTGCCTCTACCTGCCATCCACGTATCATTCATACTTCAACAATGCGAATCGCATTGCGTGTCCATCAATTGAAAGCAATATTTTTCGAATAATAATGGTCCACGTTTCGTGCAATATAGTAATTATTTTATTGCCTTGACTGCTCCGTCTGTTTTTAAATGTCGTGCTAGATACAATTAAAAACCTTGCCTGTATTTATCATTAACAGGTAAACATACAGGTAGGTAACGAAAATCCGACAGACTATAAGACATTCCGCACGACTGGTCTAACGGTTACATGGCTTCCTTCGACACACGACTAATACGCTTCTGAAGCAATGTTCCAGCATTTTAGACTTGTTGTCATAATTATGTGTAGCTACATGTATGTGCATTCAATAATTTATATTGCGCCTCTTCAAGGGGGCTACTCAGTAGCGAACGCGACTCTAGCACGGCAAAAGGTAGGCAACAGTTTTGTGTTCAACAAAACAGGGCTTCAGTAACAGTCCCAGAACGGTGGGGTAGCTGCTGTGGGAACCCATTCCAGACTATATATGGGCCCACAACGGAAAAGGTTCGATTCTGAATATTTGTAGTTTGTACATGATGGAACTAAGAGCACCTCCATTTTTGAGCAGAGCGGAGAGACGGTGACCTTGGATACCCGAGGAGCAACAAAGATCTCGCAGGTATAGTCTTGGGCGACATGCTTCAGCTGGCATTGCCAAATTAGAGCCGCGATCCTATACTCAATGCATTGCCGTGTAGGAAGCCAATTGATGTAATGTGTCTGACATAATTATAGGTCTATAGCTGCAATGGAGGCATGACCAAATTTAGGATTTAGGAATTTAGGAAATTGTTCAATTAGACGTGCTGCAGAACATAAGATCGGATGATCGGCCAGAGTAGAGTTGCGAGCAATAAGCTTAGTCAAAGCTGGTTGTTATGAAAGAATGGATATTGTGATGGCGCTAATGGCGTCAGTGAATGGGCAACGGTGTGAAGCTGGCGTCGCTAATAATGACAGTCTCGGGCAAGACGGTGAATGTCAGAAGCAGAAGTGAGCTCATGGTCCAATAATTATAGGACACCAAGGTAACGGGCTTGAGGGGGTATAACCGGGTGATTCATTCGCAATTGCAGCGAGATCGATTTTAGCAGTTGCTTCCGGTTACCCAGACAGATAAGTTTAGTCTCAGCTTGAATCAGTCGCACTCGCTAAGATGACATCCGTATTACTAAGGCCGCTAAGGTCCCACTCTCCCGTCCATGAACGCTAAGATGGCGCTACAGATGACAGGCCACGTTTAGGTGTGGCGGACCCAAGACCCTTGCGCGTCGTATGGAGAGAGACATGTTCAGAAGTGCAAATTATTTACAGAGTTGACCTAAGTGCAGATCCATGGGGATGACCATATTACGCAAGGACCCATGTGGAGACCTAATAGCTATCATGAACCACCGAAAGCGACCAGTCATGTAAGAAAGAGGCTATCCATTCCATTCATAATTAAACAGGCAAATATTCTACACGCTTAGGCTACTCACGTGCACGTTTGCACACTATCTTACATACACACACACAATATATATATATATATATATATATATGATATATAATAGATATTTAGTATAATTATATATATATGCTGAAATGAGGGCGAAACTATAAAAAATTTCTTAGGGTGCTCATGTCGAAAGTGGCGACTACTCGACGATGCGAGTGAACGCGTCCATAACTATATATATATACATTATACATATATATAACTATATATATAACTATACTATTTAGAGGGTCAGAGGAAGAGGCTCCAGTTGTAAGTTCGCCCAGCGGGAGCAACAGACGAATTTTAGCGGTTGACATAAACCGGAGAACATTTTCAGGTCTTTCTGTGCTCCAGCTGTTTATGAACCATAAAGTCATGAAAACTCGAGGAAGTTGTTTATCAGAGTCGACAGCAAAACAAATTTGAAGTTTTATTTTAAGGAGAAAAATTAAAATGCAGAAGAATGAAGGAACTTGTTTGCTTGTATGTGTGTTTGTATATTCTGAAAGACTGAAAGAGAGAGAGAGAGAGAGAAAGAGAGAGAGAGAGAGAGACAGAGACAGAGACAGAGACAGAGACAGAGAGACAGAGACAGAGAAACAGAGACAGACAGAGAGACAGAGAAAGAGACAGAGAGAGAGAAGAGAGAGAAAGAGCGCGCACCTATACTCCGAAGATTTTGAAAAATTGTGCGGCTCACCTTTTAACCTGGGGTGCTCAAGCCCCCTCCCCAGCGCCCCTGGCTGCGACCCTGGCTGCGGTCCTGGTCGCACCCTTGACTGAAATCGATGTCTGGAATATGTTGGTTTTTGCATGGAATATCTGTAGATTTTCTAGAAGTTAAGCAATGAGGATCCACCTGTGTGCATTAAGAATCCGTTGGTCTTATAGTATTATTATCAACTCGCGGGTGCATGAATTCGCCAACGGCCGTCTGCTTAGCAGGCACTTGCCGGTTGCAACTGTAGGGCGCCACTTCGCCTGATCTGCGTCCTAGCAGAGGAATATTATCATTGCTGTTCATCTGAGCGCTCCGAGGTTGCTCCGAATCAGATGTGGAAAGCAAACAGATTGAACATCATGACCTCGAGTTGCCTGCATTCTCTAAATTCCATGTGAATTATGCTGCGCCGTATTATTCCCAGATCACTCCGCATTTATTGGAGTAGTTCACTGATCCCACCAACCGTCTTTCCTCAATCATTATTTGAACGGTGGATAATTGCCTCGTAGGAAATTTCCTTATTTCTATGAGACCATTCCGGTGATAGCCGTATATCGTAAGTTACTCTTGATGGTCTTATAAAAGGCTCTATTTAAAAGCTGCAGTCATAACATTGCCTCCATCTGTCTTCCTGGTTTCATGACCATTTAATCTCCATTCATAAATTCCCTTTTCATGTCGTTTTTACGATGCGCCTAAAAGCAATGCCTGGAAAAAGTCAATGAACGTGGGAAGAGAGAAGAAAGAAAAAGAACGAAGCCGTTATTCTATAAATATACCGTGGGCTAAATAATAAAAAATTATGTTTAGGCAAGAAATTCTTCAGTTATTTTTTGTCGTGGCCCAGAACTTGGTCAGAAGGCATTTGTTGCCGAACTAATGTAATAATTAATTATTAAATTCCCAATTCTAATTATTAATTATTAATTAATTATTAATTAATAATTAGAATTGGGAATTTAATAATTATTAATAATCAATTATTAATTATTAATTAATTATTAGAATTGGGAATTAATTTCTTCACTCTGAGAATAATTATTGATATAGCGCCACTTCCAGATATCTACTCAGAGTCAATCTCAGCGCTGGCCTCAAATTTTTGTGTTGTTAGATGTCATTTCAATAAATAATTAAATATTAATTTAGCAGAATAATGCGCAATAGGCTGAAAGAGTTACCAATGGCGAACACACACACGCGCGCTGATGTGGTGGGTATGTTCGTCACCTTGCAGCCGAAGGGTTGCAGGTTCAAATCCACCTCAAGTCACCGCGTGAGGACCTTGGGCAAGTCCTTCACTCGCAATTGCTCGGCATGAAACTCCGATGCAGTGTCCGCTCTGTGGTCGGGAGCGCCTCTGAGTAGAGAGCTTGAAGGGACGCTATAACAAGTGCACATACAAGTGCACATACACACACAGAGAGCACACGCACAGCGTCGCAAACACACACACAACACACACACACATACACACAGGTGGAGCCAACCAACTGATTCCGTCGACAGTCTGGAGATGGCATGCATGAAGGATGGTATACAGTGTGGATGAGTGGGTGTCCCATAGACAGGTCAGCGAAGGCTCAATTGGAATGACCAAGAGGTCATTCTCCTCGCCCCACTGCACTCTGACTCTGGGTATAACAAGAAAAAAAAACCGCAGGCCATTTTTGGCATTGCAATATGGTAACCTAACGATTCTTCACGAAATTGAGATTTTTACCAACCGTTGGAAGCGCATTGTATTTCAATTCCCTCTCCACCTCATCATATCGGAAGACTCACGAAGCCAGTTGATGATACTGAATAGACGGATGGACGGATGGAAAGACGAACGGACGGAAGGAAGGAGAGATGATGATTAAAGGATACACTAATTGCAGGTGAGCTTGACGATTAAAGTGTCTACTTACGAACAGCAGTGACAGGTGAGGAAATTTTCAATTTGCAGTCATCTCCTTTTTGGACTGGAAACACCGTTGGGAATGACTTAGACGGACAAGCAGACATCGAGTGGATTGTATTGTCGAAGAGTGCGAACAGACAAATGAAAAGTGAAGTACACAAACAGGAAACAATAGATTCAATGCAGCGCGAAATAAGAAAAAGAGAGAATAAGAAAAAGATGAAGAGCGGGCATCAGATGCAAAAAGCTTTCGGTCGGAAATACCTTTGAAATAAAATTCGTATTTGCAATATAATTACAATTGCAACGACATTATTATCTAGCGGTTGCAGCTTCATTAGCAATTATATGGCTGCAACTACGGTTGCAATTACAATCGTAATCACAATTGCAATTACAGTAGCAGTTACAATTACTGTTGTAATTACAATTACTTTCACAATTAAGATTACAATAGCAGTTTTTGTTACATACTTACATTTGCAGTTGCAGCTGCAAATGCCATGTACCGAGTTACACTCTTATATAGCGCCTTAGTTTTAAAGCTTTACAAGGGGTCGCATTCACATTTATGATTGCAATGATCACATTTAAAATCGCACTCACAATAGGCCTAATGATCGTCGCTATCATAATAACAATTAAAATCGCGATCAGTTTCCATCGAGCAATCACAATTAAAATCGCAATTAGAATAAAGCAATCAGCAATGAACAGTGATCGTCGGAAAAAGTCCTTTAACTGCAAAAGTCCTTTAGCTACACTGGTGCAATTCATCAGCTTTGGTCAGTTTCAATCGTGATTGCGCCAACACAGCCGGTATTGAAAAGCATGGACGCGATGATTAGCCAACCTATTAGAAACTAAAAAACCGTGCCTAACACACTTCTTCCGCCCTTTATGTGCATTGCGAGATAATTTCTCCTCTGCAGATTATTTTAAGTTTTTTTATTCTAAATCATTCATTGACTCAACAGTGTTGAGCCTCTCAATTTCATTTTTACTTCTTTCCTTTCCTCAGTTCATGTTGCTTTCTTTTTGTATTACTTTGCTTTTTTCACTGTATGCTTGCAATGGAAATAGTCTACTTTGGTTAAGGCAACCATCTCGTAATTTAATCAGTAGGCCTAAGTTGGTTCCATAGTTAGCGGGATTCTTTATCCCGTTGGGTTTCCTGTTTTTGCAACCGTGTTGCAATGATTTTGTAGACTTGATTTATTTGATTTGTTCGCAAAAACAAACCATTTTGATTTGATTGCTTGTTTAAGAAAGAAAATAAAAGCGTTTGGAAACTGAACCATGTGAAATGTCATAGGCCTCCCAGGCGCTTGCCGGGCGCCTATAAATTTCAAATGATATCCTATTGCATAAAAGGCCTACTGTATGCCTGCATCAATTTCAGAGAAACATAATTTCAATTTTGAAAACCTGTTTCTTACTTCAGCATGATCTCGGTATAACCCTATGTCTGTGTGTAGGCCTATGTCTTTCTGTATGTCTGTGTGTATGTCTTTCTGTATGCGTGTCCTGACAATGTCCCGTCGTGCGATTTATTAAATTCGTTTTCCCGAAAGAAAATCAAGTTTACAGAATATTTGGGACAAATTAAAAGGGTGTGACTTCAAAAAAAATCTTCAATAATAACAAGAGAAGTATAATAGGCTAATGCAAATACAGGAAACAATTAGAGATTTTATTTGATCATAACAATTATTATTAAGACATCTGGTGATTCGCATCAGTCTTAGTTGCTTGCAGATATTAACGAAAATAATTTCCGTACCAGATTGAAATAAAATGAACCGATACGTAAGACTAACGCAAGGAATATTATCCAAAAAGAAAACGGATCACTTTCTAATGAAAGAAAGCGGAAATAATTAATTAGACTATTATAAAACCGGAACATGAGGAATATGTAATTGCTGTTCTACTTAATTTGCTAAACAAGGCTACGCAATCAAATGTAGGCTAATTAGTTTTTGTCCTTTTAAGCTACAGAACTCACTTATTCTGAAAACCAATGTAGACCGTGTGTAGCAGCATTATTATTGCGCCGTATAAATATTCGTAATTATTATTATTGTAATTATTAATAATTTATTATTATCATTATTTTTTTACCCCAGGTACCTAGGATCCCTCGGGATTTCCAAAAATTATGCTTGGAGCTGTTTTTTTTATAAAACCGGAACATGAGGAATATGGAATTGCTGGAATTATTATTATTATTATTATTTTATTTTTATTATTGTTGTTAACATTATTTTATTATTATTATTATTATTATTATTATTATTATTATTATTATTATTATTTTTAGTATTATTATTTTTATTATTTTTATTATTATTATTATCATCATCATCATCATCATTTTTATAATAATGCTTTTCTTCATGTAGATCAAAATTAATATCGAAGTCTATCGGGCCTCGCTCTCCTACTCTTTCCAACGCGATCGAATTTCAAGTCGGCTGCTACTTCTAATGGATAATATTGTGATTGTATCAGCACCTGTTGTTGTAGCTCCTATTTCTCATCACCTAGCAACATGAACTTGTTCGTCATTCTGTATAATTATCTTACCAATCTAACAGCGCAGCGCTCGTTAATAAGCTCTTATAACTGCAGCTCGTTAATAAGCTCTTATAACTGCTGTTCGTTAATAAGCTCTTATAACTGCTGCTCGTTAATAAGCTCTTATAGCTGCTGCTCTTCAATAAGCTCCTATAACTGCTGCTCGTTAATAAGCTCTTATAACTGCTGCTCGTTAATAAGCTCTTATAGCTGCTGCTCTTCAATAAGCTCTTATAACTGCTGCTCGTTAATAAGCTCTTATAACTGCTGCTCGTTAATAAGCTTTTATAACTGCTGCTCGTTAATAAGCTCTTATAACTGCTGCTCGTTAATAAGCTCTTATAACTGCTGCTCGTTAATAAGCTCTTATAGCTGCTGCTCGTTAATAAGCTCTTATAACTGCTGCTCGTTAATAAGCTCTTATAACTGCTGCTCGTTAATAAGCTCTTATAACTGCTGCTCGTTAATAAGCTCTTTTGACTGCTGCTCTTGAATAAGCTCTAATAACTGCTGCTCGTTAATAAGCTCTTATAACTGCTGCTCGTTAATAAGCTCCTATAACTGCTGCTCGTTAATAAGCTCTTATAACTGCTGTTCGTTAATAAGCTCTTATAACTGCTGCTCGTTAATAAGCTCTTATAGCTGCTGCTCTTCAATAAGCTCCTATAACTGCTGCTCGTTAATAAGCTCTTATAACTGCTGCTCGTTAATAAGCTCTTATAGCTGCTGCTCTTCAATAAGCTCCTATAACTGCTGCTCGTTAATAAGCTCTTATAACTGCTGCTCGTTAATAAGCTCTTATAACTGCTGCTCGTTAATAAGCTCTTATAACTGCTGCTCGTTAATAAGCTCTTTTGACTGCTGCTCTTGAATAAGCTCTAATAACTGCTGCTCGTTAATAAGCTCTTATAACTGCTGCTCGTTAATAAGCTCCTATAACTGCTGCTCGTTAATAAGCTCTTATAACTGCTGCTCGTTAATAAGCTCTTATAGCTGCTGCTCTTCAATAAGCTCTTATAACTGCTGCTCGTTAATAAGCTCTTATGGCTGCTGCTCTTCAATAAGCTCTTATAACTGCTGCTCTTCAATAAGCTCTTATAACTGCTGCTCGTTAATAAGCTCCTATAACTGCTGCTCGTTAATAAGCTCTTATAGCTGCTGCTCTTCAATAAGCTCTTATAACTGCTGCTCGTTAATAAGCTCTTATAGCTGCTGCTCTTCAATAAGCTCTTATAACTGCTGCTCGTTAATAAGCTCTTATAACTGCTGCTCGTTAATAAGCTCTTATAACTGCTGCTCGTTAATAAGCTCTTATAACTGCTGCTCGTTAATAAGCTCTCGGCTGCACTTGACTTTCATCTAGTGCTTTGAGATCCTAGAGTTTGCGACTTGTGACTTTGAGTTCATTTCGTTTGGCGGCAGTCCGAAGAAGAACAGTTGTTAGCGATGGGAGGGAGGAGGGCTGATTGAGGGACTGCGGAAAAGGGTCGAGAAGAGGGAAATAACGAGAAGCGTCAAAACAACTTGAAAGCAACTGAGTATCATGGATAGTATGGAGTTGGGTATACTGGATAGAGATAAGAACACGAACAGAAGGAGGCAGAGATTTACATGTAGGAGTTAGAAACATTAAGAGACAGAGAGAGAACTGCAGACGAAGATATAATAGATAATAGATAAAATAGATAAAAGATATAATAGATAATAGATAGAATAGATAAAAGATACAATAGATAATAGATAGAATAGATATAAGATATAATAGATAATAGATAGAATAGATAAAATATATAATAGATAATAGATAGAATAGATAAAAGATATAATAGATAATAGATAGAATAGATAAAAGATATAATAGATAATAGATATAATAGATAAAAGATATAATAGATAATAGGTAGAATAGATAAAAGATATAGTAGATAACAGATAGAATAGATAAAAGATATAATGGATAAAAGATAGAATAGATAACAGATATAATAGATAACAGATAATAGATATAGGCCTAATAGATAGAATAGATAAAAGATATAATAGATAATAGATAGAATAGATAAAAGATATAATAGATAATAGATAGAATAGATAAAAGATATAATAGATAACAGATAGAATAGATAAAATAGATAATATATGGAATAGATAAAAGATGACGAGATGGTGATTGAAGCAAAGCTCTGATAATGACTAGACAAGGGTGCTTTGGAAAGACGCAAAGACTCACGGTAGAACAAAATAATAAGCGATTAGTTACACGCAGATGTGAACAATGATGACAGAGACGGCAGGTAAATAAAAGACAAGCAACACCACGGATAGAGACATTAATTTTACATTTGCAGTGGCAAAGACAGAAACAATGAGATGGCAAGAAAGTAGAAGGACTGCACGGGTGCCCACACGTAGGGGAAGAGGGACACTACCGAACCTCCTTCTTTAAAATTCACATCCGTTTTTTGAATATCTGTTGGGTTTTTATAAAATATCTTCGCTATGAATGAAGCAATAAATTGCCAATAATAATGCTAATAATGACTGCCTCAACCCAACGTCGCGCCTTTGCCTCTGTCAGCCCTTTACTGTGGAATGGCGTTATTCGTGCTCAGATTTTATTTGGAGGTTTTACTTTGTCTGCCCGTTGTCTTAAGACGTCGTAGAGCTTCATCGGTAGAAGATGTTGCACATCTCACGAACTACTGGTCGTATACAACTATACATGAAAAAGTTATCGTTGTTTGCCAACCTGTCCATGCATACACCGATGCACAACCCAGTAGCGGCGCCAGAGGGCTAGGGGCTAAGCCCCCCCAGAAAAGGCCATCTGGGGGCTAAGCCCCCTAAAAGGCCATCCGGGTTTTCACATGTAAAACTGAAATATTTCCACGCTAAGCCCCCCCCCAAATGAAATACATCCATAAGATTTCGACCGGATGACTAAAAAGATCGTTTTGGCGGATGAAAATGGAAAATTTCCATGAGATATCTACCGGATGACTAAACAGGTCGTCAGAAATTTCAGAAGAAAATGGAAAATTTCCGCGAGGATTCAGCCCT
Source organism: Lumbricus terrestris (assembly GCA_949752735.1). NCBI lineage: Eukaryota > Metazoa > Annelida > Clitellata > Crassiclitellata > Lumbricidae > Lumbricus > Lumbricus terrestris. The sequence goes on from OX457039.1 coordinate 67,779,988, forward strand.
CCCCCAAACCTGAAATCCTGGCGCCGCCACTGGTACAACGAGAGATTAATGGTGAAAGCGACAAATGGTAGACGATCCCAGGAGCCCAGACTCAATCCTTCCTTTTTTTAAGTGAACCGCAAACCAAATAATTATCTTCCTTTATCTGCAGCGTGGAATGAGCTCAATTGGCAAACTTAGCAGCAGTAAATGGATCGTTCAGCGCTCGCGGATAAGCTGGTGCCCGCGGCGCATGGATTAACAGTGGCGCTTTATAAATTCGGATTTTACGACTACGATTACTGCGGACTGTTATTAAATCACTGAGGAGCAAATTCCTCGTCACGAGAAACTGATCCTCTGAAATAACACTTAAGACGAACATCGAACGGTTTGGACGTTGACCGTCGTAGAGTCAGTCTACACAGCGATGGAAGCATTCAACCAGAGAGATGGACACTACAGAGACAGACAGAGAGAGGGACACACAATCACACATATGAAAACAGATAGCAGAAAGGCAGGGACTAGCGACTCATGCCAAATGTATGAGCTGGATTATCATGAATGGAAAACATTGGCTCAAGTGTAATATATCCGTGCAGCACGCTCGATAAGCCACTCATGCAGTCGATGCTGCTTGAACGAATGGGACAGACACTCAGAGAAATGCATTCGAAGTAACCCAAGTTGAAGTTATCACTTGTTTTGGTGCCTACTAACTTAAGTTATTACATCTTAACTTATTTACTTTTCCTGGATATTGTATAAGTTAGATCTTAATTCGAAATGCGGACATAGAGAAGAATGGAAAAATCAGCTTGGCCTATAATAATAGGTGGAAAATAGTTATAATATCAAATGAAGATGTGCTTTCAAACGTTGCGATTGGAGAAGAAAGACCTTATAAGCGAGGTGGATCATAGCGAGTGGAAGCCAGTTGCTCGAGTATTATAGCACATTTCAATAAGGGAGAGACAAAAAAAGTTGGTAAGACACACGCTAAGAGGATATCCGGTCCCAAGAAAACGGTCATTGCAGGAAAAATGGAGTATAGGAGAAGCAAACAAAAGAAAGACCACGACCGATGATGCTGGACTGGATGATGACATTTAAGTTTCGTTCTTTCACTCTCCCTCGCTCACTCGCTTACTTAGAGTCGCTCACTCACTCGGCAGTGGCGGCGCCAGGATTTCAGTTTCGGGGGGGGCTGAAGCCTCGCGACGAAAATTTCACATTTTCATCCGTCAAAATTTCTGACGACCTTTTTTTTAGTCGTCAGCCGAAAATCGTGGATATTTTTCAATGTAAAAATTTGGATGGCCCTTTTTTAGGGGGGGGCTGAGCCTCTTGTATGGGGGCTTAGCCCCCCAGCCCCACTAGCGCTACCACTGGACACTCGGTCATTCAGTCGCACAGAAGGACTTCTTTAAATTGCTTTACGTCAATTATGAGCAACTCAGTCATCCTGGATGCTAATTGCCAAGTCAGCCAGTTGAGTCTGGTCTGCGTGCATGGTTTGGCTAAATGGTTTAAGGGTTTATTGTTTAGCCAGGTGACAAACCCGAAAAAGGTTTTAAATAGACTACCGAGTGAGGAACAACGACAGGGACTAGGTTGCATGAATAGGTTTCAGTTGGGAAACGGATATTATCCTCCCTGGACATTATCCCCAGACATTATCCCCCACCGGACAAAAGCCCCCCGACATTATACCCGCGGGGTAGGACATTATCCCCCCGGTCTATGATACCGTCACCTAAAAATGGTGCGAAAAATAAAAGAATAGGCCTATGTTAAGAATCCATAAATTTAGACATCACAGTTGAAAATTGTTAGAATAGTTAAGGCTTATATTTGCATATTAGGCTATAGCCTACATGAAAATTCTGCATACAAATCTACAAGAATATGTTAGGGTAGGCCTATATATATAGGCCTATATGCTATATATATATATATATATAGCATATAGGCATTAAGACTACCGGTATAGGTTGAAATATTCCCTTAAGAATATATTATTAATTTATTACAGTCGTCATAATTATATTCCTGACAGATATAGTTCATGCGAATGTTCATTGGAGATTAAGAACATTTGCAAGTCTCTAACTTAAGTCGCAAGCAGCATTAAAAGGTCGTAATTGTGTACCTAACTGACACTAACAACTCCTTGTGTTAGATATGAATAACTAAATGACGTTTGCAAGACTTTAGTTTGCATCTGAATGGCAGTACTAGTAGCTTAAGTCTTATCGGTGACGGCAGCAATAAGTTGGCACAGCGATCAAAACCAGGGCAATATTAAGCTTTATAAACTACACGAAGAAACAGACTAATTGCACAGAGGGGGGATTTTGTCCGGGAGGATAATGTCCTACGCAAAATCGGGGGATTTTGTGCGGGGTGGCTTTGTCTGGGGGGGATTATTCCGAGAGGATAATGTCCAGGAGGATAATGTCCTACAATCTTTTTAGTTAGTCATTAAAAACTGGTTTAAGACTTCGGCCGAAGCGTCGTCTCTATAGGGCTATACGGTCTCCTCAATAGCGCGCCTATGGCACAAATTAGGCCTATGCTATACTATGTATATACATTTATTATTATTATTATTGTATATCTATTATATATTTGTATATATATATATATCATTGTGTGTATGTTATACATATATAATATATAAATAATTTTTTATATAGGCCTATATATATATTATATATGTCATTCGCGCTCTTGCTCACTCAATTACTCATTAGTCTTTAGGTCTACTATTCTCTCTCCTTGTCTTTCATTCTCTCTGTCTTGTTTCTCTATCTCTGTCTCTTTGCCCCTGTCTCTGCTTCTCTGTCTCTCTGTCTATGTCTCGAGCCTCGTAATTATCTGGCCAGATAGTCAATAAGAGAAACTGTCCAGTAGTCGCGTGTAAGGATAATGCGATTTGGCTTAGGCTATAGTTGCAATTGAAGGTGTAACTCTGCTTGAAGGCATTCGCGCTTTTCACGCCACGACATAATTGGTTCTTTTGGTCATTTTTTTTCTCATACTACTGCATGCAACTTGACGACGTGTGAGAGGAACTTCGATCCACGAGTGGATGTTTGATCATATGCAGATCTTCTATCGTCTGCCAGAAAGAATAATCGAAAGCAGTTTCTAAGCTAATAAAATTAATTACGACTCGTCTAAGTAAAAGAAAGTAGATCGTGTCTGCAGGGCTGTAATCAAGGGAGGCCTATACTCGGGTAGACTATACGGCGTATACTTAGCCTACCTCCAGCGAAAACGGCACCGTATACTGACCTCCCGAAAACCAGGGTATACGCGGGTAGAAACCAGGGTTACTACACGGATATACGCGAGAAAATCATGGTACACGCAGCTATTTAGCCTATGTGTATTTTTTGTATGAAATTCGCTCTGGGCGTCTGAAATAGTAGGCTACCTTAGGTGCCTGATGTGGTACTTGGGTGTCTGAAATTAATTCATTCATGCTATGAACTCATATAGCGCCTCTTCAAGAAATCTACTCAGTCCAGTCACGACGGAAAGGAAACGACTTGAGAGATTTATAAAAACAAAATTTTGAAGGGAGCTCATTCCAGATGGACAGCAGAGAAAGCTCGGCGTTACCTATAGTAGGCTACTTAGAGTATAAGTTATAGTACTTCAGTGGCGTAGACTAAGGGGTTTCTGGAGTTAAAATCCCCTATTGGCTTAGGAAAAAGTTTATTAAAAGGTCATTTATCCACTTAAATAAGAAAAAAACCAATTGTTTGTTGTAACAATTGTTTTTCTTAATTTATTCTCTTTGTTACTTTATTCCCTTTTTATTTACTGTAATAAAGTAGGGTTGGTGTCAGGAAGGGCATCCGGCCAG
>OX457039.1:67790368-67802868 GCA_949752735.1 Lumbricus terrestris
ACATCGGGGGCATCTCAGAAGCAACTAATAAATTGAGTCAGTGTTTACACAGTCGGTCAATCTGGGTCTTTATCAGTCTCGCACCAAAAGAATAGACTATATACACATTCAAACATATTACACACTAACCGAAAAAACGCGCATATTGCCAGTGCAAACATTTACGCCTACATCATCATCATCATTATCATCATCATCATCATCATCATCATCATCATCATCATCATCATCATCATCATCATCATCATCATCATCACCATCAGCATCAATATCATTGGGCTCAATGCCCGTATATAGGAGTCCGACGACACTCTCTGTCTGCGTCTGTCTCGCATCATGCTGCCCAGTTTCAACCGGTCCGGTCAGCAGGTCTGCTCCATACCATTAACATCTTGGAGCAGCTAGACCACGTTGTCTGAATGAAGACAATACTGGGAGAGAGGCATGAAGGACAACCTGGGTCAATGCCCGTATGTGTCCCACGCTCTCCCCCCCCCCCGCCGACTCTCTCCACCGGTCTGTCCTGACCGGCCTGTGCATGTCTGCTCCACATCATGACACCTCGAAGCATCTGGGTCGTTCTGTCACTTGTGCCGTGGTTTTTGCGGATTTCAATCGTCTTGGTCTTTTACTGCCAGCGTATCGCCACCCATTTGGCAAACCTTCCTCCTTTGCCCGGGCTTAGGACCGGCACAGGGACATTGTTGGTTCCCTGTGGCGGAGGATGGATGCAGTTTAACGTCGTGCCCAGGACGCCTGCAAACATAAATACAAATGCAGGCCTACATATTATATGCATCCATGAATACTTACATGCACATGCATACATACGCACGTGCATGCGTACATGGATACGTATACAATACATATATACATACATATTAAGTAATATATACATAATGCACACATACATACATACATGCATACATACATACATATATACATACATACATACATACATACATGCATGCATGCATACATACATACATACATACATACATACATACATACATACATACATACATACATACATACATACATATATACAGATATACATATATACATATATTATATATATATATCGAAGGACAACCTGGGTCAATGCCCGTATGTGTCGCTTTTAAGCCTGTGAATGCAATACAAGGACTTTCCGGCTATCATTGTTCTGCGCATGTCAAAACCTGACCGATTAGACTGGTGTGGCTGATACCAGACTATAATTATCGGAAGTCGAACCCAACCAATCATCAGCTCCGTTCATATCTTGTCTCAATGATCTCATACTCCTCACGTGACCGGAATTTCCAGCATTTTTTTACTTACAGCGAAGGGTTGTTGAAGCACTGACGTCTTAAGTGAGATAATCAACGAGAAATCCTTTTGATGTGGAAGAAAGCGAAACGGATAGAGGGAGTAAATAGGAGTGGTGTCATAAGTCTCCTCAGAGTGGCTGCCATGATTGCGTTTTTATTGTTAGCCACAGTTCAATATCAAAGGCCTCGACCTATTATTTTGAGGGCGGATGGTTAGCCTCTCCTTTGCCGCCTCATCTTCTCAATGACCTTCAACAGCCAGTGAAAGAATTAGAGCCGATTAATATCGGATGAATCAAAAGCCAAGCCACGGTGGATATGGATGGGATGGATGGATGGATGGATTGATGGATGGTTGGATGGTTGGATGGATGGATTGATGGATTGATGGATGGATGGATGGATGGATGGATGGATGGATGGATAGATGGATGGACGGATGGACGGACAGGCAAAGAGAGACAAAAGTATAGATATACAGATTTTCATTGTTCAGCAGGTATTCGACACCATGGATCCATCTATCCAACCATCCATCCATTCATCCATCCAAAGCCGAACTTTTCTAAAGTGTTAGCTCTCTATCTTTGCCTCCATCAGTTTTTCTATGTGCATGTATGTGTCTCTGTCTGTCTGTCTGTCTGTCTGTCTGTCTGTCTGTCTGTCTGTCTGTCTGTCTGTCTGTCTGTCTGTCTGCCTGTGTGTCCTCTTTCTTTCTCTCTCACCCTCTCTCTCTGTTTCTCTCTCATCCTCTCTCTCTCTTTGTCTCTCTCTCTCTCTCTGTGTCTCTCTCTCTTTGTCTCTCTCCTCTCTCTCTCTTCCTCTGTGTGTGTGTGTGTGTGTGTGTCTCTCTCTCTCTCTTTCTCTCTTTATGCTTGCTATCATGATGAATAGACTCCCTAGTCCTCAGCCTCCAGTCGCTGATCAGTGTATTTGTCACGTGTCGTGTTGTGGTGCTCGTCGATGTCTGATGATGGCTTGGAATTTATGACGATGTCTTGACTATGGTCAGATGGCAAAAGAGAGAAGAAGAAAAGATGGATGTGTTATAATAACGATGCTGATGAATAGGTTGCTGCTGTCCATCTTTGACGATGAAGACGCGTTGATGACGACACTATACTCCACCCCACCAGACCCAACCCCGGGTCATCCCAGCCCCTCCCCCACTCAACCCCACCCACCAGTCATCGTAACTTTTAAAAGTCTCCAACACTTGTTGGTACTGTGCTGAAATATCTACTGCTTGATAAAATGCTTATTCTGGTTTGATGGAAAAGTAAGAAAGAGGGAGGGAGTGGTGTGGGAGGAATAGATTATATTTACATGCACCACCCCTTTGTGTGTCACAGTGACAATTGCATTTATCTATATATTGACCTATTAAATATTAGGGATATATTCATACACAATCCATGGTATATCCATTTGTCGATGCATCCATTGTATTTGCTTGCGTTTTGTGTATTCACTTGCATAAGGAAATAGTTTTCCGTTCGTGGCAAGGGTCTAAGTTCCAATAAGAACGAAATCCGGTCGTTGGTCCAGAGCTGAGTAAATTCAATTTTCGCGGTGCACACAAAATCTGCCATCCATCAATAATATGGGTCACGTGATCCCATCTCGATCACTAAAAGCAGACCATGGCGCGTTTGGCACGTCTTTAAGAATTAAACATCTGAACCAACGTATACGCCATAAGCTTATTCTCGATAATGAGTAGGCCCTATCTATTTCAATCACGTATTGTCACATCGTGCCAAGTTTAATCGAAAATCGCATGTTTTCAATTATTATGTATATTCGTTTAATTCAATAAACAACAGACAGAACGCTGTAGGTTTACATTATCAAAATTAACAGTATGGCTGCTTAACTTATAGTCAAAATAGTTAGTAGGTCTACATGTTTTTTAATAACATCCTTGGGATAAAGTTTAATGAGTCTTTATTGGGGAGGATGAAATTGTGAGTCCTTTCTCTAAACTTTAAAGTTTTAATATAATAGATCACGCTGTAGTGGAAAGATGTTACGGAGGACATCAGAGATTTAATATCGAATGCATAATGCGTTCAGATTTAACGGACTTCTTTAACGGTGTTGTCAAAATAAATTATAGCTAAGATAGCTAAGATATCGGCGAAGCATGATCAACGTGATTATTGCCGCAATAAAAAAAATCCTAATTTGTTTAAAACATTAGAAAATTATCAATGCGAGCAGGTGATTGAAATCAGGACTCGGTGGAAATCTGTTCAAGCAGGCAAGTCTTCATTTTCTACTTGAATATGTAATGTAATGTAGGCTAATATAGTGGAATGGAATGTAAATCTCCGAGAATTTCTCAGCGACCACAAAAGCCACGCCGGGTGGACCAGCGTGTTTACCGGCGCCATATAAAATCCAGTCCGCAATTATCCAGAGCTGCCCTGTTCGTTCCAGTACCAGATAAAAAAAAAGCTTTTATATGGGCGGTGACCAGTTCTGAAAGCTGGATGGAAGAGTGGAAGATAAACGGAAGAACTGACCGGAAGTCATCGGAGAGTCCTAGACATGACGGGAGATGCTATAGACATGTCTAGAGATGTCGTAAGACGAGGTCGAGAAGCCAGCGGCGGACAGAAACGAGTGGGTGAGACGGGTTCCGGATGTAAGGTTAGACTAAATTCACCTGCTTTTTCTAAGTTGCTCAAATACTACTTTTTAAGCTTTGGCTATAGGCTGGGAGCGCCTCTGGGTAGGTTTATTGCAGAGGCGCTATATTAATTCTCGAAATGAATGAATGGATAAAAATCTACACGAGAAGACATAGCAATCTGTTGAAAAACTAGCGTAAAATTAAGCTGATAAAAGCAGACTTGCAAAGAACGGAGAATAGAGGAAGGTATAGCAGTTTGGCGCCTAATAGTGCCGTAGCCTACAGAAGATTCGTAGTATAAACCACCGCCAATAAAAAATAAAAACAAAAAGACATTCTTACATAAAAGGTTTGTTTCAAATACATCACAGCGCCCAATGGGCTATAAAAGCCGGCTTATAAACTTAGTTATTTTTATTCCAGGAAATGTATTACGTTGAGTAGGTTGGCTAATAAAATCTGGGGGCTGCTATTTTGTCCTTGTCTATAATATAGGCTATCTAATGGCGTGTAAAGAGCAGTAGAATTATAAAGATTCTGTTTTCGGCCAGAATGGGAATTAGACGGAACCAATTCCGTGGGTTGTATGTGTGTTCCAAGTTGGCTCCTACTGCGCATGTGTGAATGCTGAGAGAGAAGGCATCGAAATAAGAGCCATACAAAATCAGGCTTCATATCAACGTGCTTTGGTTATTTATCTGGAAATTATGGAATCGAAGGAGTGATAGGTCGCCATTATTTTCCAGTTTTTCCACAACTTTCGTCGGTGTAGTAAATCCCTGTAATCCTCTAATCCTCTGTCTTTCAATAAAGCTCTCAAGACGTGTGAAAAAGCGGATCATAGTCGCAGCTTACGGTCATAACATTGTTTGAGCTGCCTGCAAATGACGCGAGAAAGTCGACTTATCGTCTAAATTTACTTACTGCTCGAGCTTCTTTTTATGCTGCTCACTTGGGACGTATATGTAGGCCTATAATGTGCGTGTATAATGTGCTTGTATATATGTAAATGTACAAGCATACACATAATTATATTATATGTGTGTATATCGGTACATAGGTAGCTGTCTATGGTCGTCCATTAAGCTTCACTGTATTGCTGTGTATGGCTATATTGTCAACAGGGTTAGTGCATGTCTATAGCGTTGCTTTCTCCGTTCCATGTATACACTGTAGTTGGATGATTAAGTGTCCCTCTACATATTATAGGCCTACATATACATACATATGCGCAATTATAGCCTACACGTGCATATACATGCGCATCTACATTTACACATACAGTATATATATACATTATATAACTATGTATACCTATACACATTCTCACACCATAGGCGCAACCACCCTATGGAACCCACGGGACGCGTCCCCCAACTTTTGAGTGGTCCCCTAACTTTATTATTATGGTTCCCCAACTTTTAGGACGTGATTCATTATGGTCCTCCCCAACTTTTAGGAGGTGATTGCACCTATTTCTCACACATGTGCATATGCAACATAAGCTTAATATGCATATACAATTTTACATTGTACAATGTCATATTATATACATGCATTTCCTATGTATTTATCTATAATTATGTAGGCCCCTATTGTCAATATAATTATTATGTGAGTGGAAATTAAAGTTTATTGCGTAAGCATTTGCGTGCCTATGTTTGTGTGTGTGTATGTGTGTGTGTGTGTTTGCGTGTGTGTGTTTGCGTGTGTGTAATGTCATAAACGCGTGACAGCTATGATTGTCTAATGGCATTGAAAGTGTGGTTAAACGCACCGGAAGTTCTGCCTTGGAAAATCGTGAAGTGAAGAAACAGTCGTTGATGGATGACTTCGAGATGTCACCGAATAAACATCGGATTCTTTTCCGTAATAGCAGCTCAGAAAACGATCCAAACGTCCTCATCAAAAGCACACAGAGGCAGAAGAACACGGCTGCACACCAACAAACACAAAGGCATACAAAGACAGGTAAAGACCAGCACAAATGCAAGCACACATGCTAACACAAACACACTAACGCACGCAAGCAAACAAACCACACATGCAAATACCAGCACAAAACCACGCATGCAAACATATACGCACACAGGCATAGGTCTACATACACATACAAACCCACATACAAACCAAACACACAGGCACACATACAAATACGATCACATACATAGAAGCACATATAATAACCCCAGCACACATACAAACACAAATTCAAACACAAATCATACACAAGCACCCATAGCCTACCCACCTGCATAATGTGCATATATTCAAATGCAAATATGCAGACACTCAAAGCGCAAGCACACGAGCAAATGCACAAAGACAAGCACACACACAGAAACAAATACATACATCTTCATGATCTCATCCGCATACTGTCGACTTCAGCAACATAATATCCTCTCTTCGTTCACTACGCTCAAGTGACAGACGTGACCTCCTTGTCTCGAGAGCAACGACTGCTTTGTCCGAAAACTCGAGCTTCTACCTTCGTTGGTCCTCATGCACTTTGGAATCATCAGCTTTCTCAATCGACACGCTCGCTGTTATTTACTGACTTCTTCGGCGCATCTTTCCGCCCTTCTAAAACTACCTTGTTTTTTTGGTCTTTCACACTGGCTGGGAGCGTGCCCCCTGTTTAGTGCATGTGCACTGTGAGAGGTGATTTATAAATCTATAGATACGACACAATACGATACACGGTGCAGAGATTTTTTAACGTGCAGTTCTACACAAAATGTGCAATTAAGTGTAAATGCATTTGTGCAGCTGTGAAAACGGTTATGTGCAGTGAAAATCATTTGAAAAAGGGTGAATGCAGCCGGTTCACCAAGGAAGAATGAAGGACCAGTGAAGTGAAAAAAATAAGCATGAAGGCGAAACGAAACAGTTTTCAAGTGGATGACTAGAGAAAGGCCATCAGTTTTTTATGTGGCGACTTGCGATATTTCTGGCACTATTTCTGACAAACGACTAAAAAAGGCCATCAGTTTTTTATCAGTATTTTTATGCGACAACTTGCAATATTTCTGGCAGCACTATTTCTGACAAACGACTAAAAAAGGCCATCAGTTTTTTATCAGTAATTTTATGCGACAACTTGCGATATTTCTGGCAGCACTATTTCTGACAAACGACTAAAAAAGTCAGCAGGTTTTTCGTCGCCGATTTGCTTCATTTCTGGGGAAAATTTTCAGAAACGACGAGAAATGTTCGCCAAACAAAGTCCCACTATAAAAACTTGCTGGTTGTGCAGTTCTACAAATTGCTTTAAAAAGCCCTGACCTGTTCCCATTTTCAGAAATGCCCAAAGTCATCGTCGACGATGGTCGCTCTGTGTTTCAATGTCAAGAATGAGAATCGATTGCAGAAAGAGAACAGGTCGATAATATGCTGGGAACTTTGACCCGGAAGTCATCGGCCGGCGGGTGTTGACGCATGCGTGGACAGGCAGGCAATTGACTGCGCATGCGTAGCGATATTTGCCCGTCAGGTGGCGCTGTATGCAAATCGATTCCTATCGTCGAGATGCTTTAGCGCCAGGACCGGAAGCGTACACTGCAGTAGTGCTCTAAAAGTCTAAATAATATCTCTTCGTGTAACAGGCTCTGTCCCTGTCTAATAGCGTCTATGTTCCTGTACCTATATGTACATGTATATTCCCTTGTCTGCTTCCATCTCTATGCTACATATTTCTGTGCTCGCGACTGTATAGGCTGCTCTGGTTTTGTCTATGATGTTGTTATACTGTTGAGACTGTTTTATATGTTCCATGTAGGCCTACCGCTGGATCTATCATCCGTCTCAGCCTAATAACGGTCCATATAGAAACAAAATATTGCAGAGTAGCTCTCGCGCTACCAAGGGTGGTATCCACCCCTAGGTTTTTCTCATATCAAACTTGTTTCGTATAGAATAAACTGTTGACGTTGAGGTAGCTGTAGAGGGTTCATTTGTTCATTTGCCATCTTTTTTCCCGCCAAAATTAGACCACTTTCTGTGGTCCAATTTCAGGCAACTTTTAGTATGCTCATCACCAGACCTAAGACACCAGAAATCATCATAAAACGCTTTCTTGCAATTTTTTGGGGTTCACCGAAGTTATTTCGTTATTTCGTTATTTCGGAAACCAAACTCCGCCCACTACATGGGCGGAGTTTGGTTTCCGTTCTATAGGAGGGGCTAAATCCTTCTTGGGGGGCTAAACCCGGGAAAAGATAACATTAACACGGTAAAAAAATTGAATCTGGGTCTTGCTGGGGGCGCTTAGCCCCCATAGCCCCTGATAAACTCCGCCCCTGCCCGACTAATAGTTTGTTCATGCATAAGTAACGTTGGTGGAATCTATTGGTCCCCATGTAAAAAGTTGCATAACTTCGAGGTACATTCATATACTTTAAACCTAAATATACCATTCTTGGCAGAAATGAATGCTCTATCCACTGGTGTATTACAAGTTATGATATCTCAAACCAGACCAAAAATCCAGTGGGTGATTACATCCCCACCCTTGGTAGTCCATGTCACAAAAGCTTGGTAGCCTGAGGGGTAGGATACTTTTGTTGTATTATATACTTTGTTCTAAGGCAGATCAATCTTTCTTTGCTTCTATCCTCACTGATTCTTCAGTGACCAATGGGCGTGTACTCCACGACCTTCTCCCGTCAGAACGGGTAACTGGATATCGGAGCACCCTTAAACCTCGCTGACATAGGGCCTAATCTAGAAATATAGGCTACTACGCTATGATTCGTGGAGTGGTGAGGGATTTATCAACAGAATGTTGTAGAGATGACAATCATTTTGACGACACTTACATTTCTGGCATTTCACTTAGATCTATCTTGTGATTTAATTGTCAGCTTTTAGTACCAATAATTATTTAAGTGTATAATCATAATGATGTTGTATGTCTCATTGTGCGTTCGCATGTCGGTAAAAAAAGAGTCACATTGGACAGAACCCGAGACATAAATTATTATCATGTGCAAAACATACTTAAGTGATTTTTGTTTTAATATAATGAAAAGAATCAGGTTTAGGCTACAAGAACTGACTTTCTACTAGTTGACAATATCCACGTTGCTTTTATATATTCATCGGATCAATGAAGTCAAAGGATTTGTTTCAAATAACGAGGTCCGTGAACTGCAATCAAATGTATCTTATTGCCTAAAACGGAGCATTAATAATTTGTTTGATAATTAAAAATCCAACGCAGCTTTGTCTCGTTCTAGTTTCTAATATTCTTCTTCTTTCTTTTCTTCTTCTTCTTCTTCCTCCTCCTCCTCTTCTACTTCTTTCTGCTCCTCCTCCTCTTCTTCTTCTACTTCTTCTTCCTCTTCCTCCTCTTCCTCCTCCTCCTTCTCTTCTTCTTCTTCCTCTTCTTCCTCTTCTTTTCTTCTTCTTCTTCTTCTTCTTCTTCTTCTTCTTCTTCTTCTTCTTCTTCTTCTTCTTCTTCTGCTTCTTCTTACTCTCTCTCTCTTTCTTCCTCACATTCCTCTTCAAGGTTCAGGTACTTGACAAAATTAATTATCTTCTACTCTTCTCCATAACACTCGAGCTTCGCCCTGTTTTTCTATCGGGACGCTCGGCCTTTGTGTATCGCTGCTGAATGAGCATGCGTTTGTTTTGTCTACGGACGACCAGAAACACATGATGTTCATTGGAACCGAAGTAGCTATGGACCTTCATGGAGTGACTGCATGGAGTGACTGCATGGAGTGACTGCATGGAGTGACTGCATGGAGTGACTGCATCTGAAGTAACCCTAATTATGATCGACGCTTAGAAAATCCTAAAGCGGACACGCCGCGTTATGTTAGATTCAAGTTGATCTTTAGAACTAAGTTTGTTGGTAACGAATTGGACAGCTATTATGCTAGTCATCGCTTGAGAAGAATTTTTACTATCTCAGCCAATAATATTCGCATTGAAAATTCAGAGGAAAACGTGGCAGACATTTTGGCAGCATCTGACAGAAAAATAAGATATTATGTACCTTTGAAATTTCGAAGGGGCACAATATCAAATGTAATTGTGGTGTATAATGTATTAATCGTTGTATATTCGAGAGTACAGGGTGGCAATGGATGGAAGAAGAGGAGAAAAGACACAGAGAAGGGAGAAGTGGAAGACAAAGACGGGGCAGAAATAGAAACGGAATTAATGACAGGAAACAACGACCGCAACGGAATAAGTTTTTATGATGGCTGTCAAATAGCGAACGCACTAAGAGTCTGTCGAAACACCTATAAAATTATTTGTTCGGATAAGTTCTTGCAATCGGTAAATAATGAGTGAAAACCCTGGTCCCTTTTTTGAAGAGATGCCCTCGACCAGTTAAATTATGCGACCATGCATCAGCCTTTCTTAATAGCCTTTCTTAATAGCATTTACTATTAGCCTTTCTTAATATATCCTTGCTGCTGCTCAACGGTGCAGCACGGGGAGACAGAGAAACAAGGCATCTGAGGAAATTACAGCCTTTGAATATGAGCACACCTTGGAACTGAAGACGGTAGCCTATGTGCCTTTAAAAATGAGAATCATTAGACACCTATAGGAACACGAATCTGATGGTCACTCAATACTCTGCAAACGAGCCAAAAAAGATCCATTATTATACTGTAGAAGTATCGTCCGAATCGGTATTTCGGGAAATTTAAGTCACAAAAAGTCAGAAGAGCAGCTGAACAATTGAAATCCATTCCTTTGATCAGAAGAGAAAATAAATTCGCAGTGAAGTTGATCTGAAGAATGGTCGGCAGTTTTGGCAAATCTGCTCTTGCAATAATGAGTCTTATTTAAGAGAATGATATTCTGATATTCTGGTTTGCGTGCTGCATGTAAACGAGGAATAGAATACCTTCGTCTGCAAAACAGTGTCTTGTAGCTGTAGCCTATGTGTGCTTGAGTGTACGCGTGAGTTTGCGTGTTCGTGTGTAAAAATCAGTAGACAGTCCGTCCTTCTCAGACCTCACACAAAACTTTTCTATGCTGAAAAGTTCCTGCTGAACAGCAGTATAAACTTATTTGCTCTTTTATCTTCAAATAACCTGTCATTGCAATGTGGTAGCCTAAATGGAGAACCTCTTTCCTTCCATCTTACAATGCCTTTGAGGATTAGGGATGATGACCAGAGGAAGAAGAGGAGGAGTAGGAGGAAGTGGAAGAGGAAGGGGAGGAGGAGGAAGAAGAAGAAGCAGAAGAAGAAGAAGAAAGAACGAAAGAAAGAAAGAAGGAAAGAAAGAAAGAAAGAAAGAAAGAAAGAAGAAGAGGAGCAAGAGGAATTGGAGCCAACTTCAGCCAAGATCTCAAACCAAATTTTTGACATGGCGTGGCCGCGTGTAGAGTCTATAGAATTCAAAATCACAGAACATACGATTCACAGTCGAGCACGTTCCCGCTAGACCATCGCACATTCTTCTCATATATATATTTCTATTTAAAAACCAATCGTAGCATATATTAATTAAATCCGGAGAGTCCATAAAGCTTATTAGAACGACACCGTGTGTAGAATTTCTCCACGGTTTCCGCCACACTAACTCTTGGCTGAGACTTCGAAGGAAATTGCACAAGAGACGAACATGAGAGAATTGGATTTATTTGGAATTTTATTGTAACGATTCTTCCATGAAATGCCCACATACAATAAATAATTCTCTCGAATTAGTTAGGTTCATTATTTGGCCATTAACTGGGTATAGGAACTGCAATATTGCACTGGTTTTAAATAGAAGAGAAATATACGTGGCAACATTTCCGTCAACATATCAACTGAAAGTCTATTATTGTATAATTTATTGTCCGTTGCATTAGAGGTGGTTTTCACTGCAGCGGTGTGCGCCATTTTTATCCGCAGTATAGTAAGTAGGCCTATACCGAAGTGTGGGTAGAGTTGTATAAGCGAAATTGTAAAATTATTTATAGGCCTATAACAGAATAATTATTATAATGTAATAGACACCAGAATCATTTAACTGTTACTAACCTGCACATAATTATTATTATACAAAAGCCACACACACTGCGAAATGCATAGCAACGGTCGTTAACCAACATCAGAAGATGACGTCAGCTTCATCTACACGCCGTTCTAACGTGTAATTTACGTGGAACACTGATTAGAACCAATGAGAAACGTCGCAGCAGTTTGCCATGCAGTGGGTGTCAATGAATAAATGGCGCTGTAGCCGTTGCTTCTCATATAGGCTACCTATAGCTTTGAAGACCGCCCTAAAATTCTGTCAGAGGTCTTAAATTCCTTATATACAGGAACTCGAAAGCCTCTGGTTTGTTTTAGGCCACGGGGCTTTGAGCTGGGACGAACTATTAAGGACGTAGAGTAGGTAAAGGAGTGTAGAATAGATAAGATCACATAGCTTACAAGGCCTATTTCTGCCATGATGGTGCATCCAGGGCCGGCTAATGAAATTCCGGTACCCTGGGCAGAGCAGTCATGGCCCATAAACTATCTTTAGGCTCTATGAAAACATTTTAAAAATGAAATTACCGAAGTGTGGGTAGAACTGTATAAGCGA
>OX457039.1:67805368-67825368 GCA_949752735.1 Lumbricus terrestris
AGAAGTCTTTAAAAACACAATCCGAATGCCAGTCCACCAGTCAATCAAGAAACCAGTCTGCCAGCAGTTCACAATTTCGTTTCCCAAACGCCATTAAAATTTACTGCAGAAAGTCATTGATTTTACGCATGGAATAAAGTGAAATGATGCTCTAAACCCGATGAAAATTAATCTTTAGCCTAATCGATTTTACTTCAAAATGACTTTATATCAATCACTTTATATCCATCGATTTAGCTATAAAAAAGATATTATTATTATTATTACTACAATCGTTCAGTTGTATCTCGTTCCATCATCGTCCGAATACATTCTAAACGAATCTCACAACCTGTAATACTATCTCAGCTGGTATATCTAAGCTGGGCTTCCCGATCCGCTTTTCTGTCATGATGCGAAGTATTTGTGATGTGGATTTAGCCTACATTGGGGCCGTCCATAAAGTACGTCACGCTCCAGGGGAGGGGAGGGGGTGTAAGAAAGTGTGACAGTTTGTGACAGGGGGAGGGGGTCAGGCCATGTGTGACGTCACACATTTATTTTGTAAATTCTTTTATATTTTTTATGTTCTTAGTACCTAAAATCCAACCCGGCCCGGCCAGGCGTGTCTAAAACCCGGCCTGGCGGGATAAAAGTTGATTTCCCGTCACTATCAAAGCGTTTAGGGACACACGTCACTATCAGAGGGATTAGGGATAGTATCCTAGGGTTTAGAGGGTTAGGTAAATGGTTATGTTTTTTTTAAATTTCGAAAGTGTGACGTACTTTAGGGGGGGTCCGAGATTTGTGACAGTTTGTGACAGAGGGAGGGGGGGTCAAAAATGGTCAAAAATAGCGTGACGTACTTTATGGACGGCCCCATTGCAGTCGTAACGAGTCGTGATACTTCTTTCGTAATAGACGAAGATTTCGTAGGTTGATCGAGGGGAGAATAGCTTTGCCTCCTTTGGAATACAAACATGGGCGCCCGCACATAGGGGCAAGAGGGGGCACTTGCTCCCCCCTGGAAAATTAAAACCTATTTTCTCACTACTACTTTTAGGATTTATAACAAATTTCTTCGCTTTAGAGAATTCAAAAACACATACTTTTAACTAATACTTTTCGATTTTTTAAACAAATTTCTTTGCAAAAACAAACAATTCATATTAGAAATTTTAAAAAGTAAAACTGAGAAATTTACATCAAGAAACCTCTGTGAAAAATACCCATACGCATGTTCTTAACCCCTGCCTTGCATTTTTTGACCTTTTGCTACAAATTTTTGTAACCCTGACCATCGTGTTTTGCCCCTCCTGCAAAAATTTCTGCGGGCGCCCATGAATACAAAGTCAGTGGCTAACGATTGCATTTGGAAGGCGAATCGATCAGTTCCACAATCTGCACGATCAATCAAAATGTTTCCTGATGGCTAGATTATCAGAAATCAGTTCCTTAACTAACGAATAAGACTTAGACCCTATATCCACTCTCCTCTGCTGCTTTCCATTCACGACTGAAAACCGAACTCTTCAAGCTGTCCTATCCAGATTCCAATCAGGTTCCATCACCCAACTACCAGGGCTGTAAAGCCTGTAATCAAGCGTATACGCGGGTATACGGCGTATACTTCCCTCCGGTGAAAAACGGCATCGTATACTCACCGCAGAAAACCAGGGCATACGCGGGTATACAGCGTATAGGCCTACCCACCTCACAAAGAGCGTGTGGGTATACGCACTACAGAGGCAAGGATATTTAAGTGTATTTTTCACGGAATTCGGCGCGAATGACTAAAAAAAGTCATCAGCTTTTTCGGACGGAAAAAATGTCTACTTTTTGGCCGGATGACTAAAAAAAGGTTGTCAGATTTTTATGGGGAATTTTTTTGGTGGACGACCAGCCGTCTGGAATTTTTTGCCCGAAAAGTCTCGTTTTTCTTCCGGTCAACGTGTAGGCCTACTCACCTCAAAATTTACCAGTACAGCCCTGCCAACTACCGCCATCACCGACAACCACCGTAGCACCACGCTGCATCCTCAAACATAGATCAATCAAACAAACATAGATCAGTCAGTCAAACATAGATCAATCAAACAAACAAAGATCAATCAAACAAACATAGATCAATCAAACAAACATAGAGCAATCCTTGGATTTTGACCTGGCATCGGAACGAAAACGGCAGCTCTGGCTATGGCGAACTTGATTTGATATAGCGCCGGTGAATAAGCTGGTCTCCCTGACGTGGTTTTTGTGGGCACTAAGAAATTCTCGAAGATTTGCATTACATTACATTACATACAGATTGAACTCATCCGGGGAATAAACAAGAATTTAAAACTGAGACTTTGGTGATAACATAAAGGCCACCAAAATCCAAAATCAAGGGTGCACCCAGAAAAAGTTTGATGTTACATTAGTATTTGCATTGGACATTGATTTATGTTTGACTGATTGATCTATGTTTGTTTGATTGATCTTTGTTTGTTTGATTGATCTATGTTTGACTCACTGATCTATGTTTGTTTGATTGATCTATGTTTGATTGACTGATCTATGTTTGTTTGATTGATCTATGTTTGATTGATTGGTCTATTGTTGATTGACTAATCTATGGTTGATTGATTGATTTATCTATGTTTGATTGATTGATCTGTGTTGGATTGATTGATCTATGTTTGATTGATTGATTGATCTATGTTTGACTGACTGATCTATGTTTGTTTGATTGATCTATGTTTGATTGATTGATCTGTGTTTGATTGATTGATCTATGTTTGATGGATTGATCTATGTTTGACTGACTGATCTATGTTTGTTTCACTGATCTATGTTTGGTTGATTGATCTATGTTTGTTTGATTGATCTATGTTTGATTGATTGATCTGTGTTTGTTTGATTGATCTATGTTTGATTGATTGATCTAAGTTTGATTGATCTATGTTTGATTGATTGATCTATGTTTGTTTCACTGATCTATGTGTGTTTGATTGATCTATGTTTGGTTGATTGGTCCATATTTGATTGATTGATCTATGTTTGATTGATTGATCTATGTTTCACTGATCTATGTTTGTTTGATTGCTCTATGTTTGATTGATTGATCTATGTTTGATTGATTGATCTATGTTTGATTGATTGATCTATGTTTGATTGATTGATCTATGTTTGCTTGATTGCTCTATGTTTGATTGATTGATCTATGTTTCACTGATCTATGTTTGATTGATTGATCTATGTTTGACTGACTGATCTATGTTTGTTTCACTGATCTATGCTTGATTTATTGATCTATGTTTGATTGATTGATCCATGTTTGATTGATTGATCTGTGTTTGATTGATTGATCTATGTTTGACTGACTGATCTATGTTTGAATGATTGATCTATATTTGATTGATTGATCTATATTTGAATGATTGATCTATGTTTGTTTGATTGATCTATGTTTGTTTGATTGATCTATGTTTGCTTGATTGCTCTATGTTTGATTGATTGATCTATGTTTCACTGATCTATGTTTGATTGATTGATCTATGTTTGACTGACTGATCTATGTTTGTTTCACTGATCTATGCTTGATTTATTGATCTATGTTTGATTGATTGATCCATGTTTGATTGATTGATCTGTGTTTGATTGATTGATCTATGTTTGACTGACTGATCTATGTTTGAATGATTGATCTATATTTGATTGATTGATCTATATTTGAATGATTGATCTATGTTTGTTTGATTGATCTATGTTTGATTGATTGATCTATGTTTGACTGACTGATCTATGTTTGTTTCACTGATCTATGTTTGTTTGATTGATCTATGTTTGACTGACTGATCTATGTTTGATTCACTGATCTATGTTTGATTGATTGATCTATGTTTGATTGATTGATCTATGTTTGATTGATTGATCTATGTTTGCTTGATTGATCTATGCTTGATTGATTGATCCATGTTTCACTGATCTATGTTTGTTTGATTGATCTATGTTTGACTGACTGATTGATCTATGTTTGATTGATTGATCTATGTTTGAATGATTAATCTATGTTTGTTTGATTGATCTATGTTTGAATGATTGATCTATGCTTGTTTGATTGATCTATGTTTGAATGATTGATCTATGTTTGCTTGATTGATCTATGTTTTATTGATTGATCTATGTTTGATTGATTAATCTGTGATTTATCAAGCGATTAATTGTTTGACTGTGGCACTCAGAAATTTCTGTGACTCACTGTCACTTGACATTACATCATGACTTCATAACTAAAAAAATGAAATGAAGTGCGTTGACGCTAAAGAAATTCACCATAATACTCGAGCGTATTGGCAAGAAAATCGTCTCAAGAGAAACCAAAGAATCTGTTCAATTTTAAAATAACATCGGAAGATCTGGGACTGAACGTCAGAGATTCGCACAAATTCCGTTAATTTCGTCGGATATCGACAGAAAATGTCACCGCCCCGTTACGCACGGACGCCTACGAACTGCTTGAGCTCTGACCGTGTCTCTCCGTCTGCTTATACGTCTGTCTGTCCGTCTGTTTGTTTGTCTGGCTGCCTGTCTGCTCTATCTGTTTGGTTGTCCGTCTGTTTGTTTGTCTGTAGGTCTGCTCTGTCTGTCTCTGTCTATCAGTCTGTCTGTTTATCAGTCTGAATGTCTGTCTGTCTGTCTGTCTGTTTGTCTGTCTGTTTCTCCTTCTCTCTTCGATCTTATATCGTATTCGTAATCGAGATCCCGACTGCAGCGTCGCAAGAGCAAGAATCAGAAGGAACCTGTTTATTCAGAGGCGATCAGTCGAGACAGAATCGATGGACTGGAATGGGTGGAATCAGTTTCAGGTCAAATCCCAATGGTCAGTTAGACGGATTCGGTTGATAGTGCCCGTCGCTCGGTCCATCCATCCGCCTCTCTGTATGTCTGTCTGTCTGTTTCTCTCTACGTCTCTGTCAGTGCTTCGTTTGTCCTTCTCTCTCTGTGTGTGTTTGTGTGTCTGCTTCATTGCAGTGGTTAAGTCTGAAACGACGGCAATTACCGTCGACCATATTACGTTATCGTATGTTATCGTTGCTTCGCTCTCATCGTTTGAAGCCGACCTTCGCGATGTTTGCATAAAATATAATATGCGTTTGCATGGTTATGTACGGTTTCCACGGTCACCATGAAACACACGCACATACACACAACTATATATATATATATACACATGCATTTATATATATATATGTATATATATATATATATCAATGCATTATAAATGTATCAACGAATCCCATGAGCGAATATACAAGAGTGTGTGTGAACGTAACGGTCACTCGGACTACGTGTATATAAGAGGCTGAACCGTTTCTGTCCGCATGGGAGGAATTTTATGGATCTGCCTCCGAACCAATTAAACTTTCATGCGCACCAACTCCATCCCGGATCCATTTCTATCCTGGCGTGACTTCTCCATCCTCTTCCTCGTCGTCCTATTCCTCTTTCTCTTGTTTTACTCTTCTTCTTCCTCATAATCCTTCTCATCTTCTCTGCGTTCCGACTATTCCTCACTTCCATCTAGGTGCAGCAACAACAGGGGTGTTTTGGTGTTAGAACACCCCGAAATGAAATAATACATACATGCATACGTACATGCATACATACATACATACATACATACATGTACATACATACATACATACATACATACATACATACATACATACATGCATGCATTCATACATTCACACATACATGCATACATAAATACATACATACATACATACATACATACATACATACATACATACATACATACATACATACATACATACATACATACATACATACATACATACATACATACATACATACATACATGCATGCATACATACATACATACACATACATAGGCTACATACATACATACATACATACATACATACATACATACATACATACATACATACATACATACATACATACATACATACATACATACATACATACATGCATTCATACATTCACACATACATGCATACATAAATAAATACATACATACATACATACATACATACATACATACATACATACATACATACATACATACATACATACATACATACATACATACATACATGCATGCATACATACATACATACATGCACACGTATATTTGGATTGGCGACTTTTTCCATAATATGATTTTTTGGATGAAATTGAGAGTTGATGATCGTGTGAGAGTATAATAGATCATAAGAAGGAAAAAGACGGCTTCTCAGAAGAGGGTAAACTATGACAATCGCAAAGCCGGAAGTGAGGGAGACCTACAGCGAGAGAGGCAGGTAATGGATGAGATAATGGATGAGATAATGGATGAGGAGATCAAGTTTCGACTCACGGTCAAGTTGCTGATTAAGGTATGAAAGTATGATGTTGTGTAGGCTATACATTGTGCTTCAGCAATCAAGCGTGCGTGTATGCATGTATGTATGCGTGTATGCATGCGTGTATGCATTTATGTGTGTATGCATGTATGTATGTATGTATGTATGTATGTATGTATGTATGTATGTATGTATGTATGTATATTTGTATGTGTGTATATATATATATATGTATGTACATATATGTAAGTATGCGTGTTTGTATGCATGTTTACGCACTCCAGGTTTAGGGTTATCTTTTCCCACTGCATGGTATCACTCTATCCTATAGCCACTGGGTTTAAATAATCTCTTCTTATATATTCCTGGGGGTATCACCAATTTAGCCCAAAGGTTTTTTATAATTTGCGTTAACTAATTAGTTCTTACCTTGATTATTGCCTGTTTAATTTGTGATACTTGTTATGCTTTATGTAACTATTTTCCTGCCTTATAATATTATCTTAGTGTGCTTGACACATATGGACCAATAAAAAAATTGATTGATTGATTGATTGATGTGAAGAGATTAACTCTAAAGTAACAGCTCTAGAAGCTGAGAATGAGCTTCTCAGGGCAAGAGTTGACGAGAATGACAACTTGACACGGCTTGATAACCTCGTAATATACGGTCTGCCTGAAAACGCGACTACGATGCCACAAGCTGGTTCATATTGGTCTACTCAGCCATCGTCGTCGCCCAACGAGCCTGATATTCACAACGTCTTGGATTTGTGTAATAACAAGTTGGGCGTGAAACTAAATGAATCTGACATCTCGTACGCGTATCGAATTCCTGGGTCTTCCAAAAATAATCAACGTCCAGTTGTCGTACGCTTCATCAGCCGCAGAATCAGAAATTCAATTCTCGCTGCACGCAGAACTCTGAAGGGGCAATCCGGTACAAATCGAATATTCATCAACGAACATCTGACTAAGCAGAATTCACTAATCTTCGCAGGAGCGAGAAAACTGGTAAGAGAGAAGGTCCTCCACTCTGCCTGGACACGAGATGGAATGACTTTCATCCGCTTCACTGACGCTGTCAGCGAGAAACCGAGGAAGATTATCACTACCAAGAGTCTGGAGTCCATCATTCAGAAGAAGGAGCTCACTGCAATGCTTCCTCTCGAGAAAGCAGGATGAGTCGCTGGGTGAGTCGCTTCAGATGCTACTTCATCGTCCCGACATCCAACCTGTACCTCCAACTGACTGCGTCTTATTTTTTATCTAGTTCATACTGTCATTTAGTCACTTATGTTCATGTGACATGTTTAACCTTGGGTTGGATTAGACTATCTAAACATTATATAAGCTTATTTCCTATATCATCTAATTGAACTATCCAACTTACTCTTTACGAATTAAATGTGGATTGATATTTGCTACAATCTGATTTTTTTTTTTAAATGCATTTTTGTTCCGAGACTATCTTTGACTGTTTTGTTGCTGTAGCGCTTACCAACATATGTTTACTTCTGATCACTGTATGTTACGACCTAGTTAAGACGGTTATATGCATAGAATGTTGCTTTCAATGGTACATGCTTCTGTTTGTGCCATCTGCTCTAATTATCTTATGTCTAAGGACAAGTTAAGTCCTTGCTGTTTGTGTTTACTTAATTTTGATACAGTGCCTAGGGTTGTTACATGTGTAGTATGTAGAAGTCAGTGTCATTATGAATGTTATGCGGATTCATGTTTATCGTGTGCGCCTGTGGAATCTTGGATATGCTCTCCATGCTTGACAAACATTTTTCCTTTTAATGGGATTGCAAATAATGAAAATTTTATGAGCTCTATATGTGATAGCAAAGTTAAACTACAGACTGATATTAGCGAGCTTGATAGAGCCCCGAAACTTGAAATATTTCCTAGTGACCCTGAAAACCACTCCCCTTTAAATAACAATGATATTGACCCGGATATTAACCTATTTTCAAATCTGTCATGGGACAGCCACTACTCTACACCTGCTTCTCTCACCACCCTACTCAATACTCCTCGCCTGTTCACTACTATGCACCTGAATTGTCGAAGTATGCAGTACAAAATAATGGATATAACTGATTTATTAAACACTCTCCCTGTTCCTATTCTGGCTTTAACAGAAACATGGCAAGATACAGACTCGGTTGATACAATTAATATAGCAGGTTACCAAATTATTCACAAATCTCGAGTTTCAGGAAAAGGAGGTGGAGTAGGATTTCTCATAAGGGAGGATATTACTTACGAGCTGCTTGATCTATCAATTTTTAATATGACCCCCAAAACATTTGAGGGAATATTTATTCGTGTGCGGATGAGTAAGGGCAATTGTCTAATTGGAACTATATATAGACCCCCAGGAAATAGTCTGGAAGAGTTCACTCTTGAACTTGAACAGTTATTGTCCAAAATTGCAAATAAGGAGAAACACGTGATAATTATGGGTGACTTTAACATTGACCTGCTTAAAGTTGAGGATCACTTTGGCACTAGTTCCTTTTTCGATAGTATGTCCTCCTATAATCTTCTCCCGACCATAACCAGACCCACAAGAATTACCACTCATTCGTCAACGCTAATTGACAACATTTTCACAAATGCTTGGTCTAATATTATTGAATCTAAGATTGTTGTATCTGATATCTCTGACCATTTGCCTGTCTTAACCTCCTTTGATTTTGAAATGCCTAGCTCTAGGAACTCCTCATTTGAGGAATCCCGAATTATTAACGAAGAAGGAAGGGCTAATTTTAGCAATTATCTTTCTGAAGCAGATTGGACTCCTATTTTTGAAACCTGTCGCTTGAAAGATGCTAACAAAGCATATGACTTGTTTATGAAAGAATATAAAAGAAACTATGATAAGGCGTTTCCAATAAAAACTAATATAAATAAAGGAAAACCCATGCTTAAACAACCCTGGATGACTCCTGGACTTCTCAAATCTAGTAAGAAAAAAGCTAAACTTCATTTAAAATATGTAAAGGTCCCTACCCTTGCCAATAAAAATAAGTTTGTTTCATACAGGAATAAATTTAAAACAATTAGAATGAAGGCTGAAAAGCATTACTATGCTGTTGAATTTACCAAGCATGTTAATAATTTAAAGAAAACTTGGACCCTCATTCGAAGTATAATTAAAATGGATGAACAACATATTAAAATTGAAGCACTAAAAATCAATGGAATAAGAAATGATGACCCTAAAGTGATGGCTAATACTTTTAATAATCTCTTCTCTGACATCGCTCATACTCTTGCCAAACAAATTCCCGCTCCTAAATCTCCTTTTAACACATACCTTGACCCGCCACTTCCTTATTCTTTTGGCTTGGTTCCTACTTCACCTGAGGAAATAAAAAATTTGAGCCACTTGATCCACGACAGTCACAGCCGTGGCGTTGATGATATCGACCCTCATATTGCTAATTCTTACATTTCTCAAGTCGCAACCCAACTAGCTGAAATAATTAATTGCTCCCTCAATACTGGAGTTGTACCTGATGCTATAAAAATTGCAAAAATAGTCCCTATTTTTTAAAAGGGTGACAGGGAGAACCCTTCTAACTATAGGCCCATATCCATTCTTCCTTTTTTTGCCAAGTATTTTGAAAAAATAATGCATGATAGGCTCAATAAATATGTAGAAAAATCTCATATTATTTTTCCATACCAATATGGCTTTCAATCTGGTCGATCTACTTTTATGCCTTTAATTGATATGTATCATAAAATTTCTAAGGCCTTTGAAAACAATGAATATTCTATTGGTATCTTCTTCGATTTAGCAAAGGCCTTCGATACTGTGAATCATGAGATCCTATTAAAAAAATTAGCTAATTATGGCATCAGAGGCATCCAATTAGCTTGGTTTACCAGTTATCTCGAAAGACGTCTCCAGTGTGTTTCCTGCAATGGAGCTCTCTCAGACTTTAGAGTTGTTAGATATGGTGTGCCCCAAGGTTCTAATCTCGGACCCTTGCTTTTTCTTCTATACATTAATGACTTGCCTAATATATCTCCTACTCTTTCATTCATCTTGTTTGCTGATGATACAAATGTCTTCTACTCTCATAAATCCTACCAGAGTCTAATGCAAACAGTAAACAATGAACTTATCTTCATAGCCGAATGGTTCTCTGCTAATAGACTCTCCTTAAACATTGATAAAACTAATTTTATGCTCTTTCGAACTAATAAAAAGATGTGCCCCCAGAATGAATTGCAACTGTCTATCAATGATACCTCCATAACGCAGGTTAGCTCCACTAAATTTCTTGGTGTGTACATAGATCAACACCTCACATGGAATGATCATATTAAATATATCTCTGCCAAGGTTGCAAAAAGTGTTGGTATCCTTCGTCGAACTTCCCATATACTCCCCCCCACTATCCGTGTTAAATTGTACTACTCATTAATATATCCTTATCTCTCATACTGTAATTTAGTTTGGGCATCTACATATAAATCCAGGGTCAATAAATTAGTACTTCTCCAAAAACGTGCAATACGTATCATAGCTGGAGTTAAGCCTTTTATTCACTCAAGTCCTTTATTTCAATCATTTAATTTATTAAAGTTTCACCAAATAATGACTTTCCAGATAGGAGTCTTTATGTATCGGTTCACCCATGATCTTCTTCCCCTTAACTTTGCAGGGTATTTCCAAAAAGGATCTGAAATTCACTGCTATTCCACCAGGAACTCCTCTCATTATCGAGCCATATCCGCTCGTTTAAACGCAAGAAGATTCCATATTAAATATACTGGACCAGGTATATGGAACTCGTTTCCTAGTCATGTTCAACAAGCTTCCAGTTTACAAAGAGCAAAAACATTACTGCGCAACTACTTGGTTAATGACTGCAAAGATATTTAACCTTGTAGGCACTGATTTTATTTTATTATTATTTGTTGTGTTTGTTTTGCGTTCTTTAGTTAAGTTTACTACATTAATTGTCATCTCATGCTGTTCTTTTAGCCTATTGTTCAATTCATTATGTCAACCGTCTAGCCATCTGTTAAAATTGCATATGTAATTAGGTGTCCCTGTTAGCGGGATATTCATCCCTTAGGGCCTTCCTTGTTACCATCCGATAATGTGAAGCATGTTATACTATGTCTATTGTGTATGTTGATGGTTGGTTACAATAAATGAATTGAATGTTTATATGTATGTGTGCATGAAATTATATGCATATATCCGTGTCGGTCAATCAATCAATCAATCAGAATTATATTGCGCCCAGTGGTGGCGCTAGGGGGCTAGTGGGACTAAGCCCCCCCCCCACTCCATAAAAGGCTAAGCACCCCTAAAAAAGGCCATCCGGGTTTTTTGTACCTGCAAAACTGAAATATTTCCACGATTTTCGACCGTATGACAGACAGGTCGTCAGAAATTTTTTGGCGGATGAAATTGAAAAATTTACATGAGATTTCGGCCGGATGACTAAAATAAAGATGAAAATGAAAAATTCCTCCGGGAGACTTCAGCCCTTCCCCCCCCCCCCAACTGAAATCCAGGCGCCGCCACTGACTGCGCCCCTTCTTCATATTTCTCCCGGCCGAGATCAAGCGACAAAAACAGTTTTCAACAGTTTGTGTGAAATGTGTGTATACTGTATATGTATGTATGTTGATGTACATGTATGTGACACATTGTGTGTGTTTATGTGTATGTATACCGAAGAGAATTTGCGTGTAATTTGAGACAATGGGTAACGGCCTTCTAGATTGCAACAAAAGAAAACAGCGACCTGACACCGACAGGTCCGACATGGATTTGTCAAGTCTCCATTAGCCTTTAGACGCAACAATGATTTCCTCATTGTAAATTCCGTCTACTTCGGCTAACAGACAGACCAGACAGACATACATACATACAGACAGACAGACAGACGAACGGATGGACAGACGGACAGACACAGGTGCAGAGATGATACTTCATCACATAAAAATGATAGACTTAGTCAGTCTCCTTGTCGATCTACCCAGGTTGAATGCCATCCTACAGAAACTGTCCTGATCGTTGCCCCTAATGAAATTTATAGCCAAATATAATGTCATGGCTCTCATTAAATTTGTACAATTTTACTCCGACTTTCTGCCGCTTTAAATGTTGTAAACTGCGGTAATCCTTCACCGCTTCGAACATCGGTTTTGACGTCTCAGGCCGTGATTACTTCGGCTTTACATTTACATCTCACATGATTCACATGTTGTAGGTCCACTCAGTCTGCCTTTGTCAATCAACTGCCTTCATCTCTAGCTGATGTCAACTGTTTAAAATACGTTGGTTCCTGTGGCTCCGACCCACACCCCGCTGGGGAGCTTACGACGCTCCCCCCCAGACCCATAGTCGGTGTGGGCTTCGTGCCTTCGGCACTCTAACAATATGAGCATTGAGCAACCCCAGCAAAATGTTCTGGTTGCGCCCCTGCGACTCACAAACGGTTAACTGCTTGATAAGCCAAAGCAAGCAGATAAAATTTTAAGCTTTGATTTGAAAGAGTTCACTGAGAAGAGTTCACTGAGAAGAGTTCACTGAGGCGTCAACTCTGATGTCCGGTGGAAGACGGTTTCAACATCTGAGACCAGCGACCGAGAATGCATTGTCACCAAAACGTATAAAAACGATCAGACATAACTCGGTACACGCAAGCAGCCACATGCGGCGCACCCTCAGAATCATAGACCCCATGGGCGGAGACCTGGGCGGAGACTTAGGGGGGGGGGACGGAAAGACGCGAGGTTTCTGGACGGATGAATGGCTGAGTGCCGCCGAAAAATTTCCAACTTTTGCCGGCCAAAATTTCTGACGACCTTTTCTTTTAGTCATCCGACGACATTTTTCGCCGCCAAAAAGTTGATAACTTTTTTTTAGTCATCCAACGAAATCTTGAAGAAATTTTCTATTTTCGCCGCCAAAAAGTTGATGACCTTTTTTTAGTCATCCGACGAAATCTTGACGAAATTTTCTATTTTCGCCGCCAAAAAGTTGATAACCTTTTTTTAGTCTTGACGAAATTTTCTATTTTCGCCGCCAAAAAAGAAAAGTTGATGGCCTTTTTTTAGTCATCCGACGAAATCTTGACGAAATTTTCTATTTTCGCCGCCAAAAAGTTGATAACCTTTTTTTAGTCTTGACGAAATTTTCTATTTTCGCCGCCAAAAAAGTTGATGGCCTTTTTTTAGTCGTGACGCTCAGCGATTGGGGGCGACCAATGCATGGGCCGTCCCCCAACACCTCCATTGGAGGGACTGTCCCCCGTGTCCCCCCTAGGTCTCCGCCCATGATAGACCCTATAGCCTCTATTTCCGTAACAGGTAAATCTCGGTCCGTTATGGATTGCTGCATTTCGACAGAAAATTTTCCATACAACAAATGAAAATACAGTACAATGGTCTCGTTGGTGCACTCTCCCCTTCCGACATACACGAGAGTTGTTTGTGTCGGTTAATAATAATTTATATGGCGCCGTAACTCGGCCAGGTCGTTCCAGGGGCGCCGGTTGGTGCTGCGGTGCACGATAGAATATTAGCCTACATGTACTCGATTGCTTCGTTCAGCTGCCCTGCATTAACGCTAGGCACCACGAACTGCCATTAGCCAATTGGTCAATCAATATTGTGGCAGATTCTTCCAAACTATTTCTATCAACTCTGATAAAATGACACACACTCTCTGTCTCTCTATCTCTTTGTCGCTCTCTGTCTCTCTGTTGTCACTGTCTGTCTGTCTATTTCTCTGCTTCTGTCTCTGTCTGTGTCTCACTCTCTCTGTCTCTGTCTGTCTGTCTGTCTGTCTGTCTGTCTGTCTGTCTGTCTGTCTGTCTGTCTGTCTGTCTGTCTCTCTCTCACTGACTCACTCTCTCTCGTCCTTTTTCGAGACGCATCTGCTTAAATCTCTTAGCCAGTCATTTTCAAAGCGTATTATTTTGAGAGGTCTCTCATAAATGCGCTGTAGTGTATATATCTGACACATTATATACATAGTATTGCATGCTGATCAAGAAGGGGAATCTGCATTGGCAAATAGTCACCAGTGCGTGTATCTATTTATGATATTTGCTTTTTCCGGATTCGCCGTTCTTTGATGAGCATGCAATTGAGGCAACGTTGGTCCAATTAGGCCAAAGGATGAAAAGACGATCACATCAAAGAAGAAAGATTAGAACACCTGAGCGCCACACAGCAGTTGCAGAGACAACCTACAATTGGTTGTTTGCTCACGCAACCTGCACAGTGGAAATTAATCCCGACATCTGAATAATATGCCAGCATGAAACCTTTCAGTCTAAGGTGTTCAGAGTGAATGTCGTATACGGGACTTCACCCAGTTATACTCAGCTGAAAACATGTGATGTGCAACTTGTACGGTTTCGTGCAATTCCACAACGGAAGGATAACTTCCTGCACGAAACCTTAGACTAATGCTTTAGATATAATGAAGTTTACGATTCTCTGGGAAGATTAAATGCTGTAGACTAACATGTCAACATTTTTATCAACACTGTTACTATCCGACAATCTTTCATGCAAGTATTTCCTAGCACACGTGGATGTATGTTTCAATATTAATTATGGCCATACCATTATTATAGGCCTACCGGATGTAAAAGTGCACACTTGACTAAATCAATTTATTGTTCACTAGATTACTGCCCACACAGGCAACATCTTGCTTACTATGATGTAGTGAACAATCATACACTTGAGCCCTTGAGACCACGTTCTACTCTACTCTTAAGACCGTTCTGTTGAGCCTAGATTGAGTCGGGAGCGCTTCTGAGTGGATGGTCTTGAAAGAGTACTGTATTTCTCTTAAAAGAATGAATGACTTGCTGTAGCCGAAGAAGCAGTGAGATAAAGCTTCAGATAATTTGAGTTCTGCTTCAGATAATTTTTTTAACGTGCATTAAGAACAGAAGCTCTCTCTCTAAGCGTTTTAGCCGCGTGTGTGCATGTGCACGCGTGTGTGTGTGGATACGTGTGTGTGTGTGTGTGTGTGTGTGTGTGTGTGTGTGTGTGTGTGTGTGTGTGTGTGTGTGTGTGTGTGTGTGTGTGTGTGTGTGTGTGTGTGTGTGTGTCTATCCTTCTCCATATCTACATGTATAGGGTGTGCCATGAACACTTTTTCTTTAAGTATATATATATATGCATGCGTGTATTTACTTATGTACGTACGTACGTGTGCGTGAATGCACATACATGTACAATGTTTGCAAGTATCATACAAGTATGATTGTATGCATGTATGTATGCAGGTAGTTATGTAGTCATGTATGTAGGTACACGTATGTAGGTACATGTATGTAGGCCTATGCACATACCCAGTGGCCGCAGACTGGATTGGGACAAATGGCAGCCAACCTATAAGGTCTGAGTTTGGATGTTCTTCTGGGTTGATTTCAGAAAGGTCCTGGAACCTCCGAAACGTCGGCCTCCATTGTCGTCCACGCAGTCATCAACTTCGAAGGTTTTACGACATTACCTGAACAAGTTGCGGGTCCCTTTGGCGGCGAAGAGGCAGGCGAACAACAGCTATCCCATGGCCATGTTGATCAAAGTGGAGCAGGAAGACGCACTCTCCAGTCAATTCTGTGAGTCATCCATGCCAATTCCACCACCACCTATGCCACCGCTGGAGGGCCATTAGTCTCATTTACAACAGTAATGGTATAATGGAAGTAATAATTGTAATTGTAATTGTAATCGTGCATTTATATAGCGCCCTTCAAGAGAACTCCTCAGAGGCGCTCCCGACCTGACACCAAACCACATTCAAAGAGAATGGCTTTCAAACGCTTGCGGAAAAGCGGCAAAGAAAGACAAAGAAGTTCATTACGGAGACTAATAGGTGTTAGGTATTAATAATAATTATTATTGGCCTATTATCTACTGCCGTGCTAAGCAAAAAGACAGTAACTCAAAAAAGTTGATTCCGCGTAAAACGACAAATAAGAAATCGGCTTAATCCAACCAGAATTAATACTTCAATCTTTCTGAATTTTTGCAAACAGTCATATCTAAACTTGTGAATTTTGGAAATAAACTCGTTTTTAGTGAAATTTGAGTGAAAATTGTATAAAAATGAGTTACTGTCTTTTTGCTTAGTATTGAAGCATCGAATACCGGCTTGCTGCTAAGCAAGAAAGCAGTAAGTCTTCATTATAGTGCTGCAGACTGGTCAGAAAATGTTCACTTTGCATAAAATTTGGTACACACCACGAACAAGTCCTAAGAAAAAGACTTGTCAATAGGGCCATCGCAGATTTGCAATCTGGCCCCAATGGCAGCCATTTTTTCAAAATGGCCGGCCAATTTACATATTTTTAAAGATCTCAGCTTCTATTTCACTTAGAATCGTCATCTTGGTGCCTAAACATACATTTGCGGGGGCAAGGACTCCAATGGGGCCATCTAAAACTTCCCATGGACGCAGTGGCGGCCATTTTTCAAAATGGCCGACCAGCATACTTTTTTTCAATATCTCAGCCTTTAATTCACTTAGAATCGTCATCGTGGTGCCTAAACATACATTTGCAGAGGCAAGGATTCCAATGGGGCCATCTAAAACTTTCTATGACCTCAATGGCGGCCATTTTCCAAAATGGACGACCAAACTGCAATTTTTTAAATTTCTCAGCATTTAATTCACTCAGAATCGTCATCCTGGTGTCTAAATATCCAAATCCAGGGACAAGGGTTTCAGTAGGGCCATGGCAAATTTTCCCCATGTCATCAACGTCGGCCATTTTGAAAAATTTTGAAAAATGGCCGACCAAGGTACCAAATTATCAATATCAGAACTTTCAGTCTACTCAGAATCGTCATATTCGTGTCTAAACATACATATCTGGGGTAAGTATTCTAAAGCGCCAGTAACTCTTAAATTATGGCGAAAGATTGCATAAACTTGGAGCGAATTCCTATCTTTGGGTCGGCCATTTTGTGAAATGGCTGCCATTGAAACGATGAGGAAATTTACGAAGGCCCCATTACTGGAATATATCCATTGCCCTAAAATGCATATATTTATACACCAATATAAATGATCATAAGCAAATTGGAAGCTAAGATATTAATATATTTTTATTTTGGTCGCCATTTTGGAAAATGGCTGCCATTGACACTATTGGAAACTTTGTTATAGCCCTATTGTAATATTTGCTCTTAAATGTGCATGCTTGAACACTAAGATGACGATTCCAAGTGAACTGAAAGCCGAGATATTGACAAATCCTTCTTTTTTAGGTCAGCCATTTTGGAAAATGGCCGCTATTGAGGTCATGGTCAATATTTGATGGCTCCATTGCAATCCTTGACCCTAAGTGTGTATGTTTTGACACTAAGATGACAATTCCAAGTGAACTGAAAGTCGAGTTATTGACAAATCCATATTTTTTGTCGGCCATTTTGGAAAATGGCCGCTATTGAAGCCTTGGGTAAATTTGGGATAGTTCCATTGCAATCCTCTACCTTAAATGTGTTTGTTCTAACGCCAAGATGACGATTCTAAGTGATTTGGAAGATGAAATATTGAAATATCTGTAAGCTGGTCGGCCATCAAAATACATGGGATACTAAGCAAGAAGACAGTAACTCAAGTTACTGCGTTTTTGCTTAGCACCATGGTACCTAAATTGAGTTACTGTTAATTTCACTTCCGTTTTTTTCCATGTTCCCGGACAGATACCATTTCCTTGCTTCTAGGTATGATAGATTATGTTGTCAGGATGTGAAAACAAGTGCTAACTCAAAAACGGAAAAAATTGAGTTACTGTCTTTTTGCTTAGCACGGCAGTATAGCAGCAGCGTCATTGATAATAGTGATAGTGATAGGAATGCTACTAATGCTACTATTATCATTGTTGTTGTTGTTGTTGTTGTTGCTGCTGCTGCTGTTATTGCAACAACAACAGCTAATGCCACCAGCACCACCAGCACCGCCACCACCACTTCCTTTTTTACTACTATATAGGTTAGTAGCAGTTAAAATAATAGCACAAGACTTAATAGTGATAACAATTACGATGATGACGACGACGGCGATGGCGATGATGATGAGGAGGAGGGGAAGAGGAGGAGAACCATATGTAACTTGGGGGGCGGGGGTAATAATAGAAACCAGCTGTTATCTTAGAATCAGATTCTGATTGAATGTGTAGACTTAATCCATAATTAAGCTCACAAAGCAGTCTGTATCATCTTCAATTAAGCTGCTGAAGAAATGTGGGGGCCCTGTTCGGGAAATTTTTTGCGGATCATCGGTCGAAAATTCTGATGACCTTTTTAACTTTTTTAAAGTCGTTTGGTCGAAATTTTCCTAGAATATACCCGATTATTCCCCTCAAAAAAGTTGATGACCTTGTTTAGTCGTTTGGTTGAAATTTGCAAAAAAAAATTAAAAAAGTTGGGATTACAAAAAATTCCGCACGTGTGGGTCCCTAAAATGTGGGGCCCCTGTTCGGCCGAACATGTTGAACACGCCTTAATCCGGTCCTAAGCTGAAGTACTCCGATCCAACTGAATGAATAAATAAATAGGTTTGTCGCTAAATGCAAGAATATTTGATGGCAACCCTATGATCAGATTCTCAACCCAATGTCTGCCTTATGAGCACATCATCCCTTGAGGTTAAATCAAGGACGACCCTAATGCGATCCAATGTCCTTGTTTCTACCCTGCGGTTGGATTCCATTCTACACACGCACTCGTCGACCCGACTGCACGTTGGTTGTCAATTTGATTACGCGTGAGAAGTCTGTGGGTCACACATCGCCGCCTGAGGACAGCCGCGTTCCTCCCGTCTTTGAGAGAATTTCCATTAAAAGACCATCTCGCTGCAACTGTGCAGTCAGCTGCAAAAATCTGTCAACGCGACTCTGATCGCCGTGAAAGGGCAGCCAACCAAAAATGAACGAGAAAGGAACGAAAGACAGTTTATCGACTTAGAGACGTTTGGGTTCTTTTGCGTTCTTACGCGGCTGGAATTTGGAAATAATATATTCAAATCAGCATTATACAGTAATGAGGATTTTTAATGCACTGTTAGACATTATGTGGCAGTGTAATGTAATAGACACAGTAAACAGCAAACAAGCCTTTTTATGAGAGCAATGAGAGCAACAATCTTATTCATTCGTACAACCTACACACCTAACTGGATGAGGTGCTCACACATTCAGCGTTCTCACTGCTCACACATTCAGCGTTCTCACTGCTCACACATTCAGCGTTCTCACTGCTCACACATTCAGCGTTCTCACTGCTCACACATTCAGCGTTCTCACTGCTCACACATTCAGCGTTCCATGCACTGCTCAGTGCTCACCCAAGCCACTTTAACCACTGTACAGTAGGCCCTATATAATAATTATGGTCTATATGTGCACAACCTCTGCATTGTTTGCAATTAGGTTAATGTACATATGCCTACATGGCTGCTTTGTCGTTAGTACTCTATGAAAGAATCGCCATGTGGCAAGTGGCAGTGAAAGTCACAATACAATTTCAACGTCAGATGGAGCATGAAGCTACTATTAAACAAGGTGTAGCTTACACGGCGGCATTGAGAAAAGAAGGCGGCCGTGGTTCAAATCCGGTCTGCAG
>OX457039.1:67830368-67877868 GCA_949752735.1 Lumbricus terrestris
ATTGAAAGACTGCATGTTCAAAGCGACCTCCATGGTCAATCGTGGACAAACTACAGACGATCGCATTCAACGGCACGAAATCTCGTTTCGTATAGCGAGGTCACGTCGACAAATTGGAAACGACGACGATAGCTGATGGCTACAGTCACTGTTG
Source organism: Lumbricus terrestris (assembly GCA_949752735.1). Classification (NCBI taxonomy): domain Eukaryota; kingdom Metazoa; phylum Annelida; class Clitellata; order Crassiclitellata; family Lumbricidae; genus Lumbricus; species Lumbricus terrestris. Next base: position 67,830,523 of record OX457039.1, read on the forward strand.
AATAGCAAGGAGAAAAATTTTCGTTGCGCTACCGCAAAAAAGATATCGGAAATCTGCATTTAATTGTATCACGTTGCGTAACATGAGCAAACATAGTAGAGTACGGTTTGCTATTGAATCTATGAATGCGAAAAAGCAACAGAAAAGACTGAGGAAGCACATAAAACGCAACATGACGTGAGCTAGATAAGAAACACAGAACACGCTATGTATACATAGCATACGATTCTTTTGAAGTCTTTCATTTAGGTTATCCCTCAGTTCATTATTAGCCTATTTCTTCTGATCCCAAGAGTATGAAATGCGCCTTTGCCCACCTGGATTTAGGAGAATTGGGGGTTCAGCATGACTCAAAAGGCTCTTGATTCTTCTTGATCTTCATCATTCACTCTTGATATTTGTTCTTTGTACCGGCTGCTTAAATTCCGAGGATGTAGTGGCCGTCGCATTGACATAAATCTATGGGAAGATCAAACCATCACCATGCTTCTTGCTTCTTCTTTTTCTATTATCCTCTTTTCTTTCTCCTCCTCCTCTTTCTCCATCATCATTCCCTTTATTCTCAATCTCCTTCTTAAGCTTCCACTTTCTACCATCCTCTTTGTCCTTCGTTTTCCTCCATCCTACTGCTCCTTGTCCTTTTTCTCTCTTTTTCTTTTTTTACGTTCTACTGATTAATTCCCACGTGTCCACTTTCTCTTCTAATCCTTATTCATTCTCCATCTTTGGCGTACTGTTATTTTTCTTCATTTTCTCCTTCGTCTGTTTTCATCTTCGAATTTTTTCTTCTCCCTCCTCTTCATCCCCATCTTCTCTTTAGTTGCTGCTGATGCTTTCTAGATTGCCTTTCTTCTTCGCCTTCTTTTGGCATTTTCCCTCATCTCGGCACCTTGCTTTGCATTTTTGTTCTTGCTCTTCATTCGCTTCTTCTTTGCCTCCTCCTCCTCTTTCTTTTTCCTTTCCCTCCTTCTCCTTCTCCTCCTCTTCCTTCTTCCCTGTTTCCTCCCTTCCAATTTCTTTACTCTTTCCCTCCTTTTATTCTTCCTTCCTCCTCCTCCCACTCTTTTTCCTCCTCTTACTCCTTCTCCTGCTCTTTTCCTCCTCATTCTCATCCTCCTGTTTCTTCTCCTACTTCTCAAATTACTCCCCTCCTTCTCAAATTACTCCTCCTTCACCTCCTTCTTCTTCTTCCTCCTCCTTCTCCTCCTCCTCCTCCTCCTATCATAAAAGCCACCTGATACTCTATCCGACAAGGGCTTATTACGATGACGCCAAGGTTGCAACTCGTCTACATTAGTCGACTGCGAGCTGTTCAAAGTGTTCATTGAGCCATATTTAATTAGACGCTGCAGGTCTGATGAAAATTCGAAAGAGTGCAACGTACACCTGTTGACCACTAATTAATGGCTTCTCGCTTTCGTAGATTGCATTAGTTATGTAAGAATCGTCGCCAAATAAACACACACACACACACACACACACACACACACACACACACACACACACACACACACACACACACACGATAGCAATGTAGGTTAGATGTATCATGTACACGTTTCTCTGTAGCGCCTATAGCCTACATGTCAGGGCCGTGTTTAACATGGGTCCATTCGGTGCGGTGCACCGAATGCCCCTGAGCCGAGAGTTTTGCTGCCAAATGTCTTATACGAGTGCAGCGCGAGTCTCAGTGTTACTTAGGCCTAACCCTTTTTTTTAAATAAGTAAGTGTAAGAAAACATTAATTAAAAGTGCAGCGACCATAAAAGCCCTATAAGGATGATAATCTTCTTTATGATAATTATATACTTCTTACACGAGGCCGTTGCTTTTGGAAAACCAACGGCCGTTCGAACGACACTATACCCCTGCGGTAACACTTTGCGCCGACACTCGAAGAACCTTAAACACGGCCCTGCTACATGTAATACCTCGACTCATAAAAATGAAATGTTTGGGTTTAACGACTCTTTTTCATTTCGAAGATGATTTCAGCGTCGACTCCACGTTTATATTGCGACCGAGCCACCCGCAGTATGTAAAGATCCGACCGGGGAATCGAACCCGCTTCGCCGGCGCGGCGAGCGGGCTACAACCCACTCGGCCACCCAGGACCCTCATCCTCGACTCATATGCACAGAAGGCGTATTTATAGGCCGCGTGGAAGGAGAAAGGGAGAGGGAAGGTGAAATAGCCAAAAGGGGATCGCTCACCACAAGTGTTTTGGGGAGGCGGGGGCTAGCTGGCACCTTACTTCGATTCCGAATATTTTCCAATGAACTGTCAATGACAGGGAGAAAAGCCTTCGTCGTCGCTCCCTGTTTGAAGGAATGACACGCCTGGATACCCGCACACAGGAGCAGGAGAGGCATTTTAACCCCTGCGCCCCCAAATTGGCATCTTTTTAACTACTACGTTTTGATTTTAACAAATTTGCTCGCACTAAAGATAATATTATACAAAGTGAAACTAAGGAATTGACATTTTTAAACTTCGATGAAAATGTTCACATGTTCGTACATTCTTGCTTTGCACTTTTCAAGGTCTTGCTGAAAAAATGTCTCAATGACCATTGTCTTTTTACCACACCCCTCCTGCAAAAAATATGCTGGCGTCCAAGCCGTCCATGTTGCCACGCCATTAAGGTCCCCCTGGCGATCCAAGCTAGAACCGCTATTAGATGGGACTCATATGGACTCCGCCACGCGGTCTTCAATGAACGAGGTTCAGGTGAATGGTTAGGTAGCACGCTACTCCGTCTCGACGACTGAAGACCAACATGGACCAGTATTCATTCCTGCTATCCTCCCGAAGGTTGTATCGGTCTCCCACTCGCTAAGGTGCAAGGGGAAAAAATGAGCCAAAGAGCAATATAATGGGCGACTAGCCACAGTGAGAATTTCCGACAACCTCTAGTCTTTCGAAGGACTCTATGTATAGTAGGTTAGTCCTTTTTGCATACCACCAAGTATATGCTATTAGCTATTATCCAAGTGGATCATAGTCTGGCCACCACAGTTGTTTTCTACAATAATATTATTCTCATATCGCGACTTATTGACTGCCAGACAGTGAAATACGAGTCGTACAATAGCTTATAATTTTATTATCTGTTGTCCATATACTGTGACTTGTTGTCATACTTTGCTCTGTCATTGTTTGAATTAATAATAAACACGAATATAATAACTACGTAATATTGGTTTCGCCATGGTAGGCCTAGTAAGAGACAATGCAATTCCGAGATCGAAAACCTTATAAAATGAAAGAAACTACCATGGCTTGCGTGGGTGTCTGCTAGTCTCTATAGAATAAAAATCAACTAATAGCAACGCTCCATAGCTGAAAATGACCTAGCAATAGACCATATTAATAGGGCTAATTATTATTCTCCAATTAAAAAAAAATGATTATGGACGAGTTTCATAATTGAAGTGACGTCACTTTAGGTCCTTATTGGCCTACACTACACTAAATTTGTAATCATTAATATTTGCCGTACCGGTATCATAATATTATTGAGTTGACAAAACAAAGGATGTCTTCATTCCTAAATTTTAATACGACTCAACATCGGAGATTTGGTTGGGGGTCAGTCCAAGGCATGGCTATTGGGCATAATTACTAAGGCAATTGTTCTATTAAAAAAACTTAATCGAAATTAATCGCGATTAACTGCAAATTAACCGCAACACATTTTCTTCAAAAAGCCTAGATTGATCTTAATATTTTTCCTAAAGACCTTGAAGCCACGGGCGCCCACAGAAATTTTTGCAGGTGGGGGCAAACACGATGGTCAAGGTTAAAAAACTTTGTAGCAAGAGGTAAAAAAAATGCAAAGCCGGTAGTCAAGAACATGGTAATTTTTCATAGAGGTTTCTTGATGTAAATTTCTTAGTTTCACTTTTTAACATTTCTAATATGAATAATTATTGTTTCTTTTTGCAAAGAAATTTGTTTAAAAATCGAAAAGTATTAGTTAAAAGTAGGTTTTTTATTCTCTAATGCGAAGAAATTTGTTATAAACCCCAAAAGTAGTAGTTAGAAAAATGGGTTTCAATTTTCCAGGGGAGCAAGTGGCAAGTGCCCTACAAAATTTTAGTCGCAAATTTTTTTAACGTGTTAATCGCACGCGTTAATCGCGATTAATCAACAGCCCTAATAATTACAGTATCCGGGACCGACGTGTCGGTTAGGTTCAGGTTTAAGGGTCGTAAGGGTCGGCTAAGGTCGGGTCAGGCGTCGTGATGGTCGGTTAGGGTTAGGAATAGGGTTATTGTCGTCATTCGGTCACGGATACTATAAGTTTGCCAGCTTTTGCCTCAAAGTTGTTTTTACTTTCTTTTTTAGTTAGTAGGCTAAATAATTTTATTGAGAAGCTTTTAAATAGAGCCTCATCAAGGTAATCTGCTCATTTATTTGCGTCTCTTCTGCAGTGGCGGCGACAGCCCCCCCCCCAATGTCCATCAATTTTTACCCATGAGAAAATGAAATATTTGCACGATTAGGTAGTACTCCGTCACAAGTCTCACGGCGACTGCGATGGATATGACTAAAACTAGCGCTATATAACCAATAATCCAGTGCCTCTCCATAGGCGGAAGATGCCCCCCCCCAAAAAAACTGAAACGCAAACATAATTATGTCAGAAAGTTTGTCGGCTGAAAAAGTACCATTTTCCAAGATTTCGACAAAATGACAAAAAAGGGTCGTAAGAAATTTTGACGGATGAAATGTGCAAAAGATTTCTCGAAATTTTGGCTGGATGACTAAAAAAAGTCGTCAGAAATTTTGACGGCTGAAATGGAAAATTTTCTTCAGATTTTGGCCGGGACGAAAATGAAAATTTTCAGCCCCCCAAAACTGAAATCCTGGCGCCGCCACTGCTCTTCTGTAGTTTTAAATTAGGCGAAATCTAGGCTACAGCAGTTCAGCTGCATCCCTAATCCAGGGTCTCAGCTGTTACAATGGTATACACACGTACTTGAATAGTAGTTTCTATAGATGATTGCTCGTGCAAAGAAGTAAGACGGTTTAGAATGAAATATAAATGTCAAGAGACCCATCACGTGATTTATGAACTCCGTCATCCCACTACCCACCACTAAGTCCCCCTCTCTCCCTATAAATCCGTCCCTCCGTTCCTTCCTCTCTCTGCCCCCTGCCTCCCGCCTGTCTCCCTCCCTCTCTTCCCAACTCAACAGCAGCTTCAAGAAATAAACATTCAGCTGAAAGAAGAAAGCTCTTTCGATGCCTGACTATAATTATAATTAGGTTCTACCTTTTTACCCCGAGTAACAGCTTCTTAGACTGAGCGATGTATTGTAGGTCTGTAATGGACAAATTGATTTTTCTCACCATAAGCTAAACCTCGTCTGCTCACCATGGTCCAGTTCTCGACCTGTCTGCCCATTATTTGCAGTCTGAATCGTCTCTCCGTCTTATCTGTCTGTCCGTATTCGTAAAAACGTACATGTGCAATTATGGTTGTACTTGCATTAAATATTTTATGTAGGATTGTGCAGCCTTGTAGGCTTATAATATTTTATACCCTACGTCTCACCTACTGATTTGCCTTTTATTATTTTAGCCCCTAATGTGCACTGGCCTGTGATGCCATAAATTATAGGCCTAGGCTATACCTTGTGATATAATGCATTACACCTAGGCCTATAAATATGCGTGTATATAAATTATACGTAAATGTCGAAGTGTAGGCCTAATCTTATATTATAATTATATCATGCATAATAATTGTGTGTGCGTGTGTGCGTGGCACTGCGTGTGTGTGTGTGTGTGTGTGTGTGTGTGTGTGTGTGTGTGTGTGTGTGTGTGTGTGTGTGTGTGTAGGCGTTGGTGTGTTTCCATTTCACTGCAAACTTGTCAACACGCTGTTGTTCTCGCCTCTGAATGGAGATCTTGAATGGGAGATATCATATATGATTATATAATTTATATTATAGATTCCGATTGATTGATTCGTATGGCTGATGTATGTTTTTGTGTTATTCTATGTGGGCGCATTTCCTGGACTAGACCCAGTTCGCTGACCAATGCAATAGCCTAATTTTTGACCTAATTTTCGGGAATGAAAAGCAGTTAGAGGAGGTCTTTATAATCAACAAACAATGGCGTTCGATGGCCCGCGAAGTGATTGAAGAAAATCAATGTGGCAAGGGCTGAACTTCCTATAGGGCCAATTCCACGTTCGATCTTTGCCACAGTAGCCTATGCCTATAAATGCTGCTATGTTTTTGGTTAGATCTATTGCTCTGGATTGATTGCCTGTTTTTGCGTTTACTGATCAAGTTATTGGGATTTATTTGTGAACTATAGGCCCCACAAGGCAGGAACACCACGGCAGTCCTCGGCTGCACAATTATAAGGGTGAATGTCAGCGTTGACACTCTAAAAAATGAAAAAACCCAAGTTGAAGGAGCGAAAAAACCCAAGAAAACCCAAGTTGAGCAAATCTGTCGAAAATGTCAAAAACTTCACAATTTTCGGCCGAAAAATTTGATGACCTTTTTTTAGTTGTCCGGCACAAATCTTTCGAAAATGTCCACAATTTCCAGTCCGAAAAATCTGACTTCCTGAAAATGTCAAAAATTTCTCGAAAATGTCAAAAAATTACCCTTTTTGGGTCGAAAAAAACCCAAGCAAAAAACCCAATTTTGTCCCAAAAAATCCATTTCCCCATGTTCGGATCGAAAAACCCAAGATCTTGTGAAAAACCCAAGGAGGGGCAACGCTGGTGAATGATTGTGAGTTTATGCAGCTAGAATTTAGTTTTCGGCAGCATCGAGCTAAAAGTAGGCACTAGAGAGTCTTCGATAGCATAAAAGCAAAAGTATATCCTAGAAAGTCATCAGCAGCATAGAGGTAAAATTATGCACTAAAAAGTCTTCAGCAGCGTAGGGGAAACCGGGGTAATTTTTGTCATTTTTATTATTTATGTAATAAATTGAAACTGGTTGACTGCCAAAATAAAACAAAAATCACAACTAAATAAAGTAAAATGGGAACAATATATTGAAGTTACCGGTACTTTTTGGGAATGAGAAGAACATTTGTGATTTTTAAAAAAATTTTAATTGCATTTTTGGCCGGTTTTACCCCGACATAGGCCTACGGGATGAATTCGGCCAGCACGTCTAAATTGACCCTCACAACCAACCAGACGAGATATAATTATGCACAAATGTATTAGACTTCATAACCAAAGCGCTAATGTGAAGTAACACGCAAGTTTTTATTATTGGCCTTTAATGGACTTCCTTCGTCCACTTGCATGCTCGTCTAGTTCGTCTTTTGACTGTTTATAGCTTCTTGGCATAAAATTTAGAGTACCAATTCAATGCGATGATAATAATAATAATTATATTCTGGTATAAATTCGTCCGAATGACCGGATATACCCGATCCACGCACCCTCCATAACCGTCTTAGCGAGGATGGACTCCCATTTGGATGATAAATTTTTTATAACCAAATTGCATACAAATATTGCTGTTTACCCAAAAAAACAAATAATCAACTTTGAACAGGATTACCTTAAATTCTTAGCTTATATTGGCGACAGGATAAATGTATTAGGTTTGAAATCGTTTTTTGTCTTTAAATAAATTATATTCACATAAGAGCAAAACCTCTCGATAAACGTGCTTAATATCATATTATACGCTAGGTGGCAGCATTAGAATCTTCTCTTTTCCTCTAGTTCCCTTGTAATCCTTCTGGCCGAATCAACTCCGTGGCCGAAATTACCCCGGCTTCCCCTATAGATAAAAGTAGGCTAATACACTGGAAAGCAATTAGCAGCATTAATGGATAAAAGTATACGTTAGAACGTCAGCAGCAGCAATAGGGCCTAAGGTTTAAGTATTCACCAGAAAATCTGTTATTTATAGCCTACTGTGGCACCATAAAGGTAACAAAAAATGTGTTCTCAATAGCCACACTTATTCGCGGGTCTAAACCCCCAGTTGACACTCCTACCCTGCAGTACGATAATAGTAATTAATAATAATAATAATAATAAAAAAAATAATAATAATAATAACAACAGTTATGCCATACTCGCAAACCTCCCTAATAATGGACACATTACCGATGTTTACCATTGCAATAGCAGGCATATACTATCTAGTTCGATGTCTAGTTTCATAACAGAATTTTAGAATGCTGTTTATTCCTAAGTACGCTGTTTTATTTGCTGCAGAATTGCCGTTGCTCATCTCAGACACTTCATACAAACGAACAGCTGAGAATCCCGGTGTGTCATCCCCCAAGTCTACAAGAAAGAACAATGACAAAAAGAAATAACAATGAAGAAATTAAGACAAAGGCGGAAAATGATTGTTTCTTCAGCCGTTGATTTCATTCAACCTTTAATTTACTCCTTTATTTGCGTTCTTGTACCATTTCAGCTTAGAAGTGAACACATTAAATAATGACGATTATTACAACAATCAAAATATTCTGCAAATGTGCTTATTACCATTTGATTTATCTATCTAGGCTATCTATCTATCCACCTATCCATCATCCATCCATCCGTCCATCCATCCATCAAATTCTATATATAGCCTAGGCCTATATATTATATATGATAATTATATATAGGCCTGTCTGTCCTTCCTTCCTTCCTTCCGTCCGTCCGTCCAACCAACTAACCATCCATCCATCCATCCATCCATCCATCCATCCATCCATCCATCCATCCATCCATCCATCCATCCATCCATCCATCCATCCATCCATCCATCCATCCATCCATCCATCCATCCATCCATCCATCCATCCATCCATCCATCCATCCATCCATCCATCCATCCATCCATCCATCCATCCATCCATCCATCCATCCATCCATCCATCCATCCATCCATCCATCCATCCATCCATCCATCCATCCATCCATCCATCCATCCATCCATCCATCCATCCATCCATCCATCCATCCATCCATCCATCCATCCATCCATCCATCCATCCATCCATCCATCCATCCATCCATCCATCCATCCATCCATCCATCTATCTATCAAGTGCTCCATTTTCCTTTGTGTGCAGCTGGTGTCCATGACCCTATAACTGTGTATTGACAGAAGGAGAGAGACCATGAGAAACGCCAGGCAACGTCGTCTCTCATAAATCTGCCCATGCGCATTCACCATCAGCTTTTGCTAGGTGATATTTGCATATTCTCAACGCATAGATCCTCTTCCTCACAATACTGAAGCAACGAAGATCTTATTAAGCACGCCCCAGAGAGAATAATTTATCAATTGATCTTCGGCAGACCAACCACTGTGACCACAGCCCGGAATCCGGACAGGCTTCGTTGTAGCAAATGATTCATTAAATCAGCGTTATTAATCGGACCTGCTAACTACATGCATGCGCCTCTCCCCCACCCCTCTGCCCCCCCCCCGTGTATGAGAGGTCCGAGAGTCGAGGTTCGCTTCCCGGAGGCTTATTTCAAAGTTTATCCTCGAACAATCGCAGTATGACATGTATTGTATTGTATAGGCCTAGTTGACTAAACGACTGATTGCATGGCAGGAAATGTGCGTTAAGCTATGTAAAATGCGCTATATTAAGTGTTCCTGCGTACATACATACACAGGCACACACACATAGTCTTCATATATAAATACATACATACATACATGCATACATACACACATACATACATACATACATACATACATACATACATACATATATACATACATACATATATACATACACATGCATACATAAATACAAATACATACATACATACATACATACATACATACATACATACGTAGATGCATACATGCATGCATGCATACATATTACATACATACATACATACATGCTTACAAAAACACAAATATACATACATACATACATACATACATATATACATACACATGCATACATAAATACAAATACATACATACATATGCATACATAAATACAAATACATACATACATACATACATACGTACATGCATACATACATGCTTACAAAAACACAAATATACATACATACATACATAAATACATACATACATACATACATACATACATACATTTCAATACATGCAAAGACCTACGAAAAACGATAGGGCCGAAAGGTTACGCAGAACTGGAAACTCCTTAAAGGTCTTAAGATCGTTAGAACTTGCTTTGGGCGATAATCGGTGACCAGACAAAATATCGCACCTATCTTACATAACAAATGCATTTAGCCTAGTAAATGAAAGCAATTCAACGTACGTTTGCGAAATGAAAGACTGCTTGTGGAGGTTTAGAATATTCCATATAAATAATCTCAGACTAAATTTATTTGAAGTGCAGCGACATATGTGTAATATTGTATATGAGTTAGAAACAAATATGCACACAATCCTACATTTCACGTGTGTCAGATTGTCAGTCCATTATTTTATTATTTAACATGACGTCATTGCTTTAAGGACGATAGCGTCAAAGTGTTTGCCTATTAAAATCTGTGCGTGGCGTCTTTTTTCTAACGAAACTTCTCATTAAAAGTGAAATATTGGTGTTGTTGTTACCTTGAAATCTGTCAAATATTAATTACGAGTATTAATAACAATAAGAGTGGTGTGCCCCCACATTCATTCGCTACTTCAAGGCTCTCATATCCTCGTGGCTATCAAGCTGAGAGCGTAACTGAATAGCTAGTACAGAACGAGGCGCCGTAAAAATTCTCAGATACTATATGATAAAAAATGCAAAAGGCACGTTGCCTCCATGTTAATTAACTTTAATAATTATACTCTAAGAAACGGTTGGCTATCTGCGTAAAACTCTACATGTCATGACGATCAACTCACAAAAACACAATTTAGCAAACTATTGAAAATCTTATACAATACATAATTATACAGCTCTAAAATTCATATACACAATATCTGCCAACTCGTGTAACATCTCCTTCGCTACAATCTAATCATTACCCGTGCACAGAAATCTATGTGTCCAGATCTTATTTTGTGTAGACCTGTCCACTTTACACATACGCACACCCTGTGGGGAATAGGCATAATTAGGGTGCGATCAGTAGCCTGTAGGTGGGAGCAGTAAGAGGACATTTCCAAGTCAGAAAATGCAACTCAATGGGGAGAATCTGAATCTTTGAGAGAGAGAAGTTCCCCACTTTCCATACCCATATAATTCCACTTTGGCCATAAAATGCCGTAGGAATTCAATTTGAAATAAAAGACGTTCGGGCACGTTTTACATTTTCTCCCGAGAGCATCAAAAACTAATTATCGCACGATTCTAACACCAGATAAAACAGAGAGGTGCAGTTTCTAATTAGAACACAACCGGATTTTAAAAATCAAGATACAAGTACAAGTACGCACTCGCCTGATTAGTTGCAATGCTTCACTTGAGGCTTTTACAAGTACATAATTATCATAGACTACTAAACATAATATGCAGGTCAAAGTTGTACAAATGTCAAAAGATGCTATGTTCAGAAGATCTTTTTTAACGAAATTATGCTCACACTGACGACAAAAAATAGTTTATCATGAACTGGTATCCACGAGACATGAGCTGTCCAGCAAAACATACACCTAGCAGTTTGACAAGATTGCTCTTCACAAGGCGAAAATCTATTAAACTGAACATTTCACAATTCTTCATTATTTTATGCAACGTTCAAGTGACTTGGTTTCTTCGCACAAAATGCCGCTTAGAGAAGGAAGCCAATAATTGGATACTTGGCAACAATTCTAACAACTATATCCAAAGAAACATACGAAATTATCATTTACAGAAATGAATAATAATAGCAGTTTAGTACACAAAATGTCTGAAATATCATTGCAGGACTGCATAATTTTCAGCTTCCTACAGACAAAACTGCAAATCCCATCTTGCAGAACTCTGTAATGACACTGTGAAGACTACAGTAAAAAAAGCCTCTTGCACATATTTTCCATAGCTCGCACGCAATGGGTAACACACCTGCACATAAGTAGTTCGTGCAACATATGATATATAATTTCCTAGTTTATCAAACTGTCACAATCTCGAATCCTTGTAAACAACGAATTTCTCTGAGTGTTCGAGAATGGGTAACATTCTTTCATAAAATAAAGCAAATCCTGTACAAGGAAATATTTTTAACCTGTAAGTAAAAGACAATTCACAACACAAAACAATACTATTAGTGCTTGCATACATTTTTACATGGGGGAGGGGGCAACACAATGATCAAGGTTAATTAAGAAGATGGGTAATGATCTTCACAGAGGTTCTACGTGTAAATTTCTCATTTTCACTATGTGCATTATTAGTATCATTACTTCATAACGGAATTGGTCAACTCTTAGACAAATTAAACTTGTCACACTTTCAACTGTCACCATCAAACTCTTGTAGCATTATTTTACAAAGAACGTCTTCCATCATACTGGTCAAATATCCTTCAGCCACCATCACACTGTACACTCATGCTCTAAATTTACTAAATACTGTGCAAAAGCTGCTAGAGCAAAGAATCTTTGTGTTCAGAGCCTTCTTGAGGACGGCCATCTTTCCTGCCCAATTGTATTCTTACCCTACTTGATGGATGAATCTAGCAAATCTTGCCTTACATGATATGTCAAGAAACTTAGAAATTTTGCTCAGTTACAAAACTGACGTTGGATTTAAGCATCCAAACCTGAAGCACGTTAATTTACCTCATAAAAATGCACTGACCCAGTGCATGTCCGGCTCAGGGTCAACACAAACAGTATTTATTGCCTCATTCTTCCACATGGATTAAGAGTAATATCAATGCCAAACATCTGAAACGGCGTTACATGTGTCTTTGATAAAAACCACAATATAATTATGTTACACTACATGACATTACATTATGCCATGCACAGAAGACTGGAATTCAGACAAAGCTTTCTTTTCAAGCAGACACTGAACATGAACAACCAAGCAGCAGTCGCATCAGGCAAATGGAAGCGACAAAAGTTATCCCCCCACAAAAATCTATGTACAGTCATCTAGAAAATGCAGTAAACAGGAATGTGCCACAGAACGACAAAAGGCAAACAATAGCAAAACCAACAACACAAATAGAAATTGTCACAAATTTAAACAATAAATAGATTATTTGATTGAACTAACAATCAACAGGTGCACAAAAGGTGTGGTCAGGTAAGGCAATTACTTATGTGTTTCAAGGTGCTGTCAATAGGTGTTGTAATCGCCGCATGTTTGTTAGATGTCTCTATGAAAAAGAAAAGGTAACTGCAGTTAAGATCAGCAAATTGGTTTAACTAATTAAGTGATTAATTCAGCTTTAGAAAATAATGTCCGCATACCATATCGTCCTTTGTCATGTTAAGAGTCATTATGAGATTTCTAAAAGGCGCTGTACAAGTATCCAGGCACATACATACATGTAGACACATAAGGCATTTCTCAACGTGGCTCACATACCAAAGGTTCTGGAGTATATGAAAGACAACAAGATAGCAATCGGCCAACTGTGTCATGACATGACATCTAAGAGTACTTTGAAAATGCAACAGAAACAATATGGTGCAAACACATAGATGCATGCCTAATGCATTCATAGTGCATACTGTATACATACATACATACATACTAGGGTGCCAATGAAATACACAGGAAAAAATAAAGTTTTGAATTTCTGTGGTCTCACCCTCTGAGAATGTTCCTTTATATATGGAAGTTAATCAAGGAAAAAATGAATAAAATATATGAACATTTAGAGGATGCACCATGCTCCTGAAGTTGCATATAGTTATATGTGTTTTGACACAAGTACTAGTACTAGCCTACTAGTTAATTCTGACATTTATTGGTCTGTCTCAATATTGAAAAGTTGTTAACTCTGTGGATTACTAACAGTTCTGGTTATATATGTGCTTTATATCAGTTCTATACTATATCTACATGTATGCTTTATATTAAATCTCTATTCCATAACATCACTAGCACATAGGGGAATGGAAAACGTGAAAATCCGGGACCTATCGACTTGAAATTTGCGCGGGTTGAAGACCGTCATTGTAAGAGAAAACAGGTTACCATAAATAGGACGAAAAAGATAACAAGGGAGAAAGGTAGGCCTATAGCTAGATGACAGTTTTATTGAAAATCCAGATAACAATACAGATTGTGATGGAAGCAATACAGCTGGAGATGAAGGCAGTGATGTGAAAATTCCTGCGGTAAAGGAAAGGAGGACAGCAAACCCAAAAGTACATATAATTAATCATGATGCAGTATCACCACTGCAGGATAGAACATAGGCATTGGAGAGAAAATTTAATGCGGCATCTTTATTGGCAGCTACGGCCTCATCTCTAGTCCATTTGAATAAATTCTTAACAAGAAATCCGTACGATTGGCATGCAGGCAGCATCGTGCATCTACTGCCTAAAGGATGCATTTTACTCTGATGATATTCCTGGTCCTCTGATGATACACTGGGATGGTAAGAGAATGACTGCTTTAACAGGTAGAGACAGCATTGATCTGCTAGTCAATTCTCAATATTGAGAATAGTCAATCTGCTAACATGGAGATGGTGAGATGAAGCTTCTCAGGGTCCCAAAGTTATGCAGTGGTTCTGGTGAGGCACAGTCTTTTAAATGATTGACTCGTATATTCGTTTTATTGAGAAAAATACAAAATGGAAATGACAAATGGAAACTCAGTGAATGTGTCCAGCTGATGTGTTTTGACACAAGTACTAGTATCCAAGACAACAAAGCGGGAGCTTGTGTCACATACTGTAACAAAAACTTCACAATCAGCTCGTTAACGTGGCATGCAGGCAGGCATCATTTACACGAACAAATTGTCGCAAAAGTATTTGATACGCTTATGGGATGTTCTAGTGGCCCAAAGGACGGTCTCTTTGTAAGGTTTTCAGCTGCATGGATTCACATTGATATTACTTTCATCCTATGAACTCAAACCGCTGAAAGACAATTGCATCCTATTTCTTCATCAGTAGCTGCAACAGTATCATCCAAGAGATGACTACAAGGAGTTGATGCAGTTGTCGCTGATGTTTGTAGGAAATTAACCTTTTGCCAGCAATTCAGACATCCTTATCATCACACCTGAAGCCTACCACAGGGCACAATGGACGGGAAATTTTTTAAACAGTCTAAAAATTTACTTGTTTCACCCACAGTTTCGTTTGACAGCTTCTTAATTGCCTGGGCTTAACAGTTTAACATATTATTTTGTGGTTAGACTGCAATTATCTCAAAGCATGGCACACATGCACATCAGCAATATCTGCTCCACGATACGTCCTACGCATATTGTAAGATCTTGTAGTCTACCGGAGTGCAAGCAAACCCGTTGCAGGTGTATCCATAAAAACTTTCATGTGACATGTGCGGCACTTGAGTGAGTCATTTCTTGGTCTTGTTTTTTTTTAATTCTGAACTTTCTGTTATGGAAATAGTTTAAATGGTTGCAGCCATGAGTAAGTTTTTTATTCTGAACTTTCTGTTATGGAAATAGTTTATATGGTTGCAGCCATGAGTAAGTTTGGTGAAGAAGATTCTCCAGTTCGAGTGACAACATCCCTGAAAAACAGCTGTCACGAAACACAAAGCATTTTTTTTACTTCCATGGATATCCCACAAGATTTCCTTTTGCAAGATCCAAGCTTTTGGAACCCCATTAAAACATATAATCACAGCAGAGTGCAGGGCATAATAGCTTAAGGTGGTACAAAACGACACAACTGAATGGGGCGTCGCATTGAAACAGATGTTCAAGTCTGCCATCACAAACCAGGAGGAGCAAAAGCAATATCTGCTTTAGGTGGTTGAAAGCCATCACCAGCACTTTCAAGCACCCAAAAACGTTTGCTCAGTCAAAGACTGGACAACCAATAACACTGAAGCAATGTGGAACACTGCATTTGTATTCTGCACAATGCAGAGCATTCTGCTATACATAGCGGCTTACGAGATTCCATATTGCAGATTTTCAAAACTTCACAGGTCGGTGCAGCCAGTAAATGTTATCTGATTGGTACAAAACTTTATATGTTTCAGTTTTATGGCTAAATGAACAAAACTAAGGGGTGAGACCTAAAAAAACTCAAACTTTGTTTTTCATTGGCACCCTAATACATACATACATACATACATACATACATACATACATACATACATACATACATACATACATACATACATACATACATACATACATACACACACAAATACACAGGAGCACTTGTGCATGCAAACATAAGGGCACCTACAACTTATGCACAGCCTGTTTATGCCCTCTCTGAATCCACATTACAACCAAAACATTTCTAAACCTGTAATAAGATGTAAAGTATGACTTTGATGGATCAACTCGAAGAAAACTCAATCTATTAAAACCAATTTTTGCAACCAATTGAACTGAACCCAGATCAAAGGCCACAAAGAGACATACAATTACTATGCATAATTGCATATGCATTAAGGCATGCATATAAATGTATATTGTGCATAACACTAGTGATAGTTTCACGTAGCATTGCTGAAAATGTTAAGTAAAATGGAAAATCAACAGATAACTATTGCAGCGATTTAAGTACCGGGTAATGTCTGAATTTTTTCAGCAGGACAGGCCACACTCCAGTTCCACAATATTACTGCTGATAAAAAGTCTATTGATGTAGATATCCCAAACATCAGTCCTCGGCCAATTCCAAACATCAATCGTCAAAAAATTCCAAACATCAATCATCAAAAAATCCCAAACATTGATTCTTGGCAAATCCCAAACATCAATCATCAAAAAAATCAATCTTTGACAAATCCCAAACATCAATCTTTGACAAGCTTTATGAATTACACCAAATAACCTCGTGAGTTTCTCTTGAAGAGCCGCTATATAAATCTATGATACACAATTGCGATAAATGTTGCTCATTAACGGCACGGAGTTGCCCACAATGCTACTCATCCAATCACACAGCTACTGATTTGAAATCTCCACTGGGACAACAGGCCCGCTGCATAGTGTCCACATCACAGTGCAAGTTTTTTGCAGATATCTCCTAAAGTTTTAACTTAAAGCTCGTTGTACAGATCAAATACATGAGACCAAGCTGACCAACTAATATTACTTTGCCAAGTTTTTACAAAAACTTGTTGAAAATGACAGTCATATCTCAAACACCGTCACAAATTCTCCACCATAGATCTACCAAAACCGCTACACTCAACCAACCTTATATATCAGTTTTTCATAACTTCAATTCTTGCTCAAACTATAGCACCCAACCCTACTCTATCATCCTCTTATCTCGGTCTTTCCTAACTCCAAAACTAATATCAAATTCACTAACCTAGTCACACACACACACTCTGGAATGCTTTCCTAAGTCCTGAAATTCTCAGTTTCACAGATCACTGCACAAATATCACTACTCACTCACTATCACATACCTCAAGCTACCTCATCTATCACCTGCCAGGTTTTCCGATCTAAACTAAAGTCTCACCTCCTAACCTGATTCATCCAGTCTTCCACCGTCCAATATTTCTTGCCCTGAATGTGCCCTAAGCTCCTCTACCTTCATCTCTCTGTAGCATTCCAGTAACTGGACTTCATACCTCATTTGTTCTCTGACAACACAATGCTCATGAATAAGCAGGTGCCTTGTGCTTTTAATTACTTCTTTACAAATTTCAAGTTTACAGATCTATACAATTTCCAACTGCAGTCATCTATGAGTCATGGATAAGCACTATATTATATTCAAAATTACAGCCAACATTTTGTCAAAATTTTTCAATTTTTGAAAGATTGACAAGTTTTTAGTATTCAGATTAATAATGATTTCTTCATGATTAGATTAGCAATGATTTCTTCATGATTACATTAATAATGATTTCTTCATGATTAGATTAGCAATGATTTCTTATCATCAGACAACTTTCAACTTTCTCACAGATAGAAAAGCTTTCATTATCCTATTGCCCTGAAAATGTGAGAATAATTACAATGAGTAAGTTGTATGGCTAAACTATATACTACACTGAATGAGAATATTTTGAGACTGGCACCCTTAGAGACTGGAACCCTGATGCTTGAGCTCTGGCTCAAAAGTTTCTCTGCAGGCAAGGCATGCAGATAGATACACAACAAACATTTAGGTGCATAAATAATGAGAAGCCGCTTAACAACATAGTTGAAAGGCCACTTAAAGCTTTCTTCTCCTTGACCACTCAATATCCGATGTATCCTGTACACACAGAAGTTAAACTTTCGAAGAGATGCTATCACAACTCTATGCTGCTCAATTGGTGACATTGAAAACCTGCCTGCAACGTATTTCTTGCTCAAACGACATTACCAGAAAGGCATCAAGCTTTAACACCGGGGAGATCCAACACTCACATTCTACCCCACGCAAATTGCCAGGGCCAAAGCTAACTTGGTGCAGCAACAGTGCCGCCATGTACACACAGTGCCAGTATGCCATTCCACAACACCAGGCAAGGTGCCAACACCAAATGCCACCTGGCCTCACATGTGCAAGTGAGCCGTTCCATTACACCTGGCAAGACGCCAGTGCCAATTGTGGCCTCATAAACTGCAAGGACATCCTTTCACTACACCTGGCGAAGCGCCGTGACTGTCGCATCTACCGTTTTGCCACCACCTGCCACCTGGTGTGCACCACGATATAACACTGGCACTTGACGGTAGTGTCGTTTCGACCAGCACAGTTTGTCGCCAGCCTTCGCCTGCAGGCAACAGAAGATGACAATGAAAGTGACGGCACAAACTGTACCCAGACACAGGACAAGGAACAGAACAATCACCCACGGCGACAGAAACCCAGATTCCTCCATCGCCGTGGTGATTTCATCTCCAGCCTCCGTAGTGGTTGTCGTCGACAACAAAAATGTCGTAATGGTATTTTCCGACTCTGACGGAAGTACGGAGGAGTCCTTGATGAGTGGATGAGTCTGAAACAGAGAGGTTCTCTCAGTAGATGAAACACTCGTTTCTGATGTCCTAGGTGTTGATGTAGTTTTCGAAGTGGACACTGTAACCGGTTTGGGTTTCACTGGTAGCGAGGATGACAACTGTGTAGTAATGGAAACGGATGGAATGGAAGTTTCTTTGGATGCTGGAGAAAGATCTCGAGACGTTGAGACAGTTGCTGCAGATGGAATCGAAGAAGATGTAGTTGGATGAGAGGTAGATATGTCATGTTGTATCGTGTCAAGATCAAATGGTGTGAAGTGTTCAGTATGCGTAATCTCTGGCCGTAGATTATTCCAGAGCTCAATACATAGACCTGCAACAGAGAAAAACACGGTAGTTCTTAGAGAGACAATGATCTTCTGCCGTTTTTGTTGTTACTTTGTAATACTGCATTGGGGGATGGGGCCCTTCCTTCTTCTCAGAAGCGGGCTATAGTTTTGCCTTCACTTAAGCGCAGTGGTCTTGATGTAAATGACATGGCCAATTATCGACCGATTTCTAATCTGTCTTTCTTGTCAAAGATAGTCGAGAAATATGTATCGTTGCAGCTTATTAGTCATCTTGAAGCAAACTCCCTTCTGCCCAAGCAACAGTCAGGCTTCAGAAAATTTCATTCCACTGAATCTGTTTTAACATGCATTTTAGTTGACATGTATGCTGCTGTTGACCAGGGGCATGTATCACTCCTTGCTTTATTTGACGTGAGTGCGGCCTTTGACACCGTCGACCATGGCATTCTTTTAGAGCGCCTTGAAACGTCGTTTGGTGTCATTGGCCGCCCACTGCTGTGGTTGCAGGCTTTTCTTTCTGAGCGCAGCCAGTCTGTGGTTTTTGGTTCCACCCGGTCTGACTGGTCCAGAGTTTATTTTGGTCTTCCTCAGGGTTCCATTTTAGGGCCTTTGCTTTACATTTTATATACAGCTGACCTAAATAAGATTCTGTCTTCTGTGGGGGTTGCTGCACATCAATATGCTGATGACACACAGGCATATGTCCAGGGTCCAGCTTTAGAGGCTATCTCACTTGTGGAAAAAATACTTATGACGTCGGAAACGATTGGTGCCTGGATGTCATCCAATCGCCTCAGGTTAAATCCTGGTAAAACACAATTTATTTGGGTTGGAAGTCGTGTGCAAGTTTCTAAAATTGATATGCAAAATCTGCAACATTGCTTTCCTGGCATGACTTTTTCTACCACTGTGCGTGATTTGGGTGTGACCTTGGACCAAGAATTGACCCTTTCTGATCACGTGAGGAATGTTTGTCGCACTTGCTTCTACCATCTTCGTCAGATTCGCTCGGTACGTCGCTCACTTACAACCAAAGCTGCCACTACTCTGATGCATGCATTTATATGCACGAGAGTTGACTATGGTAGTGCCATCTATGCGGGCTTAACACTTTCACGCATTAATAAGTTGCAATCTGTCCTTAATGCTGCGGCCCGCCTGATAGGCGGCATACCAAAGTTTGGGCATATATCAAGTTTTATACGGGAAGAACTGCACTGGTTGCCAATGCAAAAACGTATTGAGTTTAAGATTTTAATGTTCATGCGCAATTGCCTAGCAGGCCAAGCTCCGATCTATCTTATGGAACTCTGTGTACCTGTGCTGTCCATCCCAGGTCGTAGATTCCTTCGCTCTGCTACACATGGTGACCTGGTTGTCCCTAGGGCTCGATCTTCCACAGTGCTACATAGAAGCTTTGCTATGGTTGGTCCGTCTTTCTGGAATAAGTTACCTATTAGTCTTCGCAATGAACTTCTTTGTATTTCTTTGCCCCTTTTCCGCAAGCGTTTGAAAACCATTCTCTTTGATTGTGGTTAGGTGTCAGGTCGGGAGCGCCTCTGAGGAGTTCTCTTGAAGTGGCGCTATATAAATGTACGATTACAATTACAATTACAATTACAAAATGCACCAGTAACTAAAACTAAAATAATCAGACATTTACACATACATCACTAATCTAACAAAAGTTTATCAGCAGATCTCAAGTGTTTTAATTTCTCCTCATTCTCCGTCTACAGTCCTACACTTACAACAAGTCTGCTGAATCAGGCTGCACTTCATCAATATTCATGTTAAAAGTAATGTATTCATGTAATCATTGAAGGTAATGCATTATTATTTATATTTAAGTACGTATGGTAGGTATGACCGTAAGAATGTATGCATGTGCATGTGTATGTATGAAGCAAGTATGTCATGCCTTTTAGTGACCGATGCAGTGTCTGTGCCGTAGTCGGGAGTGCCTCTGAGTGAAAAACATGAAGGGGCGCTATAGCAAATGAGAGACATGTATATAAAATTAAATAAATAAATAAATAAACATGGCAATAGAGAATCAAATTGACTTCAACTGAAGTCATCTTAACATAAGCACACAAAAACCTTCAAGTCTAACATACCAAGCGCATGGTCGCAAGTGCAGCACAGTGGAACATCCAGGTCAACATCAACATCCGCACAACAAGGAAGACAACGACCGGTTGCCACGTGCAACACTTTCGGTGCAAAACAGGACATACATTCGCTTCGACTTCCTCCGCTGCAAGTCTGACACAAGTCATGACACGACTCACACAACTGCGTAACAGAGAAAAGAAAACAGTTACAATTACAGTTACAATTACAATTACAGTTACAATTACGATCAAATATTAATCTAAAATTTCTGATTAGTTTCTTTTGTATAACTTAAAAACAAAAGGAACAATAGGCTGACACAATGCAATAAAACACAACACAGGGAATACCATCCCCACTGTAAGCCTGTCACAACTACGATCAAATATTAATCTCAAATTTCTGATTCATTTCTTTAACATAACTTAAAAACAAAAGGAACAACACAATGACACAATGCGATACAACACAACATAACATAAAAGAACACCGTATAACACTATTGAAATCGCATTAAGCTGACATCCAAACCCCTTTGAATCTTTTCTTCTCTCCTCAACTTCTAAATCAGTTTTAAAGTGTTCAGTTACAACGACGATTACAATTGCTGAGCAACATCAATGTCTGACCAGTGCCACTGCATTGTAGAATTGTCCAACCGAGCAGCTGGGGATTTCTTCCACCATTGGCACAACGCAGACTCCGTGATGCATAACAAATCCATCGGAACACGTGATGCAGTTATCTGAACCATTGTCTACAGAAAACAACCAACACCTTTGCAATCACTATTCCTATTGTTATTATTTGCAATCACTATTCCTATTGTTATTATTTGCAATCACTATTCCTATTGTTATTATTTGCAATCACTATTCCTATTGTTATTATTAGCTGCTCTGCATGTCTTAAGTCAGAACGAACAGCTAATAACAACAGGATTTTTTAACAATGGTTAAAACTGAAATTGAAAAATGTCCTAGGATTCATTGTCACATGATGTGCAAAATTTTGCTGTTGCTTGATGGTCATAGAAACAGTTACAACCATGATGACAATAAAGATTACAATTATGGTAACCATTCAATAGATAGATAGATTGATAGGTAGATATAGACATAGACGGAATTTCAAGTCGAGGCACACGAGCAATTGCAAGTGAAGGACTTGCTCAAAATCCCTATGCGGCGGCTTGAGGCGGATTCGAACTTGGAAATGAATATATATATAAGACAGACAGACAGACAGACAGACAGACAGACAGGCAGGCAGACAGACAGACATACAGACAGGCAGGCAAGCAGGCAGGCAGAGACAAACAGACAGAGACATAAAATCCCGAAAGTGGAGGAGAGAAGAGTTTACCTGAGCAGCCATTGCATTCCATGCTGCAAGAAAGACATTGACCGTCCATTCTGTAGTATTCGTGTGGACAATCAGTCAAGCACTGACCACTAAGCAGGTAATGGTCAGTCTGGCACTCAAGGCATTGGTCATTTAGTGGACCGTAGCAGGCAGCACAGAATTCGTGACACTTCAAGCAATGGTCATCTTCTTGATATTCACTGGAAAAAAAATCGTCAAGAATGTTTATTTATGACTCAGTTAGCAGTCATCAGTTTCAGAATGACATTTAATTAGCACAGTATTATAAACAGATAGACTGAAAAACAGACATTGTATTTCAGTCTGAGACATGGAGTGAAAAAGATAATGAAAAACAATGGCAGGGCTAGACACATGTATGCATACTTGGTATCACACATATAATTATAAATAACCAAATAAATAAATAAATAAGTAAATAAATAAATAAATAAATATGCAATTGCGTGCATACTTGGCATCATATAATATATAAATGACCAAAATTACTAAATAAATACGTAAATATAAAATGCTTATATGAATAAAAACAATAAGAAATTGTGCAAAGCATACTTGGCATTACATTATATATAAATGACTAAAATTACAAAATAAATAAATAAATAAGTACTTATATGAATAAACACAATAAGAAATTGTGCACAGCATACTTGGTATCGCATTATATATATAAATGACAGAAATTACTAAACAAATAAAAAATAAATAAATAAAATACTTATATGAATAAATAAAATAAGAAATTGTGTGCATAGCATACTTGGTATCGCAGTGGGCGACGCATCTCCCGGCTGAGAGGACAAGACCCTTGAAGCATCGAACGCAGTCGACGGGTGACCCCCCGGAACACGTCTGGCACGTTCCATGGCACAGCTCACAGCGGTTCGTCCGTCCTCCAGTCACGTGGTTGAAGACCTCGATCGGAAACAGACCCTCCGAACAATTCTCCGCACATCTTCCGTCAAAGTAGAATCTGGATTTCGATTAATTAATTGATTAATTGATTGATTAGTGGAGTGAAGCACATATCGATGTTACAAAGATAGCTTTGATGATTACTCCAACCAAATCCGATCTAATCTAATCAATTCTAATCTAATCTAATCAATTTTAATATAACCTAATCAATTCTAATTTAATCTAATCAATTCTGACCTAATAAATTCTAATCCAATCAATTCTAATCCATTCTAATCTAATCAAATCAATTATAATCTAATCTAACCATTTTAATATAATCTAATCAATTCTAATCTAATCAATTCGAATCTAATCCAATCCATTCTCATCTAATCTAATCTAATTACTTCTATAACACCATTAGCACAAAGACTAAGACGCCAGTCAATGGTCAATTATTCAATTTAAATAACGATTTAGTTAAATCAAAATTCAATTTACAATTTAAATAAAACAATTACAATACAATTTACAAAATGCCCTGAAAGCGATGACAAACAGACCTTGTAGGCCAGCAGTCCAAGCAATCATTGTCTTGTGATCCGATACATGCAGCACAATCCTCGTGGCACGCGTGACATGTGGCATCATTGTCTTCAAAGTGTCCTGTTCAACAGATATATATATCACAGTTCAAATTCTTCACCATAATCATTAATAACAATAGATATGGAAGTCAATAGATTAGATTAGATAAGCCAACAGTCACAGATAACAATCAAATCATTCTGACCTGATGGACAATCTTCAGCGCATGCAGCCACAATGAGCTTCAGAGGATGGTAGCAGGCGAAGCATTCGTCATCTCCCGGTCCAAAACACGTTGAACAAGCAGGATGACACCTACGATGCAAACACATCCAACATTCATTGACAGCTTGAACAAAGCCAAAAATGAAATAACATTTACTGATGCAATGAATAATATGAGATTCAGACGAAAATACCTGAATGAGAGTCATGGTCAGTCACTAATATGATGAGATGGTGGACGGTATTATGTGATTGATGGATTCATGATCTATGAACGCAATGGCTAAAACGTGAGCCATTGTTCTCGTTGGCTCTGCACTGTGGAACCAGTTTCTTCCTTTGATGCGTTTTTCCTTATTAAATGGTCGGCAAAACGACTCTTTTCGTTGTCTCAAAAAACACTTTTTTCTCACTTAGTCTCCTGCACTGGGAGTGCCTCTGATTATGGAACACTTCAGGAGGTGCTATATAAATTTATAGATACAATACAATACAATACGAAAAATGCCATGCTTCAGTTGCTGCTTGAAGAATGAAATTGTTGGGCTGACCTAATAAGTAAAGTAGGACGGCAGATCTTAAACATTACTTAATCGATTAATTGTCAAAATTTTAATTGATAAATTTTGGCCCATTTTAATTAATTTTTTATTAATTCTTCTTACTCATTTCATGATGCTAATCGGCCATTGCCGCAGTAGGACAACAATGATAATATGAAATCAGTTAGTAGTAAATTATTGAAATTAATGAATGAATGTATGAATGAAAGTATGAATGAATGCATGAATGAATGTATGACTAAATGAATGAATGAATAAATGAATGAATAAATAAATGAATGTATGAATGTGTGAATGAATGAATGAGTCAATGTATGAATGAATGACTAAATGAATGAATGAATATATGAATGTATGAATGAATGTATGAATGAATGAATGAATGAATATATGAAGGAATGAAGGAATTTATGAATGAATGATTGAATGAATGACTGAATTAATTTAATTTATGAATGAATGAATGACTAAATGTATGAATGAATGAATGTATGAATGAATGAATGAATGAATGGTTAATTGTACATTTGACAGGTGAGTAGACTGCCACTGTCTGTGGATACTACATCGATATAGTATCCCTCAGAGCAGTTGCTCACACAGACGTCATTCTCTTGGATCTTGTCGCTGGCGCACGAGACGCAATCACCTGACTCCGGACCAACACACGTCTCACAACTCACATCACATGGATGACAGCTACACAACACACACACACAATGAATAAAATAAACGACAGTTAGTAAGAGCATGGAAATTATTGATTGATTGAATGATTGAGACCCCTCTCCACCCCACTGCATGCACCCACATGCAAATCACCTTAATACGATGAATGTGATCCATCACTTAATTAATCTTCATTTAATTAGACAAATCAGGGTGACACACCGCACCCAGTTACATGTCAATACACTTTAAAAGTAAACAGCAAAAATAATGTGAAGATAACAATGTCATTAATGGGTGTCAAAGAGAACCCTCGGAATAAAGTTTCTAACATCTTTAACTGGTAGAACAAAAGGATGTGGTCTAGGTCACAAGTTATAGGTGGTTTTTGCAAGAGGTGGAAATCACTGCATTTGTAATACATGAACATCAGCCTGCCACTATCCAGAAGGTAGGTAAGATCACTTAAATGACATTTGTACAGTCTAATGTAAAGAAACAATTTAATATTTGGAATTATTTGTATTGATATCTGCATATAACTGAAATGGCAGCAGTGGTCTATTTGGTAAATTATGTTGTCAGCTGTAGGTCAAACAAGAGGATCACTGAATGATAGTTGAATAGATTGTATTGAAGATCAATCTGTTGAGCAAAACAGAAGGCTGGACAAGAGCATCAAAAGACAACAACTTCAGTTTTTGATTTTGGCATATAAGCATTAAGCAAGTAAGTATATTCTTTATCACTACCAACTGCTGACCATACTCTCGTTTATATCATGTAATAACAAGTAAAGAGCAAAAAATATTTTAAGTGCCAAATTGTCTGCAGTGTGTGATTGTTTGCAATGGGCATGAGAGCCAGTGGATTCCTCAGAGCTTCCTTAAAGACCAGACCTTCCATTACCTTCCATCTTCATCGCGGAACTCGGAAAGTCTGCAGGCGACAACGCAGACGGAATCGAGAAATTCGAAGTCGTCTGCACAGCGGAGGCAGTTGGAAGGATCATCGGCACAAAGCAAACAATTTGGACCGCATGGAAGACACCTTCGCTCAACCACATCTAAAACAAGTCACACAACATCTGAACAATAATTAGGATCTGTGTAACAAACAACGCGTTAGCAAGGTAAGAGAATAACCAAAAAGTACCACGATCACCAAACAATATCAATGCTAGTGCCAACAGTAGTACCAAAGCCAGTACCAACACCGATATCAACATCTTAAAACGTAAAAATAACCAATCCTGCTTCAACTACATCTGAAATGGAAAGGATTCAATGTTTTAAACTTAATCCAAACCGAGAGGCGTAATATAAATTCATGGATACAATACAACAACTGAACCAAACCTCAGAACCACGACTTTAATAATGTAATGTAAATCTTCGAGAATTTCAAAGCACCACAAAAGCCACATCAGGGAGACCAGCGTATTCACCGGCGCAATATCAAATCAAGACCACGATAGCCAAACTCTGTTTGTTCCAGTACCAGGTCAAAATCCAGTGAGGTGAAGCCGAGGATAGCGCTCGCCTTTCATGTTGTTTCAGGGTAACTCAGATGAGGTGCACTTTTATAGTACCATCTGACAACCTTTGAAACGGACTTGGAATGCACAGCAGAAACCTTCAGCTGTCTTATAGTACAGCGGCTTGGTGAAAAATTGTTCATTTCAACTTCAACTCAACTTGTTTATTGATCCCAAAAATATCAAACAGACAATTATGCATTCATAATAGTACACAAAGTGATTAATTGCAGTTAACAATTGCGAATGGTAAAGCTTAGTGCACAATCATTACTGTGAAATGTCGGGAGCAATAGGCTACCCGAAGGGAGTGATCCTGCTATTGGGGCCTATTTACCAAAGAAAAAATTCTTCACTATAATATGATAAATGATAACAGATTAGGAAACAGATGGAAATGGCAGTATTTTTGGAATCAATTAAATGGTAGCAGTGGGATACCTTCCCTCTGCTCAACTTAAAAGGAATGAAAAAAATCCACAGATTAAATGTGTTGTTGATTACATTTTTTAATGTGTGTGCACGGATTTGGAATTTAAATCAAGCGAGACTCCTGGATGCACGAAAAAATTTCCGGTATATTATTCCATAAAAGAGGGGAAAACGAGTTCACTTTGTGACACAAGCATGAAATTTGTCACTCGTAGTACAAGTATGTCGTAAGAAATTTTCTCAGCTATAGGGCCATGACAGATTTGCTCCCTGGTCCGAATGGCAGCCATTTTAAAAAATGGCCAACTGGCAAAGGGATTTTTCAAAATCTTAGCTGTAATGGCTCTACAGCTAAATGTTTTCTTACAACATGTTCATACTACCTAACAAATTTCACGCTTGTATCATTAAGGAGAATTGTTGAGAGGAGGATTAAACAAAGGCTTAAAGAAAAGACTGGTCAAAACGCTGGTATGGAGTGTGGCACTGTATGGGTCGGAGACCTGGACTATCAAGAAGGAGGATATTCAGAAATTAGAGGCTTTCGAGATGTGGATTTGGAGAAGGATGGAGAAGGTGAGCTGGACGGAGCATATAACAAATGAGGAGGTACTACAAATGGTTGGTGAAAAGCGATCGCTAATAACAACAATAAGAGAGAGACAAAAGAACTGGGTTGGGCACGTGTTAAGAGGAGACTCCCTCCTGAAAGAAATCATAGAAGGGAGAATGGAAGGAAAGAGAGGGAGAGGAAGACCGCGGCAAATGATGCTTGGAGGGATTATGGTCAATGGATACAGCAAACTGAAGGAAAAGGCACAACACAGAGAGGAGTGGCGTCATTGGAGGTTGGAACCTGCCGAAGGGCAGAGAACCTAAAGAAGAAGAAGATCATTAAGTGAACAATTCGTCCATATTTGCACCAGGCCGCCCAACAACTATAGATAACAAATTAACATCATCATAACAGTAAAACAACAACAGTATACAACACACTCAACACACTTTACCTGCATAGTACTCTGATGGACAGCTCTCCAGGCAGTCAGACAGGTTTCCTTCAACATAGAGGAAATACCCAACTGCACAGCTGCGACAATTCATCCCATTGCCATCTGCCACTCCGGTGCATTCCAAGCATGGAGGGTCACATGGAAGGCACACACCACTCGTGGAATCATAGAATGTCAGGTTGGGACATAAGTTCACGCATTGACTGAAAGATAAAACTAAACCAGGTTAGGTCAAGAGTTCACAAAACGACTTAAATGAAAGATGTCAGCTATGATCCACATCTAAAAATCAGCCGCTAGTCCGTGGTCTTCAAAAAGGCTTGGCAACTGTCACTTCTATTTCGAAGACCCACTGAAAACAAACCCCAGTCTTCTTGACATTCAAAACACAGCTCCACACCTACCTTTTTAAACAAATCATAACATTTTTCGAACTCATGAACGACATTGTACGTTGTGCAGCACTCTTTCCTTCAGCAAAAGTTGAATAGTAAATGGAATTGTAGCGCTTTTAAAGTATAACACGACACAGAATTAACCACTAACAATTAATCAGTTTCAATTAAACACTAAATAAAATCATAATTTATATATAAATATAAAAGTTGTAGAAAGTAATTTTATTACTTCAATATGCTTTGAAGAAATTTCTTTCTCATTAAGACGCAAGATAATTTATGGGCCCTGCCTGCTCTCGCGAGGGGCCAGGAAGATAATTTATGGGTCCTGCCTGCTCTCATGAGGACCAGGAAGATAAATTTATGGGCCCTGCCTGCTCTTGCAAGGGGCCAGGAAGATCATATATGGGCCCTGCCTGCTCTCGCGAGGGAACAGAAATTTCTCTTGTGCGCCATGCACTGCACCATTATGTGCTCTTCTTTATTAGTGTTTAGATAGACAGAAACAGAATAAACAGAATACAATGGCGCTTACCCATAAAGTCGAGCGTGTTGACATGCCACACAGTTGTCCGCTCCCGGACCAAAGCACCCGTCACTCGTGCATTCAATATCACAGATAAATGGAAGAACTGTTCCCTGGATAGGAATAAAATACCAAAAAACCATAGAGAAAATATTGTATCAGACAAAGTCATTAATAATTTATTATTTTTAATTATTCTGAAGTCATGAGTTCGCTAATCAGCTGGATGCATCTATTGTGGTCATGCAGGGCACTCCTCAGGGACTCAAAACACACATCACCTAGTCGCGCTCTGTCGCATTCGCCATCGCACAATGTAGACGACAGAATGCAAAACACAGATGAAACAACAGAATTTCAGTACGATACAATGCAAGAAAGAAAACAAGTCAAAAACAATAGAATATAATCGAGCATAATACAATACGCAACCAACATATTAGAAACAATATAATTATGCAGAAAAGTCAGAATAAACATTGGTACAATAAAATAAACAATAATACAATAAAATTCAGTTACAAATAGCAAAAAAGGTCATTGTCATCCCATTAGAGGTAACGTACCATGGAGGATGGGAAGGGAAAGAATGGGTTGTGCATTTCTAACAATTCCGTTAAAAAGTCCTTGTTGGACCATGAACAACTAACGGAGGAGAAAGGATGATTGAAAGAATTGAAGTATGCTGTAGGATGGATCAAGATTGATTGATTGATTGAAAGGATCAGAAAGCGGCATAATGATATTGCGAGCATTAAAAGGTTCATAGATGGTGCATATCTGAGAAGATTCCTACTGCAGAAGAGTTGATTGTTCAAGCGGACAAGAAACTCTTCCAAAGATCAGAGTATTTTGCCACTGCGTCCATCAGCCCATGTAACCTCTCCTTACTTCATAGGAGATGGCTTCCTTTCATGCTGCCTCGAGTTAATTATAACTCGTTCAAAAACACTTTTGTAAACCATTGCATCTACCGCTCTATTCAGTTGCGTGTCTGTGGTTTTATAATCTGCTCTTTTTATACCTCATTGAAAAATGTATGTAATCGTTTTTTTACAGTGTGATGCACTTGCACTTGTCCGATACAAATGAAAGGTACTTACATACTTACTTGTAACAAACTGTGTAACATGTAGGTTTACAAATGAAAGGTACTTACTTATTTACTTGTAACAAACTGTGTTACATGTAAGTTTACATTTGAGTAGTTTACCTCTTCAGTAGTCACTGAAGTCGGTGACACAGACTTTGTGACGTTCGTTAAAATTGAATGAAGCTTTTCTGTCGTATTTAACACCGCCTCCACCCCACCCTGCGTCTCCCCATTAATCGCTCCCTCTGCAGATCCCTCTGTCCTTACCCCACCCTCTATAGTAACACCCACGTCCGTTACCCCTTCCTTCCACCCTAAACTCGCTGATGTCATGTTCCGCGTCTCGTCTCTTGTCGCGTTTTCAGTCACCACCCCCACCAACGTTCCTTGCGTTGTGGGTACGGTCACCATGGGGGTCGTCTTTGCTTTGACCGGCATTGTCTTTGTTGTCTTGTTCGTCTGCTTCGGGGTTGTCTTGAGACCCGGTTTCGGTCTCTGCTTGAGAGTGCTGACCGGTTTGGGGCGCGTAACGGTTGGAGTGGCAGACTCCGTCATGTTCCATCTGTTGAGTGTGATGGAGGAGGAGGATGAGGAGAAGGATGAGGACGGGTCGGAGTCGGTGGTGGTTTGACCCTGTGGTGGAATGTGGACGGTTGGACGATGATCGGGATTTGCTTCCCGCAGGTTGATCGGATCCTCTTTCGTTCCATACATGATCAGCTCCCACTGCTCGAAGATACCTGCAATCAGTAGCGTAGCCAGGAATTTTTCATGGGGGGTTTTATGGCCGGAAACCCTGTTTTTTGCTATTTTTTCTTACTTAAATGGAAAAATAACCTTAATTTTTTTTTTTTTCGGAGCCAATGGGGGGGGTTTTGACCCCCGAAACCCCCCCTTGCCTACGCCACTGCCTGCAATTATATAAAAAAAAGGCGCCCTTGTAATGGCATGGCTGTGTTACTGCGCCATATAAATTGTCGTAATTATTAGGGGTCATTGCATAATTACGTAACGCTCGAGGGTGGGTGGGTGGGGTTACTGAAAACGTTACGAAACGTTACGGAGGTGGGTGGGTGGGGGAAGCTGAACGTTACGTAACGCCTTGAAAAAGTATTAATGAATATTAAATTACCATGGAATGACACTTTTAAACAAATGATGTGATCGATGTTTAAACTTCGTGGCATTGATTTAAAACGTAGCCGAAGTACATGTAGGTCTACATAGCCCATCTGAAGAGAATAGGCAGCAGGCAGACGCCAGTTACATGCCAGGTCAACATATCTGTGCTTCCGTTTGTGCAAAGCGAAAACCGCCACTCGAATTGTTTGGATCTGTGATAGTTTTACCAACGGAACAACGTGGTAGGCCTAATTCCCTTTGGGTTCCTGACATCGAAGAACCACTTTGAAGCATATTTTACTTAGAGGACACGAATCTCAAACATTTTAAATTCATGCTCAACAGAACTCATCAATATTTCTATCAACAGTTATCGAAGTGTCCAGACTAAGCAAATAATTAGTTAATCATAATTTTTTATTAATTAGCCTATTAATGAGCAATTTAGTCCGTGAAACCTTTCAGTAGTGTTTAAAATTTTATTCTTAAGATAGGCCTAAAATTTAAGAAAATTGCAGTTCAGGCATGACGATCATTTATATAAATAAAACATTCTGTATATTTTAAGCCTAGTCTACTGTCAAATAATATTTCACTTACTATATTAAATTCGCTATGAAAATATGAATTATATATACGAATTCGCATATAGGTCTGGTAGGCCTAAATCTTAACAGATTTTTCGTAACAATCGTTACGTAACGCTGGGGAGGGTGGGTGGGTGGGTCAAGGGAAGCGTTACGAAGCGTTACAGGGTGGGTGGGTGGGTCAAAAACGGTCATTTTCAGCGTTACGTAATTATGCAATGACCCCTTATTATATCATATCGAACATAAATAATTATTAGAGTTACACATCATACGGCGCATTTAATGCACTAAATAAAATGAATCGTTTATTACAGACTCTGGGCATTCATGTTTGATGGGGAATTTATTTGACTAGGAATGAGTTTTGTTCAATATTTACGTCAACGCAGATTACAATTGAATTTGATTTATCGTTTGTTTGACGATACCTTGACTTTTGCAATCCAAAATATGAAATGTAGGCATATCACAAAATAAAACAGAATTTACTAGACTGATTTCTTATCAGCTAAAATGCAAATC
Source organism: Lumbricus terrestris (assembly GCA_949752735.1). Taxonomy (NCBI): domain Eukaryota; kingdom Metazoa; phylum Annelida; class Clitellata; order Crassiclitellata; family Lumbricidae; genus Lumbricus; species Lumbricus terrestris. The sequence continues at coordinate 67,863,530 of OX457039.1, forward strand.
AGTCTATAGGCCTACACTGCTTTTCCTTGCCTCTCCCTATTTGCATGACGTTCTTCACTGGCTTCCTGCTTCTCGTCGCATCTCCTATCAAGTTGCTGCACTTGTTTGGCAGTGCCTTCTTCATTGTGCACCATCATACAGATTCCCTGCATCACATCATGTTTATAGATTTATACAGCAACTCTCGCAGAATGACTACCGGCAGTTAGAGACGCTCTCATTAGTGTAATCCTTAGTAAGGTAGGGAGGTCATTCAAAACGGAGAGATGTGTGTTTAGCTTTGAAGTGGTTCCTTGGAACTTTGGAGTTTATGATCACAATTACATTAAGCCTACAAAATCCCTCCAAATAGCTGAATGTACCTGAGTTTGGTTGAGATCCGACGTTTTCCAGGACGAGAGTCCACCTTCCCTGTGGCTGCTCCCCCCAGTAGAAGACCGACATGAAGGACCAGTTCCGAAACTCCCCGTACTGGTAGTCGTACCTCCGGCGCGGTAGAAGGGTGCTCCTTGTGCCGTTTGGGGAGATGAGGTGGATCTGAAGGTCACCACGACGACTGTACGTTAAGGAGACCTTCGCCTGAATGTGCTCCAGGTAATTGATCTCGTTACCCGTGTCCTTACAACCGTTTGTCTCCAAGGTCATTGATATACCACTTCCCTCGATTTGCCTGTAAATTCAGATACAATTGCTCAGCAGTTATAATAAGGTGGGGTAACAGTAACACCAGGGTCATACCAGTTCCTTTATTACCCCATTTTACCCCACTTTATCTTTCATCGACTAAGTAATGAATAGGTAAATCAAGGTCATACTAATCGACGGTACTTGAAATCAGTGATTTGTTTTTTAAAACTTGTCATGACCATGCGGTAACTTCATACCACAAGGTATATAATCACAAGTCAAGAACGGCAAATGGACATACTACCAGTCACTTGAAATCATCTGAAAGATCATGCATAAAAGTGAGATACCTAAATAGCATGACAAGAAAATCGACAGCCAATCAATCAATCAATCAATCTTCAATCAATCAATTTGTTTATTTGAAGTAATTAAGTTGACACAGACGCAACTTAAGCAGACAATATTGCGTTTGTCACAACACAAAAGATACAAAATATTACGTTAGTAGATGTTCTCATACAAAATACGTGAGATGAAATTATGACGATCTTTTACAGGTAACGAGAAGTTAAGTGGTGTAGCTCGAAGGTTATATCCGTTACTAAAAAGAGAAGGGAGCAAAGACTGGAAAACACGACACGAATCATTTATTAATGGCTTTAAAAAGTCTGTCATCAGACACTTTGGCCAAATGCGACATAGTAATGACCACAGGAATTGATGGGAATTGACCTCAGTGCTCTGTTGAATCTCAATGTCGACCTTAGTCTAGAAATGTTTTCGTAACTTGTCTTGAGACAGTGACAGCATTTTGTAGATGCATAAGAGGTGATCGTGATTTGCGTGGCTAATAGCATTTGCCATTCTTGCTTTGCATATAAAGTGAATGCTAGAACGTGTGTACAATGTATGCATATAATAATGTATCAGGATGTGTGTATATAGGTAGTTTGGTATGCTTGCATGTATGTCTGTCTGTATGCATGTAAATATGTATGTACATGGATGGACAACGTACATCAAGATCTGGAAGAAATGGATATGGACATGAGAACAGCCGTGAATGCCATCACAGAAAGGAAGAATTGGAGGAGTCGAATACAGACCTCATCGTCGATAGATAATAGGCATGTGCATATCCATGACGTATTTATAGTTTGCCTGTATGTATTATGTACGTGGAAATCTAGAGACTTGATGCATATCACGCATAGGTGTAAGTGATGCTAAAGTCATCATGTTAATAAAAAATATCTTCAGTAAGCAAACAGCTTTCTGATGTCAAGAAACGTCATTAGTGACAGCCCACTCTCCCCAGCACAGCATACAGAACGAAGCTTGATGATGGATTTCCCATCCAGAGTTGTTGACATTGTGACAGATTGTTTATAGTTGGTATGATTATGCTTGAACTCGATTTAAACAACCGGTACTCTTGGAAAGACATACCGTCACCTGACAATTATCTTAGCAATGCATATCTCCAACTTTGAAAATTCTGAGAAAAACGAGAAAGAAGTTTTGGCAGAGTATAGTTTGGAAAAATAAGAAATTCTGTGCAATATCACTTCATGCATACACGTCATATTAAGACATAAACATCGTGTAAAAACGATGCATTAAAACAATTGACAATCAAAGTTGATTTGTTTGTTTTGTTTGTAAGTGCACTTGTCATAGCGCCCCTTCAAGCTCTCCACTCAGAGGCGCTCCCGACTACAGCATGGACACTGCATCAGAGTTTCATACCGAAGCGCCGAGCAATTGCGAGTGAAGGACTTGCTCGAGGTTCTTACGCGGCGACGTGAGGTGGATTCGAACCTGCAACCGTGTGGCTACAGGGCAACAAACATACTCACTACACCACCATGCCCCACGATTTTGACCATTTGTTAATAAATTTTTGGAATGAAAAGAATACAAATTGTCTTCCTGTTAAAATTGAATTAAGATAAAAAACATTTTTGCCACAAATCAACTCTAAACGGCAGTGCGATAAAAGGTGGAGATACGAGAAGATACTTCTCATGCGACAATACAGAAAGAGTGAAACATACAAAGCAGTTAATCGACTTACTCATCAACTTGAAAGACATCCGTGGGACAGACGTGTTGCTCCGGAACGGTTGTCCACTTTTCAGCCAGCAGTACCATTGCCTGACCATCCATCAGTCCATAGCCATACCTGTGGCTAACTGGTAGGTCAACAAAAAACACATAGCCATACCTGTGGCTAACTGGTCAACAAAAACACAGCCATACCTGTAGCTAACTGGTAGGTCAACAAAAACACATAGCCATACCTGTGGCTAACTGGTAGGTCAACAAAAAACACATAGCTGTATCTATGGCTAACTGGTAGGTAAAAAAATACATGTAGCCATCTCTGTGGCTAACTGGTAGGTCAACAAAAAATACATAGCCATATCTATGGCTAACTGGTAGGTCAACAAAAAAACACATAGCCATACCAGTGGCTAACTGGTAGGTCAACAAAAAAACACATAGCCATATCTATGGCTAACTGGTAAGTAAAAAAAACCATGGGTAAACACTTCTGAGAATCTTGAACATTGTCCTCATTACTGGGAAATGTGCAAAAATATATTCCTCTCAAACTCAAAACAAAAGCCGTTATCTGCATCTTCTCATCTCGTTCCATGCGTTCTGCTCATCGTCTTCATCTTTTTGTCCACAGGTCAATCAATGCTCTTGCCCAACATCGGGCGTCTGCTGTGGCTGGTCCCTCCATTTGGAATGGCCGTCCTCCTGCATCAATGACAAAACCAAACGTTTTCCCTCATCTGTCTCTCGCTCTTAAAAGGCATTTTCTTTTCCCCGAAGTTTTACTTTCTTAGAGCGCTTCCGAAAAATTATTCTGTGAGAGCTGTTATATAAATCTATGCATATGATGTGTAGATCAATTGATCAACTGATATTAATAAACAATATTTTTCATTTAAAAAAATTAATTGATTGATAAATTAATATGCATTTTGCCTAATTAAAACTAATTAATTAACTAACTAATTACATGATATCGGTCAAATGGGGATTGATTATTCATGCGTACCTTGTCTGCCCGCTCCGTTAATGACCCACTGTGCGTCTCGCAGAGGTTCTGTTCTCGCTGACATTAGAACGATGTACTGCATGTCTCTCCATGTCAAATTCCGACTAAAACAACAGCGGCAAGAAATATCAGAAGTCAAACAAAGTTCTTTCAACATCTCTGTCTCTCCTCAAAACCTATTTCTCTTCTGTCGGGGTAATCATCCCGGAAGTGGTCACTACGATGAGCGGTGCAATATACATTTCAAATTACATTACAGTGTTAAATAACACGATGAAAGATGCATACCTCTTTCGATAGTGTATTTAGTTGAAAACAACAAATTGGAAAAATTGAAAGTTAAAAATGAATTGAAAATCAGATAGCTGCAAATTGGTAGGACATAGCGACTGAGTGCTAGCCTTGTAATGGTTAGAATTAGATAAAGGGTTTGATCCACCAATGAGATGATTATTATGTAAGAAGTCACTAACTTATAAATCCTTAACAACAATGGTTGGTCCCTCCATTTGGAATGACCTTCCCTTCACACTTGGGGCTAAACAACTGACCTGTTTTCTCCTGGAGGATCCAGATTTGACGAGGGCTTATGACAACAGAGGTTGTTGCCCTCGAAAAACATTTGTTTGGCATAATACAGCTCTTATAACAATAATAATATTATTATTATTATCCTCATCTGGCTCTCACTCTTTAAAGGCACTTCTTCTTCTCTGGAGGTTATCATGCTGAGAGCACATCTGAATAGTCATTCTGAGAGAGGAGCTATACAAATTAATAGATACAATACAATACAATACAGTACACAAGCCCTTAACTCACAAGACCTTGAAACTTAGACAACTTTCATGACCAACAGTTCCTCCTCCTCCTCCTCCTCCTCCTCCTCTACTTCTTCCTGTTCAGACAATGAGAATAAAGTCTCACTTTGCTTCAAGCGCTAAGGCACACATCCCAGCAGCGAGTGGAGCCGACGCAGACGTTCCAGTGTGGTTGTCTATGCAACGGTTGTGCAGATCGGTTGTCACCTGGAGAAACAACATGCTTACTAGCACGGACTTGTCAACTCATGATTTAAGGAATACAACACATAGCATCATGTCAGAGTTTCATAAAAAAAGGAACTGGCTGGCTACGGACTTCATTTGTTTAAATGTATGCATATATGGATGGAATAAGTGGGGAGGGTGAAGGATGGATGGAGGACTAAATGAAGGTGCAAAAGAAAAATTGCTCCACCTACAATTTTCCGTTCCCTGTAGTTCTCTCCGCTGCTGTAGGTCGTCGCCAGTGTGGAAGAGCATTCCTCCAGGTACCATGGCTTCGTCCCAAACTCCGAAGCGCTGCTGACAGACAACGTGTGGATGCTGTTGGCGTATCCATCACAGCTGCACGAATCCGACATGCTGCCTCCGTTACCTGACGCCCAAATGTAGATGGAGCCCTTGCCCTCTCGACCCTGAAATACAAACACCCCCAACTGGTGTAACAGTAATTCATATCATGGTCTCTCGCACTGGGAGCACCTCTGATTAGTGTGCACTGTGAGAGGCGCTATATAAATTTATAGATACAATACATTAGATAGAGTACAATCATTACTCTCACCATCACCACCATTATCATCATCATCGTGTCGGAGCTAGATCGTATTGTATCGTATCGGGAGATTTACGGTATATATATATATATATATATATATATATATATATATATAGCGTCTCACACAGAACATTTGACTTATTCCGAGGTGCCATGAAAACGGAAACTGCAGGGAAACGAACTATCTTAAAAGAATGAAAGACTGATTAGTTAAATAAGTCATTAGTTTGGAACTTAGTGAGTGAAGAAGGTCTTGCCAAATGGCGGGTCCAACCACAGCAAACTTTGACCGATGTTGGGCAAGAGCAGTCCTAGTCCTGGGAACAAAAATATCAAGACGATCTGCAGAAAGCAATTATCAAGATCAAGAAGATGCGGATATGTATAATTATATCGTGAGAGATATTTACAGACATTTCTTCACAGCTGTGATGAACAATGATCTTGCAGTCACAATGTATTGCATGCTTGCAAGGATAGGCAGTCAAGTCGGTCCAAGACTTCATGCAGAGATATTTGAAAAGCGAGGGAGACGGGTAATTTAAACAGTTGTAATTGAAACCAATACAAACTAAAACTAGTTCTCTGTCGTACAGCAAACAGCCTCCACTCTACAGTAACATCGTCTGGGGCCAGTCCAAAGCGCAGAAGGAGGAGGAGGGCGACTCTCATAAATCATCTTTATGTCATTAAATAGCAATGACTACTATTATTACATAGAGGTAAAGATCTTGTACAGAGCGGATGCAAATATCCTTAATAAGAACTTATTTTATGAACGTCATAAAACATATTAATATTCGAAAAGATCTTGACCTAATACACATCAAACACCATGATAAATGTCGATCATAATTATATATAAAATATATATTATTATATATATAATTATATATATATATATATATTTCATCATTTTCTACAAGAACATCAGGCTCAATAATGCTGTGTATATAAGGGTTCAATAAAAAAGCATAATTTTTATCTTCTGTCAATCAGTCTGACTTATTTCATCTGTCTGTCTGGCGTGTATATCTGTCAGTTTACCTAGATGGCCTTTTGTCTGTCTCTACTGTCAGTCAGCCAACCTGTCTGCCTGTCTATCTGTTAAACAGATAATCATGTTGTCTACAATTTTCCTGAAGGGTTTCAATGCATAGTGATGACAGTGCTCTAGATAGAAGTGTCTAGATTATATAAACCCGTGTGTCTGTATGGCTGTCTGTCTGTCTGCCTCTCTCTCTCACTCGCTGGCTCACTCACTCAGTCTGTCTGGCTGTCTGTATGTCTGTCTGTCTACTTGCCTGTCTCTCAGTATCTCTCTCTGTCAGCCAGTCGGTCGGTCGGTCGGTCTGTCTGTCTGTCTATGTGTCTGTCTGTCTGTCTGTCTCCCTGCTATATGTCGGTCCACCCTCAGCAAATCTGTCTTCTTATACTAGAGCACAAGCATGATACATGATCCATGATTCATTCCCGAATCAAGCATCCATCAATAAAAGCGAATCGATTGCACTAAAACACAAAATCTCATAACAGGATTTCACCAACGTTTTATGAAGGCGGCGTTACATAAAAAAACATACTAATATAATAGATCTCTGTCTGTCTGTCTGTCTGTCTGTCTCTCTATCTCTCTCTGGAATAGACAAAACCCTGGCAAAATCAGATCAAAAAACCAACCAGCCAACCAAACTAGCCAACCGAACGAGCCAGCCAACCAAACCAGACAAACCAAAACCAGCCAACCAGCCAAAATCATTTGGGCAAAAACCAGCTAACCAAAACCACAGACGAATCCAAAACGACCTTAAATACTTGTCCTACCAGCACATATCTAGAGTTGTCTGGCTGTTGCAGTTAAACGCCACTGTGTGATAAGAAAGATTGTTAGCATAACCCTCCTCCATTACCAAGGCTTGGGACTGGCATTGCCAGAGTGCAAGAAATCGCAGAGCATTTCTAGAGATAGAAATATTACATTTTAAAAACTATTTGTGCAAGTCAAAATGTGGTGTGCAATTGGTCGATCAACAAAGAATACTCTATTCTATTCTATTCTATTGATTGAGGAACCCACTTGTAACAAATACACAAATCCTCGGTGTGAGTTTCCTTTGACACCATAATATTAATAATAAGATCCTTGAACCACCAAATCCCTGCAGACACATTTGTCTCTTGCCATAAACTATTACGATCCCTTTCTGGCTCATTCCTAGACTCCTACATCAGCAATAACGACAAACAATCACATTTCAGTGTTAAAATAGGTTCTTCAAAGCTGATCATAAACATTGCCAGATCCATAGATACACACACAACTTTCCTGGCAGTGCAAACCACTTATGTGACCGGTGTTATAGCTGTCTACTTAGCGTCAAAATTACCCACATACAACACAAGACACAACATAAAACTGAACAGTTTATCAGTACATAATTCAGAAAAGACTGCTTCAAGAAAAACTTCCTTGGCAATTGGATCACATCGGCTAAAATATAATAATGATATAAACAACAAAAACAAAAACAACCACTATGTTCTTTTCTTGCTTAAAAACTGCCTTATTTAGTCGTTGTTGAACTGGGAGCGCTTCTGAGTAGCTTGCCTTGAAAGTGCGCTATATAAAAAGTCAATAATAATAATAATAATAATAATAATAATAATAATAATAATAATAATAATAATAATAAATAAAGCAAAACAAATATGACAATACTAATATAATAATTATAGTAATTATAAAAGCAAAATAATTAAAATAATAACAACAAAAATAAAAACAGCCATGAATAAATAATAATAATAATAATAATAATAACAACAGAATAATAATAATAAATATGATAACAATAATGCCAATACTAAGTAATAAAAATAATAATAAAAATAATAATGAAAATAATAAAAATAATAATAATGATAAAAACAATAATAAATGAATACCCTGTCAATTCCTTGTGCGAATGCTTCCTTGGCGAGTTTCGCGGGTCCATCAACGACCTTCCCATTGTCCTCTGGTCCCCAGCTGGCCGAATAGATGTCTATGTATTGAGGATTGAGACTGAGTGCCTCTGCCTCCACAACGTCGCTCACATCACCATCCAACATTCGAACACCTAGAATTACATTACAATGACAACTGCAAAACAATGCTCAAGTGTTTATGAGGGTGGAAACGTTACAGGTAACTAACTGCTTGCATGTCCCCATGAAGATTGAACAAAAGCATAAAACAATTGCTTTATTTTTTTTAAATAGCTTATGTCTCACCTGTCCCATTTGCTTTAGCTCATTCAGAGCAATTTAAATGTTTTCCAATTTTATCATTACTATTATCTTAATTAGTAGTAGTAGTAGTAGCAGTAGTAGTAGTAGTAGCAGCAGCAGCAGCAGCAGCAGCAGCAGCAGCAGCAGCAGAAGTACCAATAGAAGCATGAGTAATAGTTGCTGCAGTAGTAGTGGAAGCAGTAGCAGCAGCAGTAGCATTAACGACCAGCTTCTACAATCTACAGCATTGGTGCCTAATAGCCCAAGGTATTAACTACCAGATAGTGCTGCACAAAAACTTCGTGTTCACCAACATAGACGTAGCAAACAAACGAACAGACAAGGATATCCTTGAGGAAAAGTGGCCGAAGAAAAACTGCTAAGTGGTTCGCAAGTCGGTGACTTAGTTTATTAGCGCCAAAGAGTGCCAGAGAAAGCCCTTGAGCTTAATTTGGACGCCGTTCCATTGCCAACTGCCACTAAAACCCAAGAAGCGCAATGGCCTCGGCCAAAACTGGTTCAGCCTCAGGGAAGGATTTAAAGCCAGAAATAGAATGCTGAAGACTGCACAAAAGCGCTGCCACTGTCCCTCCTCTGGTAGCGCCAGTCCCTAGTCATGATAAAGTAGGAGGGTGACACTAATCATCTTTATTATTGCACAACAAAGTTTTAATAACAACTAAATAAAACAAAACATTCCACAGGAACCATACACACTTTCATCCAATTACAGTACAATGAAATAAATAAGCATTCAAAATCAGGAAAGAAAGGCCAAACAACAGTGGAAAAATACTCAACAGCAAACATAAAATGTCTTTATCTAATGCTGGCGAAAACCCATTATTCTTTGAAAGCAGGAAATTCTAACAATACACGAAAAGCGGAAGAACACTTTATAGCAACAATAAATATCTTTATCAAATAACGGCCAAAACGAAGTTTTCCTCTGAATCACGAAAGACCAACAACACACCTCACCAGCAGGAAACGCTCTAGACCAACCACAAGGACCCCGTTATCTTACAATGGCCAACAATTATTCTTTGAAATCAGTAAAAAAATACCTATCACAGCAGGAAAAACACTTGTTGAGGCTCTATATCGCAACCATAAACATCGCTAATCTCATAATGGCCAGGAAGAAATTGTTCGACAAAATCACAAAAAACAGACCAAACACATAAAACATCGTTAACCTTAGACCATTGAACCTAAAGCCACTGCAGCACTCAAACCTGCTATAAAGAGGTGACTAAAATAGCTGTTAAGGGTTTCCTGGCCAGAAATACCGTTGAAACACAAGTGTTATATAAAAATAAATCCCAAGAGAAATTTTAGATTTACTGATTTATTTTCCTTATCTGAAGCATTTTATGTAGAGTGTCAATAAATCCGAACATGATTCATTAAGTTACAAAACATCAACATTTTTTTATTAAACTGCAGCTTTACGGAAGCAATAATTTATCATATTATATACGTCCATGCAACAAGGAAAGAGAAAATAGCAATTCGTCGGGATAATACCTCCTATGCGAGCCTGAAATGCCACTCCCACTCCGCACTGACTGTTATTTGCAACGGCTGCCACTTCTCCGGCACAACGCGTTCCATGTCTACAAAAAAATCCAATACGATGATTGTCACCAAGGATTCAAATCACTCTTATCCTAATTGTACTCAAAGAAAAAAAATAATTTTCCCTGCATAATTTTTCTTCACAAGCATATTAATAACTGAGAACAAGTCAGTTGGTTCGTTGGAATGATGGGAATGGGGATGATGGGGTAGAGGACTTGATGAGGGTAGGGTGGGGGATGGGAATAGACTCACAAAAATGGGGTGAGGATGAAGAGAAACTGTTTCCCGTGTCACTCTCCATCTTGAAAGCATTTCCTCATCGCAATTGTAATCGTAATTTTTCCAAATCTCTTCCCATGGCTGCTCCTCATGAAAAGATTGCTGGATTGCTTTTGTGAGCTTCATTGGTTTGAGGAGAGAGTATGGGTTTGAGTGGTGTGTCGGGTTTGAGTGAGAGTGGGGAGGATTTGAGTGGCGATTAGGAGTTTGAGGAGAGAGAATGGGTTGAGTGTTTTACAGGATTGAGTAGGGGTTTGAGGAGAAAGTTCAGGTTTGAGTGAAAAGTACGGGTCTGAGTCAATCGCCGTGTAGAAACCTTGAGTAAGTCGCTCACGTACAATTGCTCAGTGTCAACATTGTTATGTACATTGTCCTGTTTGATATTCTGAACCCTGGAAGGAGGGCCATCCATCAAATACCGTTGTATCGTATTAAATGCATCGACACAAAATGGCATCTTTGTGTCGAGAGTTCAGGTGAGTTTCTCATTATGTCAACAAATCGTCTCCTTCTGTCATGAGTTTTCAACTGTGACCACAGAGACTCAGTATTATCATTGGCCACAAATTCTCTTTTGTTTATATGTTGCTCATTATTTGGATTTATTTATTTATCTGTGGCTATCATTATTATGCATGCAGCGTAAGTTAGACTGAATACGGGGCATGGAGGTGCTATGACTGGATCAGGCAAAGGTCAAGGTGAAACACTGAGTAACGGTAATGGTAAGTTCAAATTTATATAGCACCATTTGACTAAAGACTCTCGAACTAATGCAATCAATTGGTCTTCAAGAGTTTGTGGAAACCTTGAGTAAGTAATTCACATACAATTGCTCAGTACCAACATTGTTATGTACATGCTCCTGCTCAAACCCCTATTCTCCACTCAAAAAACCAAACTCTCCCCTCAAAGCCCCTACTCTTAACTCAAACCGAAACTCTCAGCACAAGCATTCTAACCATTCAGCTGCAAGCCTGCAACCATCACAACTGAGCATTTTATTACAATCATAATCAAAAACTCAAAAACATCTAAAGCACAACTTCAGGGTATCTTCCCATTCAAACACCCACACACTACGCTGCACATTCCGCTTCATTGATCTCGGAACGAAAAAAGAACTTCATAAAAAATGAGTCGCTATGAATTGGACGGATGCACTGAAGATCTCGCGATAAAACCCACTCTTAAAAAAACACAGACAATATCAGAAGAGCGTTTGATGGATCATCATATAGAACAGCAAATCAAAGGCTGGATGAGCACACACACATATATATATATATATATATATATATATATATATATATATATATATATATATATATATATACTGTGGCTGCAGGACATACAGACCAATTCTGAATCACAATGTATTCTAGGTTCTGATTATCGTTTAACTCGAGGGATTCTTGATGAATGGACGGACAACTTAGCCTGCAAAAAAATGTTGTTCAAGTCCTGCCCAAGGCGGTCACTGTGCATGGACAGATTTGTACCTAACCTGCCAGTGGCGTAGGCAAGGGGGATTTCGGGGGTTAAAACCCCCCAATTGGCTCTGAAAAAGGTTTTTTAAGGTTATTTTTCCATTTAAGTAAGAAAAAATAGCAAAAAACAGGGTTTCCGGCCATAAAACCCCCCATAAAAATTCCTGGCTACGCCACTGTAACCTGCCTATCGATTCTGTTTTGACTAAGCTGTTTTCCGCAACTTTGCATTTAATTCTTTTGCTTTTTGACTGCTGTAGAAATCTTGAGATTACGGGTAAGATAGCAGTATGATTTGTGGACTTTGATAACAGCACTAACTCAGTCATCAGCTCAGTTCAGATAATGAGATTAGATTTGTTCAGATTAGATTAGATTAGAGTAGATCAAATTGGATTGAAGAAGATTAGACTAGGCCTGATTGGATTGAATTATAAGCCAGTGTCTGCCACAGCAGACACAATGCACTGGGCAGATCGTGTCTGTTCTCCCACTTCAATATGGATTAATCAGCACGAGACCTGTTTTCATCGGCTTTGTCATATCGTGGCAATGGATCATCGTCGGAATCGTTGATGTCGAAGCTGGCCTTCGGATCCTAATCGTCAAAACAAAGAACAACAGCAATCAACAACAAAAACATCAGCGTAAAAACCAGAAAGGACAAAATAAGAATTTCATAACACGACGCTCTCCTTCAAAAAGTTTATCTCTCTTGGCCAAAGCTCGAGGGTATGCGTACCCTAAAATAGAATACGTTAAAATACGTACGTACCTTTCAAAAAATAGAATACGCATATGGTACGTACCATACACGAAAATTTTGTTTATGGCTTACTCGGCGACCCATAGCCTACATGTACGTATACATGCAGTCAACAGTATGCGTCATTGAAATCGGTATTTCCGGTGGCGTAGCAGTAAATTTAATTCAATAAATTCTTCTGTTATAATTAATTGAATGCAACTGTTCAACCTTTTCCTTGGAGTTGGACTTTTAAGTGCTGCATCAGAACTAAGCCGACTAACTCACATTAATTAGTGCATTAAGTGCGATGTATGCTGGATAGACATGGACCTACAATATAGCATTGCAGCAATTCACTACGCTGTATACTTGGCTGTGATTGTTTCCTTAAATTAAATTGAACATTCTTATAATGAGCAATGAAGAGGTTAACGTATTTTATTATTGTTTACGTACCCTAAAATAGGGTACGTTAAAATACGTACGTACCTTTCACAAAATAGAATACGTATGGTATGTACCCTCAAGCTTTGCTCTTGGCACAAGTTTGTTAACTATCGCTTTGTGATGACAGGTTATTTTCGCAATAAAAAACGAATATATTATTATTATATAGAACCGTTTGGAAACCAAAACAAAAGAACCACGCCACTGTTCGTACACTGGCAGTGCCAGTCCCAAGCCGGGGGACAGGAGGAGGGCGACAACAATCATCTTTGATATGACATGGGTGTCGTTAAACAACAGCAAATTGGAACAAAACGGAAAAGAAAAACAAAGACCACCTATCAAGCCGTAAACATCTCCCCCCATGGAACGTAAACAACAAAAGCAGTCCAACAATGGTCAAGTGCAGATCCAGGGGCCGGCCACTCCCGCCGTAACCTTCCCCTCCTCAGAGAGGAAGGGGAAATGGAGAGGCCCTGAAGCTTTCTGGATCCACCCTAGCACACCTGCACTTTGTTCTCTAAACACCAATGAGGTGGTTTAGCCGAGAGAGAAAGCCTTGGATCCACCCGTCATCTCTTTCAAAGCATACTCCCCTGCTACTGCTGATGAGAGCTGCACATTAAAGGCTGCATAAAGCTCCACGGACTAAATAACCAGGTCTGTCCAATCTCACTGGATCGGCAATTTGGATAATGGAAAAAAAACTGTTTTATTTCTCCAGCTGATTATCGCCTCGTTCGCAGATAATAATATAGCTTTGTGTGTGTGCAGAAGAAAAGAACATTTTATCCGATGCGAGTAATATTTGCCCAACATGATAAAGCTTTGAAAAAATTAAAAAGATAATTCACTGGAAATTATGAGCATCTGACAAAATACGACGTCAGATTATGACATCAAATAACATTTAGTAAAATCGCATGTATAAAGTGCCACACTATAACCATCACATTCAGCAGATTCTTTTAAAAAGTCACATACTGAAACAAAACATTCAAAGCATCGCATTCCTAAACACACACAAACATTTGGATTTGATTGCAACGGATTGCAATTTGGTCAACGAATAAAGAATAGTTTATTCTGCTCTATCATAAATATGACATTTGTAGATCTACATATTACATTTCAAGCAACACATTTATAAACTGAGAGCGCTTCTGAATAGCTCTGCTGCAAGAAGCGCTTTACAAATGCTTTATTAGATTAGATT